>OZ024874.1:2475000-3075000 GCA_964017185.1 Rugalucina vietnamica | reverse complement strand
GCTGCCAGTTTGTTGACAAATGTTATTGGTCGTCCACTATTTACCTGACAATACAAATTTTCTTGCTGCGTGAGCATAATTCTGAGTTCAAAATACTTTAGCATGTTAATGTGAGGACAAAGACGGCCACACTGTTCATGAATTGTTTGCTTATTATAATGCCTTTTAGCCCAAAACACCAATAAGTTATGATCTTACCGTAATGTGATATTAAAATGATATTATACTGACCCTAGTCTAAGGCGCCTTCCATTGTTTACCTCCGAGTTCCCCGAGCCTCCGAGTTCGCTGTAACAGGTAATCCTGGGTGAATATGAGGGGAGCCACGTTGCTGAAACTCAACTCTATAAAAATAGTCAAGTGCGTTTCCAATTGGCTCAGAACTGCTTTTAGAATTGTATTGAGGAACTCTTGAACCCTATTATCAAAGTACCTTGAACATGTAACTGGGTCTTTCTGAACTAGCTTTGTTTTCTCTTGCCAAGTAAGCTTTTCTAATTCTGTTTCGGAATATTCAATACCATCATTCAATTTTGCTAACATCTTCAATAGATCTGTCCATCTAGTATCGGCAGCTGACAATGACATAAACCAAGTAGGCAAAGAAAGTTGCCTAATCATTGCAAAAATGTCTTTCTTACGCATTTCTAAATAGGCGGGTGAATTTCTCAGTTGGCGAAATATATAATAGCCTTCATCAAAATTTACAAGTTTGTCCAAATAATTTGAATCTCTAGCTTCAGCTGCAGTTATTTTTTGTCCTCGCTTTTTAGCTCACCTGAGCCGAAGGCTCAAAGAGGAGCTTATATGATAGGTAGGCACCCGGCGTCCGTCCGTCGTCCGTCGTCGTCGTCGGCGTCGTCCACCATTTTCAAAGATCTTCTCCTCTGAATCCGCTTGGCCAATCAGCCAAATTTTATGTGAAGCATCTATAGGAAGGGGGAACCAATGTATATATAAATAATCCAGGTCACATGACCAAAATGGCTGCCATGCCCATATATGGTAAAAACCTTCAAAAATCTTCTACTCCAGAACCCAAAGGCATAGGATCTTGAAACTTGGCATGTAGCATAAAGGACTCAAGGTCTACAATGTATATATAAATCATGACCCTGTGATGACCTTGACCTATTTTATGGCAAGGTCAACATAGGTTGCCAATGCATTTGAATGAGGAAAACTTTTAAAATGTCATTTAAAGTGAAAGTCTTGCAGGAAATGGGCAGTAGGACTGAATATTAATGATTCTGAAAAAATGGACCCCAGGGGCTCATATGCCCCCACCCCGGGGCAATATACTGTACATGTATATCTCCATAATATTCAAACATCTTCTCCTCTGAAACCGCCTGGCCAATCAAAGCCAAATTTTATGTGAAGCATCTATAGGATTGGGTAATCAGTGTGTATATAAATAACCCAGGTCACATGACCAAGATGGCCGCCATGCCCATATATGGTAAAAACCCTTCAAAAATCTTCTTCTCCTGAACTGGTTGACCGATTTCAACGAAACTTGGCATGCAGTATCGATGACTCAAGTACTACAATGTATATATAAATCATGTGATGACCTTGACCTATTTTACGGCAAGGTCAACATAGGTCGCCAATGCATTTAAATGGGGAAAACTTGAAATGTCATTTAAAGTGAAAGTCTTGCAGGAAATGCACAGTAGGACTGAATATTAATGATTCTGAAAAAAATTGGTCCCCAGGAGCTCATATGCCCCCACCCTGTGGCAGTATACATGTTTATTTCCATAATATTCAAACATCTTCTCCTCTGCAACCAGTTGGCCAATCAAAGCCAAATTTTATGTGAAGCAGCTATAGGATGGGGTAACCAATGTGTATATAAATAATCCAGGTCACATGACCAAGATGGCCGCCATGCCCATATATGGTAAAAACCCTTCAAAAATATTCTACTCCGGAACCAGTGGACTGATTTCAAAGAAACTTGGCATGAAGCATTGATGGCTTAAGTACTACAATGTGTATATAAATCATGACCCTGTGGTGACCTTGACCTATTTGATGACAAGGTCAACATAGGTTGCCAATGCATTTGAATGGGGAAAACTGTTAATTTAAAGGGAATAAATAAAATAGAAATTTGCAAATGGACAGAATATTGATTATTCTGAAAACAAATGGCCCAAGGGCTTCATCTGCCCCTGCACTGGGGCTAAATACCATAATATTCAAACATGTTTATTGGCATATGTAGCAGATCTCAGGTGAGCGTTTACAGGACCATTGTCCTCTGGTTACATCCTCTAACAGCTAGGTTGACTTTATCACTGATTTGTTTCATCTGTAGTTTTTTGTGTTTAAAGAATATATTTGGAACTGACTGTGCAGCTCTCCTGTCAACACTTCTCAATTCCCATTTAACGATGTCACTATTATGAACTGGAACAATTCGTTCTTCCTTACTAGGTGGTGTTTGTCCACAGAATATGGATGGGAAGCACAAATATTCTGCATCTTTATCATTATATAGATTTATAGGGTGCTGTCCTTCACCTGGTGCAAAAGTGAAAACTTTGTCACACTTATTGTCAATATCAGCATCATACACTAATGTATCTATATTGCCAACATGGTCATTGGCATCTATTTCGCTGAAATGATCAGAATCATAATCAGTTGGTGCATCAGAGTCCTTTTTAGTTGTGATTTCTTCCTGCTTTTCATTTTCCATACTATGCTTGTCATTAGTTTGTTCTCTTGAAACTCCTATAAATTCTCTGACTGTTTCCTCTGCACTTTCAGTAACTTCCTGAAACCAGTCATCATCAATTACTATGCCAGCGTTCTTGTATAGCTTGCTGTTGTTCATAAGCCAATGTAGAGCAGTCAAAACTCTTAATGGTCTTACATTTTCTTTAAAGTCAACCGTTTTATAGGAAAGTTTCTTTTTCAACTGGATAGCAACTGTAAAATTATCATCCATTGGCCTTGGCAGACAGTTTATTGTAGGCTGAATATCAACAGGTACATTAATTACATTTCCTTTCAAGGAGTACTGGCCACCACGTGGTAATTCTCTTATCTGCATAAATGAAATACGCAGTGCTATTAATCTTTCTTCTAATTGATGTAAGTTTAGCTCTGGTGGCTTGATTGGCCACTTCATTCCATTAGTTACTGATAGCTTGGGATGTTTACTATCCCTTAAGGCACTTAAGCAAGTATGACATATCCATTCTTTATCATCGACAGATATAAAGTTTGTACAATGCTGCCGTTTACTTTCTGCTGGAATATGGGTATTCTTTAACATAGAAACACTTTTCCTGAACCATGTCTGGTGACAACAAGAACAGACATACAAAGGTCCAATGGAAATATCTGAATGAAATTGTTTGATAGCATTTTCAATATTTTCAAAGTCTTTGTGCTGATGTTTTGGAACACTATCTGTGTCATGCTTACATCTTTTTCTAGGAACATTAATTCCAGAATTATCTTCAAATTTTCTTTTTTCCTGCCTTACTTGTTGCTTCTTAATTCTCTCACATTCAAGAAAATAAGGATTTTCCCTTGCCTTCTTTTTTGATGCATTCTGGTATATTCTCTCCTTTGAATTAAAAGTCTGATTTTCCCTTGCTATTTGCTTTGATTTTCTTTCTTTTGTTTTGAACACAGGGTCTTTTCTTGCTGATTGCTTTGATTGCAACTGATACACAGTTTCCTTGGCTTTAAACACAGGATTGGCTCTCACAGATTGCTTTAATTCTCTTTCTTTGGCTTTGAATGCAGGATTTGTCCTTGCAAATTGCTTTGATTTCAACTGATACACAGTTTCCTTGGCTTTAAAAACAGGATTGGCTCTCACAGATTGCTTTGATTCTCTTTCTTTAGCTTTGAATTCAGGATTTGTCCTTGCAAATTGCTTTGATTGTTTTTCTTTTGTTTTGAACACAGGGTCTTTTCTTGCAGATTGCTTTGATTCCAACTGATACACAATTTCCTTGGCTTTAAAAAACAGGATTGGCTCTCAAAGACTGCTTTGATTCTCTTTCTTTTGCTTTGAATGTAGGATTTGTCCTTGCAGACTGCTTTGATTCTCTTTCTTTTGTTCTGAACACAGGGTCTTTTCTTGCTGATTGCTTTGATTGCAACTGATACACAGTTTCCTTGGCCTTACAAACAGGATTGGCTCTCACAGATTGCTTTGATTCTCGTTCCTTTGCTTTGAATGCAGGGTTTGCTCTCGCAGATTGCTTTGATTGTTTTTCTTTTGCTTTGAATGCTGCGTTTTGTCTGCATTTTCTTCTATAAATTTTAAAATACTCCATGCGATTGTTTTTTCTTTTTGACCCTATTGCTCTTTTTAATTCTGCCATTGATATGCTTGCCATACTATTTATTCGTGCTTTCTGAGCCTGTCTCAACCTTTGATCATTGAAGTAAGATTCCATATTATGTTCCATTTGATCTTTACAACTATGTGGTTCTTCAGTTTTTTTTTTTAATTTTGATAGGTAAGAAGTCAAATTGTAAGTTGGTGTTGGTATCTAAATTTAAACTGTCATAAAATGCATACATATATGTAACTAGGTCATTTATACTTGTAAAATTTATCAAACAGGATGTACCATAATTTGATGAAAGTCCATTTTCTCCATGAGAATGAGAATCAAAAAACACATACATGCCATTCTTTCTAAATACAGCAGAGCATATGGCCCCAATGGTTAAAAGACCTGATGATGTATACAAAAAGACTGATTGCAATACTTCATGAAGTGTTGGCAAACCCAGATTCTGAGTATCTAAAAGCACGCCACTTACAATCGGCAGTTTCTCAGATGTAAATTTCCCTATCTCCACTTTAAAATCATCTGGAATTTCTTCTAAAGTCAGCAGCTGGTGAATGAATTTTCCATCTTCTCTTAATTTGTTTATAACACCCCGATATAGAACATCTCCCTCACTAAGCACATTGTTAGCTCACCTGAGCCGTCAGGCTCACAAGGTGAGCTTATAGTATGGAAAGGTACAAGTAGGCAAAGATCAGGAAAAGGCGCAATCAGAAAAAGATTCCCACTCCAAAAACCGAGGTGGGAAAAAACCAAACTAACAATCAGGTACTTATACCATGAAACATATCGTAAGCCGAATGAGCAGCTATTTTCCCAATAGGTGGCCACTCAGTTACCTTAACTTAACTAAAAATATGAAAACATACATAAGGCGCCAACAGCACAAAAAAAAAAAAATTTATACACCAAGACATAAAACAAAAAGAACCACCACAGAAGTATCGACTTGGAACGATCAGTAACACAAAGTTACTGGCGGGCTTAAACCGGTTTTACATGGCCATAACCTCACCCTCAGCTTCTGCAGTGGTTCATAACAGTGGTTCATAAGTGGTTCTGCAGTGGTTCATAAGTGGTTGTTCTACAGTGGTTCATAAGTGGTTTATAGTATACCCATGCTCCGTCGTCCGTCCGTCCGTCCGTCATCCGTCGTCCGTAGTCCACCATTTTCAAAGATCTTCTTCTCTGAAACCGCTTGGCCAATCAAAGCCAAATTTTACATGAAGCATCTATGGGAAGGGGGAACCAATGTGTATATAAATAATCCAGGTCACATGACCAAGATGGCCGCCATGCCCATATATGGTAAAAACCCTTCAAAAATCTTCTTCTCCGGAACCACTGGACCGATTTCAACCAAACTTGGCATGAAGCATTAATGGCTCAAGCACTACAATGTGTATATAAATCATGACCCTATGATGACCTTGACCTATTTTACGGCAAGGTCAACATAGGTCGCGAATGCATTTGAATGAGAAAAATTGTTAAATTGTCATTTAAAGGAAATATCTTGCAGAAAATGAGCAGTAGGACTGAATATTAATGATTCTGAAAAAAATTGGGCACCAGAGGCTCATCCGCCCCCACCCCGGGGCAATATAAAGGGTGTTAAGAAAGTTCGTTCCGCAGTTTACCACATGGTTTGAAAGCATTTTATATGCAAAAACTAATAACATTTTGCTTTTTCCATGAATCGGTTGTGTTCTCAGATACAATATAGCAGTTGAAACACTGTCTAACGTCGAGTTGCTTCACAGATGTATATTTTCAAAGGATACTATATTTCAAAATCCGGAATAATTCGATTTTCTGTATAAATTGTAATATATTTGACGTTTGATTTTTCTTTACAGGTTTATGATTAAGGACATCACAAAACTATTATAATGTGCGAATTAGTAGTCCATCTAGGCTTTCTTCATTAAATTATAGAGGGCTTTTACGCATTTTCATTGGCATGACAAAGATATTTTCTAGTATACCCCCATTTTATGTAAAAGTTCAAGGGTTAGAAAATGGGTGCTAGTGTTTGGTGGCCATTTTGTTCATGATCAGGTATCTGATTTAAAATATTTTTGCTTTTATCTTTTCATATACATCCAAATTAAAGCCTGGTTATGCCATTATCTAGTTTTGAAGCATGAAAATCGAGCTATCAGGAAAGCAATTTTTGCGCGGAACGAACTTTCTTAACACCCTTTACATGTATATCTCCATAATATTCAAACATCTTCTCCTCTGAAACCGCTTGGCCAATCAAAGCGAAATTTTATGTGAAGCATCAATAGGAAGGGGTAACAAATATGTATATAAAAAATCCCGGTCACATGACCAAGATGGCCGCCATGCCCATATATGGTAAAAACCGTTCAAAAATCTTCTTCTCCAGAACCAGTTGACCGATTTCAACGAAACTTGGCACGAAGCATTGATGGCTCAAGCACTACAATGTGTATATAAATCATGACCCTGTGATGACATTGACCTATTTTACGGGAAGGTCAACATAGGTCACCAATGCATTTGAATGGGGAAAACTTTTAAAATGTCATTTAAAGTGAAAGTCTTGCAGGAAATGGGCAGTAGGACTGGATATTAATGATTCTGAAAACAATTGGACCCCAGGGGCTCATGTGCCCCCACCCCGGGGCAATATACATGTATATTTCCATAATATTCAAACGTCTTCTCCTCTGAAACCGCTTGGCCAAACAAAGCCAAATTTTAAGTGAAGCATCTATAGAATGGGGGAATCAATGTGTATATAAATAATCTAGGTCACATGACCAAGATGGCCGCCATGCCCATATATGGTAAAAACCCATCAAAAATCATCTTATCTGAAACCAATAGACTGATTTCAAGGAAACTTGGCGTGAGGCATCGATGGCTAAAGTACTCCAATGTATATATAAATCATGACCCTGTGATGACCTTGACCAAGGTTATGGCAAGGTCAACATGGGTTGCCTGTGCATCTGAATTGGGAAAACTGTTAAAATGTCATTTGAAGGAAAAAGCCAACAGGAAATTGGCAAATGGACAGAATATTGAAGATTCTGAAAAAAGAAAATGGCCCAAGGGCTTATCTGCCCCTGCACTGGAGTTAAATACCATAATATTCAAACATGTTTATTGGTATATGCAGCTGATCTCAGGTGAGCGTTTACAGGACCATTGGTCCTCTGGTCTAATATAGAGCTCTTTTCAATATCAAGACAGGAAGAGTATGACAGCATAAATAATGCATTACATGTGCACTGATATCCTCTAGATTGCTCAGAAAATCTGACATCATTTTGATGTAAACTTCCAAATACCAAATAACTTGTATTCCACAATTGTTCAGATGATCTTACCGCTTCGTAACACATCACATCATTATCTAACACTGGTTCCGATGAATCTTTGTTGAAATGCTGCTGTACTAAATTATTTTTATCATGCCATGCATGTTGTTGGAACATTGTTTTTTGTGAACAAACTGTTATATCTGCTCTTTCAGACAATTTTTCAACAACCCTTGATTGATAATCAACATCCACACCAGGAAAAGTATCGAGAAATACTGCATCAAAATCAGTCTGCACATTTGAGCTAACATTTTTTATGAGCTTGCTAAGATCATTTAGTAACTGTTTAAACTGACGGATGTTTGCCTGCTTGTCTTTTTTAGCCTTTACATATTTTGAATCAGGACTTGTCAATAAAGCATTCTCTAACAACTTCTTATCCTGAAACTCAGTCTGTTTATTTTGTATATTTTCCATGTCTAATTCTGTGCAGTAAACTGGCTGTTTCTGATCATATGCCTGTTTCTTTTCATGACTTTGTGCCTGCATCATTTCAGGACTTTCACTTTGTTCTGCCGGCATCCTTTCCGGACTTCCTGCCTGCATCATTTCAGGACTTGTCTTTGCCGGCATCCTTTCCGGACTTCCTGCCTGCATCATTTTAGGACTTGTCTTTGCCGGCATCCTTTCCGGACTTTGAGTATACTTACCTCTTGGCCTCTTTCTGTCCAACACTGCTCCATCTCCTCCATCTGTTCTTGACCTCTTTCTCAACTCCGATCTTCTCTCCTCTGACCTCCTCCACTGTTTCCGTCTAGGCATGGCTACTCACCTGAAAACAGAAAGAAAAGGTCATGTGTAGAATTGCTTAGATACCAACCTACCAAGAAATCGTCAAAATAAATTGTAGAGATATTATACTATTGAAGAAGTGAACAACATGTTGCATTATAAAACATAGATTCTCTTCTATTGAATAAAAATAATTGATAGATCCTTTGGAAGCAGTAAAACATTCAAAGCAAGAAGATGGGCCATATTGTACAATTTCGGGTAATGAACCTTCATCAGTGACCCTTTACAAAACTGGTAGTGAACGCCAGACATTATTGCTGCAATTTCAAGAATTTATATCTGTGTAGTCTAAATCAAAGACTCATATTCCCAAAGGGGCCAAATAATCAAAATACTGTTAAGAAGATGAATCTTAACGTACAAGATATTTGAAATACTACAAATATATTCACTCATCCCAAAGGAAGCTTATCTTGTAATGAATTTGACCTGAAGTGAGGGCACTGTGGAGATTAAAAAAAGAAGTAGATCGGCTGCTCTACTATACAGGCTGATGTGCCTCTTTTTTCAACACTTGAACAGATCAGAAAGTATGATATTTCTAGCTTCTTAATTTGAGATTTCATATAACCACCCAGCAAGCACATGATATAACAACATCATATCAATGTCAATGTGATGTTATAAAGTCACACTGGCTTCGATCTAACATTGTTTGGATGTCATGTTCACACTAGGTAGACACCTTATCAATATTTTCTAAGATACTTATTTGTTACTTCAGCAGCATCATCAGTATCTGTTCTTGATCTCTATCTCTTTTCTTTCCATCTATTTTATAGCATATTTTCATGCACTTCAACCTCAAATGTATGGCAATTCATCTGAAAATAGAATGAAAGTAATATTTACCTACATTGTACATGATCCAAAGATAGTCGCAGTTCCATGATATTAAAGTAAAAAAATGATGTTGTCATGAAATAGGTCAGGGTCGACCCAGGCTCTTCACTTATGCAAACTGCGCCTGAGTTCTTCATCCATCATATGTAATTTCAAAGAAATTGGTTTGTCCAAAATGAATTCACAAAAAAAGATATTCTAGCATGTGCGTATAGTAACCATTTTGATTAAGATAAGAAGAATTTGAATATTACAGATTTATACATGCATATAGCCCCAGGATATATACAGTCAACCCCAATGTTTTATAAACACAAATCTGTAAATATTCCTACTATTTTAAGCAAGTTTCCTCATAAATGACCTTTTCCCCATTATCTTCCATTCATGTGCCTAGAAGACTTAAGTTGACTAAGCAATAAAAATAGAAGATTTTTAATGTATATAGGTATGGCTGCCATCTTGGACATGTGACTGGCTTATTTATGAACCACCTTCATAGAGATCCTCCCTATGAAATTTGGCTTTGATATACGATGTGGTTTCAGACAAAAAGATCTTTATATATTTTGGTAATATACATGTACATTGCCCCAAGATGAGGACAGACCAACCCCTGGAGTCCAATTCTTTTGAGAATCACAAATCGTCGGTCCATTTACTCAAATCCTGCATGTTTTTCCCTACAAATGACATTTGGACACTTTTCTCCATTCAAATGCATGGCTGATCTACATTGACCTTGCAGTAAAATAGGTCAAGGTCTTCCCAGGGTCATGATTTATATAAACTTAATAGAACTCCTCTCCCGGATCCTTCGTGTCAAGTTTCAAAATCATAGGCCCTCTGGTTCTAAAGAAGGGGATTTTTGGAGGTTTTTGGTATTTATAGCCATGACGGCCATCTTGGTGATGTGACCTTGTCCATTTATATAAACTTTCATTCCCACTTCCTAACAATGCTCCTCATAAAGTTTGGCTTTGATTGGCCTAGCAGTTTCAGAGAAGAAGATCTTTGAATATCACTGTAATATAAATGTATATTGCCCCGGGGTGGGGGCAGACAGACCCCTGGGGTCCAATTTTTTTTCAGAATCATCAAGTCCATTTGCCCATTTCCTGCAAGTATTTCCCTACAAATGACATTTTAACACTTTTCCCCATTCAAATGCATGAGCGACCTATGTTGACCTTGCCGTAAAATAGGTCAAGGTCATCCCAGAGTCATGATTTATATAAACTTTGTAGAGCTCCAGTCACTGATGCTTCACATTAAGTTTCAAAATCATTGGCCTTCTGGTTCTGGAGAAGAAGATTTTTAAAAGTTTTTTCTAGTTATAGCCATGGCAGCCATCTTGGTCATGTGACCTTGACCATTCATATAAACTTTCTTTCCCCCTTCCCAAGGTTGCTCCATATGAAGTTTGGTTTTGATTGGCCAAGCGGTTTCAGGGGAGAAGATGTTTCATTATTATGGAAATATACATGTATATAGCCCCGGGGCAGGGGCAGACAAACCCCCAGGGGCTAAAATTTTCTATTAACATTAATCTTCTGTCCATTTGCCTATTCCCAGTAAGTTTTACCCATTAAATAGCATTTTACCATTTTTCCCATTCAGATGTATTGGCGACCTAAGTTGACCTTGCCGTAAAATAGGTCAAGGTCATCCTAGGGTCATGATTTATATAAACTATGATGGGCCCGCATCCCTAATGGTACATACCAAGTTTCATGGAAATCGGCCAACTGGTTCTGGAGAAGAAGATTTTTAAAGGTTTTTGCTATTTATAGCCATGGCGGCCATCTTGGTCATGTGACCTTGACCTTTTATATAAACTTTGGTTCCCCTTCTCTAAGGATGCTCCACATTAAGTTTGGCTTTGATTGGCCAAGCGGTTTCAGAGGAGAAGATCTTTGAAACGCCGGAGCATGGGTATACTATAAGCTCACCTGTGAGCCTTCGGCTCAGGTGAGCTAAAAATACATAGTAATTTGGCAATTGGCAGGACACTCCCAAATATGTAACTACCTTGCTGAGGCATTGTTAGTGAATAAATAAGTGAAACAGCTTCCTAAACCCTTTTCTCACCGAAACGAAACATGAGACCAGTTGAACAGTTGAAGGGAACACACTGTTGTTGATTTTATTTTTCCTGCCTACTACTCCTATCCCAGCTTCTTCAGTCTTACCTAGGCAAGGTTGAAGAAATGAGGAGTAGACTGCTTATTACGCTAAATGTATTAAACAGCCCTGTTTCACTTGTGTAACTAAATCAAAAGGTTCTATGTTTTCATATAACCAGCACCTGCTTATTAGTATGTTTTTAATTGCATTTTTAGACATAAAGCTCCTATAGCTGCGCAGCCAAAGATTTGTCTGACCTAGTTTAAACTATCATCATACTTATTAGCCCACTGCACTTGTAAAAATTGACAATTTCAAGCCGTTGTGTATCAATGGTGTTTTAGCATGATGTGACCTGGTTCGACAATATATAGTACTATATAATATAAAATTTCTGTTGTGCTAATACACCCTATAGATTCACTGTACACCGTAGAATCAGTGAAAGACACTGTACCAGTTATTGAACACATTTTTGGGACAAAAGATGTGAGATGGTGGTAAGTATTTTGCATGTTTTCGTGTTGTCAGTTTTGTTTCCGTGCCATAGTTTTCAGTTGATCACTTTGGTACATGTTCTTGTGTCTTCTCATGGTCGACAAACCGCATAAGGTGTACGTGGAAGCATACGGGAGGCAATCGTTTTGGATGAGAGTTGTTAAGAAGATTAAATTCGCTGAATTTTATCCTCTAGTTTTAAAATCCAACACATTTGAGAAAATAAAATGCACACAGAAGAAAGAAATACATCGGAACTTTCAATATAAAAAAGCGCATGCTGATCCGATTCGTCGATTTCGAAATTTTTGACCATAAAGGACTGTACGTTCGAATTTCAGTGATAGACACTTCTGTCCCAGTGAAAGAGAGGTCGATTTATTTTTTGTACCCAGTTATATCAATTGGCTGTACGAAGTTATTGAAACTGCTAGCGAGTAAAATTGCCTTCTAAGCGAAGAAATATGCCCTAATTCAGAATAATGGACCAGTATAAAAACATATTAGTACAGGTATATTTATTCGCAAAAGAAACGCGAAAAAATCACTTTTTTATCTTCCTATAACATCAAAATTTACTTTAGTAATATAAAGGCCTTTCGATAGACCCGTTGATCCTCTATCACACAATTTGAAAATCATGAAGTTAAGACTTACGCTTGCCGCGAAATTTTTTGTAACCCCCTTTTCCTTAGCCAAAGGGTTATGGTGCCTAAAAGTTTCCTAACTGACACCGGTTTTTGAAAGTGATGGGGGAGACAAACTCAAAACAGAAAAGAATAATGCTTCCTTCGACGCTTATTTCTTGTACGTTAATTTGACGTAAATTGTCGTTTTCTATCCAGTAAATTGACCTACCCGATATCTTTTAGTGCCATAAGATAGCTGTTGACACACTTAACTGACATTTACAGCGTCGCGATATGAAAGACCATAATGTGTCTGACGTGTATAATAATGACGATATGAAAACAATAGGCTGACGTCAACATATAAACGTGACCACTGGGAGCGTCGACAGCGGTATTTTTTAAATTTTTCTTACGATTTCTTTAAAGGTTAGTCTTCTGGCCACTACTTCATGCCATCTATTTTTCACATCGCATTAATCATGAATATTTAGACGCAATTTCGTAATACACGAGCTCGTACACAAACGTCATTGCAACGTCGTAATGAAACATGCTACAAAACTCAAATCGATCGTTTCTTACTGTTAGTAATTATTCATTAGCCATATCACTCAAAACTCCATCAAATGATCCTTTTCAAGATAATGGGTTTCTTTTTTTTCGCGTTTCTTTTGCGGATAAGTATATATTACATATTCTCCATTTATCTGTGTATTTTGTCAACCCCATTTACTGCATAAAACAATTTGCAAAAAGTACTCGTAAATGACGATTCAACTGATAAAAGTGTTTTGTAAGGAGCCAAGCAATGTGTTATCTGCTCCTAAAAGGTACAAGTAGCCAATGATCAGTAAAAGGCGCAATCAGAAAGAAATTCCCACTCCAAAAACATAGGTGGGAAAAAACTAAATTGACAATTAGTTTCTTTATACTTAGAAAAGATATCGTAAGCCGAGTGAGCAGCTATTTTCCAATAGGCGGCCACTCAGTTACCAGAAATTAAACAAAATATGACAACGTACATACGGTTCAAACAGCACAAAAAGTCGACTCCAAAACATAATACAAATGAAACCACAACAGAAGTATTGATTCAGTTTTACGTCCCTTTTAAGCTTTTTCACTCATATCGAGACGAATCAATCGGTAGGTGGGGCAAAAACCGGAGTACTCGGGGAAAAACCACCTGACACACCCGCAAGCAGAACTTGGCTTGTCCCACATGTGACTCGTGCCCCGAGCGAGGCGCGAACCCTCATTAAGAGCACTGAAGTCAGCGACCTTAACCACTCGGCCATAGGGCCGCCCAAAACAGAAGTATCGCCTTGGAACGATCATAATATAAAATTACTGAGGAGGGGGGGGGGCTTAAATCGATTTTACAGGCGCAAAAAAATGATAATACAAGTGTTGCATTATTAAAGTTCGTGAGTATAGATATAGGGCATGCATGTAAACATAATCATATACATATGCAAGCAAAAATGGTACTTGTACAACATAATTTTCAATGCACAAAATATGCATCTAGTTAAAAAGTTCTAAATAGAGATATATGTAAAGATACATTGTCCGCATAAGGCTCGCACTAGAGTAGCTATTATGACCACTCGTGAAAAAAGACATTGCCCTAATAATGTTCATACCAGAATAGCTGTGTACTGTATGCTAACAAATCAAATATAGGCGCATAATCACATTTATTGCTCATTGATTCCATCTGTATTGCTTGTTCTTAGTCACGAATGTTGTCTCCCGATAACTGGCGTGAAGACAGTTATACATGGAATATGATGTTTATCTGATAGGTATATAGAGGGAATCAAAATGAGTAAAGTAAAGAAAATAGATTATTATACAAAACCATTTTCATATATATCGTTTATCACCATGGGGTATGGAAAAAATACACATTAGCACATTTTTCAAGTGCCTCGTACGCATTGCCCACTTCCTAATTCGCGAAAGTTTGAACGACTGTACCTATCACTGGGTACAGTAACTCTGGCATTGTGTGGCTTTTACTTCGTACAATACCTCTCTTTGACTGGGACAGTAGTGTCTATCACTGAAATTCGAACGTACAGTCCTTTATGGTTAGAAATTTCGAAATCGACGAATCTGATCAGCATGCACTGACTTATATTGAAAGTGCCGAGGTATTTTTTTTCCTGTGCATATTTTATTTTCTAAAAAATGTTGGATTTTAAAACTAGATGCTAAAGTGCAGCGAATTTAATCTTCTTAACAACTCTTATCCAAAACAAAAATGCCTCCTGTATGCTCCCACAAACATCTTTTGCGGTTTGATGACCATAAGATGACACAAGAACATGTACCAAAGTGATCAACTGAAAACTATGGCACAGAAACAAAACTGATAACACGCAAACATGCAACATTCTTACCACTATCTCGCATCTTTTGCCCAAAAATGCGTTCAATAACTGGTACAGTGTCTTTCACTGATTCTACGGTGTACAGTGAATCTATAGGGTGTAATAAGTGTAATAAGGACTACCATTTACACCCTATAGATTCACTGTACACCGTATAAAGGTTTGGTGATGTTTTGCATCGTTTTGGAAACGGGGAAGCTGAATTCGAATAACAGGGTCTGCTTCTACATTTACTATACGTGGTTTTCTTTCTAACGGTTAATGTGAGGCCTCGTTTTCTTTTTCCTTTATATATACATGTATATCCCCATAACTAACACCGTTTATCACCTGAAATGAAAAGGAAATGAACACAAAATAAGACAGAGAACAGAAGATAAATGTTATTAAAGCGAAGACATTTTGAATGAATGTATAGAAACTCTTACTACTGCACGTTCATTTCATCAGGCGTTTAAAGGTTTGAGGTAGGAAATATAGGTGGGAATGTCTGATATACATCAATGTTTTAATGTTCAAGCTATGACAGCACAGAAAGAGATGGTCAAATGCTCAACCGGGTACTCCGATGCGTGACCACAACTGAATGCGTGGAGTGATACGCCTTTGTAACATATACGAAATTGTGCATTCTGTCCTTTGTGTCGTTTTGTATAATATTTTGATGCAAAATGCAACCATGTTTCAATCCATCGCTTATATTCAAGTTGCTACCACCAATATACCTTAAGTGATACACAGCAATATGTCAACTTCTCAAGTTATTTAAAAACTCACCAACAATGTATACAGTAGTGCATAAAGGCCATTATTGCATGTTTTCACATCCCAAAATCACATAAAGACTGGCAAATATGCTCAGATCTTCCGATGCTCAACCGATTACTCCGGTGGGCAACCACACAAAAAATAAAAAACTGACATTTTCTTTCGGGAAAAAAGGGATTTTTTTTAGTATTTTTAGTACCGTTTAAGTTATGCGAACCAGCCTGTAGGCTGTCGTTCACAAAATACACCGTTTTACATGTATTTGTTACTCTGCAGCTTCTATTTTTGGATATTTAGGGAAAATCAGAGTTTAGAGTGGCAAATGTGGGAATAAGTACTCAGAGTGCACTCATGTGGCATTCCTGAAAAATATTTTTGAGCGACGAATGTAAACAATGGTCAAATAAAACAACTCAATTTCCCTATCATTTTTAATTATCCGATGCTCAACCAAAATTCTCGGAGTTGTTTTCTAAGATATTGTGCCCATTGCTTCGGCTGAATGGACTTGCAAATTTAAGTGACATTTGTATGACTGTGTCTTGATCAGCGGTATATAAAATACCCTGAAACACGACACAAAAGTGTAAATACAGCCTAAAACACACCCGTTTTCTACACAATCCTGTCGGTTTCTAGTACACCTTCATCACGCTGAAATGGATTCAGTCAAAACGCGATACTTCCTCGACCTCATGTTTACACCACAGATGTATGAATATGTAAGACACTGTACACGATTCCCAGATTTTTTATTTACGTCCTGGAAGAAAAGTTATTAATCAAACAACAAAGAGCATGCAACAATTGTTTACCTTTCTGGCTACTTCGATGCTCAACCGGAAACTACTCCTATCGATTTTCTGTCTCAACCAACGGTTGAGCACCGGAACGTTTGGTAGGCGTGACAAAGGCGCTGATCAGCTTCGAGGGTACCGCGAAGCTGGTCTGCGCCTTCGTTTTCGCAAATGCAGATTGTCCCATGCGGTGGCTCAAATGTTAGATTAAAGTACTTACGGAGCTCAGTGATACTGTACTTATTTGTATTATTTTTGCTTGCAGTGGTGCACTTCAAACTATGGACAATACAGCATTTAATGGTGTAAACTATGGTTCCATTAACGTGTCTATGGTATGTAGATTATTGTGAAATCTAAAAGCTAATTTTTTAAATATTGCAGAACTCAACGCCAGTGAATATCACACATGGCATAGCATGCCTATAGATGAATTATTTCAGCTTCTGTTGTGTGGACACTCATTTTAAATGTGTTTCATTAGATGATTTACGTCCCATTCAACGGCTATGGTAATGTTGGGACTTTGCATACATTTTATGAGACTTTTACCCAACATGAGGTTGTCACGACATGCGAAATGTGTTTAAATAGAACCAACCATGTAAACATATGACTTACACGTATAGATGGTTTGACTAAACTATTTTACATAGGCAGGCTCAGACCAACTAATCGGTTAACCAGTCATCATGCGGTCTGTCAGAGGCAGAAGCACCCCAACTATTTCTCCTACACTCCTATCATAGCATCAGGAAAGCATGTCCGTGTCCCTTGAACCACACTTTTATATAGAAAAACTGTGGTCTGCAGGAATATACCTATTTTTCTTATTTTTGCTCCAAAACATAGATTGTGGGTACTCGTTAGAATCGCCTCAGGGAAGCGGTTCTAACGTGTGAATTTGAATTTAAAATACTGAAAATTTTCAATTTTTAAAAGCTTTAAAAAAATTTGTATATAACATGGGCATGTTTTCCTAATGGGAGGTCCCATATATTATGGTCAAAATGCGCGCTATGCTTAAAGGACAGATGGTTTGTGTTTTGACTTATCCGTTTACAAACAAAGGGACATTACCATGTTGATTGAAAAACAAGTCATTACGAAAACATGCCGATGCAATTACAGAGATTTTCAAAAAGTTCTAAAAATGAATTTTTTCATCAGAAAAATTTTGATATTTTTCTTATTTGTGTTCAAAACATTGATTGTGGGTACACGTTAGAACCGAAAATAAGGAAAATAGGTATGCCCCTGCATACCCCAGTTTTACTATATAAAAGTGGGGTATAAGGGGTATTCATTACACGGATATGTATTCCTGCGCAATTTGAATTTAAACAAATGAAAATGGTGTAGAAATCGTTGAGAAGAAATGAGCCTGTGCATGAGAAAACCAACAATTTGCATATGCGAAAACAAAGGCGCAGACCAGCTGATCAGCGCCTTTGTTTTCGCTACATGGATAGTACAATCCCTCTTCTTCTTAAATCCGAAACTTCACGTTTCTAGCCTGCTTCTGTGACAGTACAGGCCGGTTTGTGTCGGACCTGGTCGGAAACCCAAATTGTTGGTTTTGTCACGCACAGGCTCAAATACGAAAATGTAAATGTTACAAAGGAAACAATACAAAAACAAAACAAGACAAGTGGTTTTCGGCGTTGTGCCCGGTAAAAACGTAAATTTGTGTCCCAGATAGAGTGGTTTGTCTTCATCATGCTTGTCCCCAGTTAAAACGATAATCAGTGTCCCAGGAAAAGTGGTTTATATTCATTATACTACTGTTTATTGTGCCTACTTCTCAGTCTGTCGTGCTCGTTCCCTTTCGTTCCTGTTGAAACTTAGCCGGATGGCTACCTTGTTGGGAAAGAGCTAGTCTAGTCATTCTGCTCTTCGAGTGTTGTCGGCAAATGTTTTGTTGTGTTTTATGTATTTTCTTTCCCACCCACTGTCTGTGTTGGGACTTTAAATTTAATTGCATCGAATCCTGGTCCCTCTGTTCTTACTTTATAGATCTTTGCTTTGTAGGTACTAGCGACGCTTTGTTATTCCCATGTTTGCAGAGAGTTTAATGTCGGTTTATATGTCCCCCCTCTAGAATTATACTGAGAGATTTGTGCACAACCATGAGAATCATTTTCTCAGCCCACTGAATATATCGTTTGGCTTTTGAGTCCGTGATATATATAATCTAGTTATAACTCGGAAAAAAAAAACAAAAAAAAAAAAACATTATATACTGGTCAAATTAAGTTAGGGATCAAGCGTTTAGGGATGCATTTTTAAGCCAATCGATGATCAATCAATTTGTCATTTATATGGTGAATTAGCACTTTTAACTCATCTTCATATGCCACCAATTTTGAAATTTTGCACCATCTGACCTAAGCCCAGCTGTTATGTAAACCACACTACCCTAAAAACCAAAGTATTAAAAAGTCCATAAAACACTGGTTCTCGCGAAAGTGGGCATTTTGAGTGGCGTAAAAAAGGAGATACTAATTGGACCAAAAAGATATGCATTGCCTATCTTTTACTTGTTTCATGCCTATTGTAACGAATTTTAATGTTTTTGCACTGTAAATGTCACATAGGTCTTAAACACATGTTGCGACATAACAACACTACTTTGTTTTGACTTGTATTCTACGAGTCAGGCATTGTAAACATTACACAGTCTTGTATGAAAATGTGCAATCGCTAAAGATAACCATTTAGCGCTTCTTATCAGTACTAAATACTGCTTTTGAAGTATGCCGCTAATTTACGGGTATCTAGAAAAATAAATTTCTTTTTTTCGGTCCGAAGAAGTACAAATATAATGTACTTACAGAAAAAAACTAGTGTCAATTTCATAGAAAGCCTGCACTTTCATAAACCTACAAATAACAGGAAGTCCTTTTGTCTAATGGTTCATTGGGCACAATGGCTGTTTTAAACACACAAAATTAAAGTTCATCTAAAAGGCGAAACTGAGCTCTTGCTTTCGCCTTCCTGTACCGACGGTTGTCCCGTAGAATACATGTACTTATGATAGTTCACTGTTGTTACATTATCTGCTGATTCCCAGCTTTCACATAATCAATATTGGAAATACAGTTAATACCCCCCGTCCCCTGAGAAAATAATCAATAATCCGGGGGGGGGGGGGTTACCTGTATCTTCAATACTGATTTCAATAAGCTGGGAACCAGTAGATATTGAAAAAAAAAAGTGAATGCTCTAGTACAAAACAAAAACAAACAAAAATAATTGAATAAAATGAATAAAGTCGGCTTGAAAAAAATATCCGTGTAATTTAGACCCCCCCCCCCCCGACACCCATCCCCCCCGGCTCTTTTATTGTAAACTGACTGGGGTTGACAGAAGGTCTACATGTATACTTTTCATTTTTATGCTAAAACATCGATTGTGGGAACTACGCCGAGGCGTTTTAAAGTGTTCCCTCAATCTATGCTTTGAGGTTTTGTACAAAGGCATGGATTGTGGGTACCCGTTTGAACCGCCTCGCTCATGCGAAACTAACATGTATCCACAATCAACGTTTTTGACAAGAGGAAGAGACGATAAATCTCCTTTTTTTTTCGACTGAAAATTATCATATTAACACGTGAGAAATCCATCCAGGTGGTATAGACCTGTAATTGACATGATTTAAGCAAAAATGTGAATAACAGAGATACAAAACTGCGCATGCTAATCAAGGTCTTTGATGTTCGCTGGTCAGCAGTAGTCGAGACATTATAAGACTGCTGAAAACCACTTGTCCTATTGAAGATGTTGACTACCATATTCGTTCTAATTAGCGCACATGCTCCAATAACCGCACACCCTAGACGTTTTGAAAAAAACATGCTCAGAAGCGCACATGGCTCGACTAACGTATTGGTAGTTTACACCTATTTTACACATATATACCGTATCAAAACTTAACATTTATTGATGAATCGCTGTTTCTAAACGAATGGGACAAATAAATGACATCATCTGACATTGATATTCTGACATACATGTAGTTATTTCAGCAACTTTTATGTGTTGTTTCCGTTCGTAGTGTGCGCTAATTAGAACGATATTTAGTAACCCCCCCCCCCCTGTCACACACTCACGAGTTGGAGCTACGAGTTAAGCTCCGATCACTTTTTTTTTGTGAACTCGTAGCAACTCGTACAGAAGTCGCCATATGTCGGCGGTTGTTGTACATAAGTCTTCTAAACTCATAGCAACTCGTAGCTGTCGTGGAAAGGCTTAAAATTCTCGTAGTAAATCACCGTGTAAAAGTGGGCGGGGCATGGGCGGAGCGTAACTCATACTGATCTAGTAGCTTATCGACAGAACTCGTAGTAGTGTCGTGGGATGTCGTGCGTTGTCGGCGTCTTGTTAAATATGGCGAGTAACCTACATGTACGAGTTACCTACGAGTTGCTACCATACTCAAGGCGCCTTCTCGCGAGTTGCTACGACATCTCGCGAGTTAACTACGACATTCCTATGAGTATTCGCGAGTTTCCACGACTTATATCGTAAGACGTGTAGAACTCGTAAGACATTATAACTCGTGGCAACTCTTGCGACAAGCGGCGAGTTATGATTTGAGCTAAATCGTAGCATGTCGTAGCTTCAGCGTAGCTTCAACTCGTGAGTGTGTGACAGCTTCTAATTTTTTCCAACTTAACTCGTGGCGACAAGCGCCGAGTTATAACTCGTACCAACTCGTAGCATGTCGCAGCTTCAACTCATGACAGTCCATTTTAACTTTACTTTAAGATATTTTGAAAAGTTATAGTTACCTGTAAGTGCACTGTGTGACGTGTAATTATCTGTATCTGACACCTCTATTGAGTATTACATGGAGTGCATGCGCAAATGACTGATATCCAAAAATAAAAGTTCTGATTCAAAAAACTGGTTCATAGGGAAATTTTTTTAGCAAATTAGAACGAATACGATATATTTTGTATTTTATTTTTTACATAAAAAGGTACAAGTAGGCAAAGATCAGGAAAAGGCGCAATCAGAAAAAGATTCCCACTGCAAAAACCGAGGTGGGAAAAAACCAAACTAACAATCAGGTACTTATACCATGAAACATATCGTAAGCCGAATGAGCAGCTATTTTCCCAATAGGTGGCCACTCAGTTACCTTAACTTAACTAAAAATATGAAAACATACATAAGGCGCCAACAGCACAAAAAATTTTAAACACCAAGACATAAAACAAAAAGAACCACTACAGAAGTATCGACTTGGAACGATCAGTAACACAAAGTTACTGGCGGGCTTAAACCGGTTTTACAGGTACCTAACCTCACCCTCAGCTTCTGCAGTGGTTCACAACATTTAGTTAGTTCTTCGGTCCTCGTGGTGAATCTCTAACTAGTCAATGAATCATCAAGAACAAACAAATAAATCATGATAAACATCCTGATGAATCAAAAACCAGGACTCACAGATTGAGTAAGCTGCCCGACGATGGAGATCCCTGGGCGCCGAATAACCTACTAACTCCGGAGCAAAAGAAAAACACCAGTTGGACCCCGGTGGGCCAAGCAACAGACAAGAAGCTCCGGTCCCAACCAACAACGTATTCTACGGGACATTCTGTTCGAGCTTAATGAAATATATTGACACGCATTTGAATACCCGCACAAAATCCCTATCAGAATAACCGATTTCATTTATTAATAAAATCGAGTAGATCTACCCGAAATGCATTCTTCCGGCAATTTATGTATTGGACGCGGCCCATGCACTATTATGACTATTATGTGACATTTTACATTGATATGTATAATGTGGGTGTGTATGTATTCCTTTTTTTCTGTTAATTTTCTTCACCAATCAAATTAATTGTAATCGTTCATATATGCACTTAAATTTCATACCATGTTATGGTCCATAATTGGAAATAAAATATCATATCATTTCATATCATATGCAGAATCCAAAGTTTACACATTATTGAGCACACAGCATGGCATCGATTTTGGTGTAATTAAAACATACGTAATCGACACTATTCCGTGCATATTTTACCATTGAAAAGTTGTCTCTTGGATAAATAAGCATCTCGTTAAAAAGGAATTTCCACCTGTTTTATGGATAATGTTTGTTTTCACAACCGCTTTCAGCTTCTAGCAGCTTCGAAAATGGTCGTTCGTCCACCGATTATGACGTAAATTTCTATATGATATATGGTCAGCCAAAGTCATTGTCCCGTAGAATACGTCCCGTAAAATACAAACGCGATTTCAGATTAATTTTCCGACGAGCCGTAGTATACAAAAAATATGAAATGTCTGTAGTGACCAATACGGGTTCTCTTTCACTTTCACTGTAGGGACGGAGCCATATCTATGACTAAGCACTTCCTTACTATTGATGGGCTCGTAGAATACAACGAAAAATTACGATTTCATAATAAAGAATGCGGCATCATACCCAACGATAAGTTTAAGAAATGCCATTAAAATACTTTCATTTTTTGTTGAGATAAGTGTTAGTGACTCTCTGGTGAAAACAATCATGATGCTTGTCTCTTTTTGAAAGAATTGATTTAAGCTTTTATATCTGGGCTCGTAGAATACACCAAAGGCAATGACAAATATACTTTTATTCTGTTTATTTCCATTTGTCTCTGGTGATTGGGCATTTATTATGGATCAGAACAATACTTCTGTAGTAACATTTTTCGAGCGTATCTGGCTGTTTTAATGCAAAAAGCCAATCAATAAAAACTAAGTGAGAAACGACCCATGCAACTATGACATTGTGATGAAATAGGGACCTTGCATCAACACACGCTATCATACGTACCGTTCGGTATGTTAGACTCAAATTTTCTGTTCAAATATTTCAATACGAGGTAGATACTTCAAAACGCAATCTTAATTCAGGTTACCTATTGATTAAAGTAGCATAAGATGTGCATTTTACGCTATGACGCCATTTGGTCCACTTTCGTGAGAACTAGTGAAAAACTGATTCCACTAAAAAAAAAAAAAAAAAAAAAAAAAAAAAAAAAAATCAATTTTGCCAATTCATGGTAATTTTGTGAATTTGCACGATAGTCATCAAGATTCACCATTTCTAAGATCAGCCAGCTAAAAAAGATTGGAAATTTCCAGCCATCTTAAAAGTTTTGCATGAACAAACTTACACACCATAAATTCTCTACGCATACCGCTTTAATCTTAAGGGTAGTCTGACTTAAAGCTTGGTCTTGTTGAATGCAAAGGCTATTGTTTCGTTCCTCAAGTGTACAAAGCTTACAAAATGAATTACCTTGATGACAAATGTTTCATTTTACCAGCAGTTCGAGATCTTGTAGAAATTGCGCGTTAAATAGTTGATCCCAAACTTTATTTGTCCAGTATACAGATGGGTGAAGTTAGCCGAAGTAGCCTGACCAGCCGAGGTAGGCTACTTCGGCTGGCCGGAGTAGCCTGACCAGCCGAGGTAGGCTACTTCGGCTGGCCGGAGTAGCCTGACCAGCCGAAGTAGCAGAAATTGCTGGCATATGTAGCCGAAACAGCCGCATTGACGTGCGCGGAGTTTAGGGAGCAAGCGACCTAGTGGGATTTACAGTAGAAGGGATGTACTTTCAGACCACATAAGCGGCTATGTCGGGAAAACTTTGATGACCGAAAATGGAAATTTCTGTATAGTATTGCAATGTGTCGGTACCAACTCGGGCTGGTTTCTCACGCAACCCCACCGAGTTTAGGGAGTTCGAGACCCAGTGGGGCTTATAGTCTATACAAGTGCCTTTACAGCCCATAGGTCGGTTATACTGGGAAAACTCTGGTTTGTCGGAAATTTCAACTCAAACATTGGGAAACGTGAACATTCATGGTTTTGGGGGTGGGGTAAGAGGCACCCCTGTCATTGACGTGCGCGGAGTTTAAGGAGCAAGCGACCTAGTGGGATTTACAGTAGAAGGAATGTACTTTTAGACCACATAAGCGGCTATGCCGGGAAAACTCTGGTTTTCGAGAAATAGGGGTACAAAAATGACCAAAAATGGAAATTTCTGTATAGTATTGCAATGTGTCGGTACCAACTCGGGCTGGTTTCTCACAGAACCTCACCGAGTTTAGGGAGTTCGAGACCCAGTGGGTCTTGTAGTCCATACAAGTGCCTTTACAGCCCATAGGGCGGTTATACTGGGAAAACTCTGGTTTGTCGAAAATTTCAACTCAAACATTGGGAAACGTGAACATTCATGGGTTTGGGGGTGGGGTATGAGGCACCCCTGTCATTGACGTGCGCGGAGTTAAGGGAGCAAGCGACCTAGTGGGATTTACAGTAGAAGGAATGTACTTTCAGACCACATAAGCGGCTATGCCGGGAAAACTCTAGTTTTCGAAATAATAGGGGTACAAAAATGACCAAAAATGGAAATTTCTGTACAGTATTGCAATGTGTCGGTACCAACTCGGGCTGGTTTCTCACAGAACCCCACCAAGTTTAGGGAGTTCGAGACCCAGTTGGGCTTGTAGTCCATGCAAGTGCCTTTACAGCCCATAGGTCGGTTATACTGGGAAAACTCTGGTTTGTCGGAAATTTCAACTCAAACATTGGGAAACGTGAACATTCATGGGTTTGGGGGTGGGGTAAGAGGCACCCCTGTCATTGACGTGCGCGGAGTTTAGGGAGCAAGCGACCTAGTGGGATTTACAGTAGAAGGGATGTACTTTCAGACCATATAAGCGGCTATGTCGGGAAAACTCTAGTTTTCGAGAAATAGGGGTACAAAGATGACCGAAAATGGAAATTTCTGTATAGTATTGCAATGTGTCGGTACCAACTCGGGCTCGTTTCTAACAGAACCCCACCGAGTTTAGGGAGTTCGAGACCCAGTGGGGCTTGTAGTCTATACAAGTGCCTTTACAGCCCATAGGTCGGTTATACTGGGAAATCTCTGGTTTGTCGGAAATTTCAACTCAAACATTGGGAAACGTGAACATTCATGGTTTTGGGGTGGGGTAAGAGGCACCCCTGTCATTGACGTGCGCGGAGATTAGGGAGCAAGCGACCTAGTGGGATTTACAGTAGAAGGAATGTACTTTCAGACCACATAAGCGGCTATGCCGGGAAAACTCTAGTTTTCGAGAAATAGGGGTACAAAAATGACCAAAAATGGAAATTTCTGTATAGTATTGCAATGTGTCGGTACCAACTCGGGCTGGTTTCTCACAGAACCACACCGAGTTTAGGGAGTTCGAGACCCAGTGGGTCTTGTAGTCCATACAAGTGCCTTTACAGCCCATAGGTCGGTTATACTGGGAAAACTCTGGTTTGTCGAAAATTTCAACTCAAACATTGGGAAACGTGAACATTCATGGGTTTGGGGGTGCGGTATAAGGCACCCCTGTCATTGACGTGCACGGAGTTTAGGGAGCAAGCGACCTAGTGGGATTTACAGTAGAAGGGATGTATTTTCAGACCACATAAGCGGCTATGCCGGGAAAACTCCAGTTTTCTAGAAATAGGGGTATAAAAATGACCAAAAATGGAAATTTCTGTACAGTATTGCAATGTGTCGGTACCAACTCGGGCTGGTTTCTCACAGAACCCCACCGAGTTTAGGGAGTTCGAGACCCAGTGGGGCTTGTAGTCCATACAAGTGCCTTTCCAGCCCATAGGTCGGTTATACTGGGAAAACTCTGGTTTGTCGGAAATTTCAACTCAAACATTGGGAAACGTGAACATTCATGGGTTTGGGGGTGGGGTATAAGGTACCCCTGTAATTGGCGAGCACGGAGATTAGGGAGCAAGCGACCTAGTGGGATTTACAGTAGAAGGGATGTTCTTTTAGACCATATCAGCGGCTATGTCGGGAAAACTCTGGTTTTCGAGAAATAGGGGTACAAAGATGACCGAAAATGGAAATTTCTGTACAGTATTGCAATGTGTCGGTACCAACTCGGGCTGGTTTCTCAGAGAACCCCACCGAGTTTAGGGAGTTCGAGACCCAGTGGGCCTTGTAGTCCATACAAGTGCCTTTACAGCCCATAGGTCGGTTATACTGGGAAAACTCTGGTTTGTCGGAAATTTCAACTCAAACATTGGGAAACGTGAACATTCATTGGTTTGGGGGTGGGGTAAGAGGCACCCCTGTCATTGACGTGCGCGGAGTTTAGGGAGCAAGCGACCTAGTGAGATTTATAGAAAAAGGAATGTACTTTCAGACCACATAAGCGGCTATACCGGGAAAACTCTGGTTTTCTAGAAATAGGGGTACAAAAATGACCAAAAATGGAAATTTCTGTACAGTATTGCAATGTGTCGGTACCAACTCGGGCTGGTTTCTCACAGAACCCCACCGAGTTTAGGGAGTTCGGGACCCAGTGGGGCTTGTAGTCTATACAAGTGCCTTTACAGCCCATAGGTCGGTTATACTGGGAAAACTCTGGTTTGTCGGAAATTTCAACTCAAACATTGGGAAACGTGAACATTCATGGTCTTGGGGGTGCGGTAAGAGGCACCCCTGTCATTGACGTGCGCGGAGTTTAGGGAGCAAGCGACCTAGTGGGATTTACAGTAAAAGGAATGTACTTTCAGACCACATCAGCGGCTATGCCGGGAAAACTCTAGTTTTCGAGAAATAGGGGTACAAAAATGACCAAAAATGGAAATTTCTGTATAGTATTGCAATGTGTCGGTACCAACTCGGGCTGGTTTCTCACAGAACCCCACCGAGTTTAGGGAGTTCGACACCCAGTGGGCCTTGTAGTCCATACAAGTGCCTTTACAGCCCATAGGTCGGTTATACTGGGAAAACTCTGGTTTGTCGGAAATTTCAACTCAAACATTGGGAAACGTGAACATTCATTGGTTTGGGGGTGGGGTAAGAGGCACCCCTGTCATTGACGTGCGCGGAGTTTAGGGAGCAAGCGACCTAGTGGGATTTACAGAAGAAGGAATGTACTTTCAGACCACATATGCGGCTATGCCGGGAAAACTCTAGTTTTCTAGAAATAGGGGTACAAAAATGACCAAAAATGGAAATTTCTGTACAGTATTGCAATGTGTCGGTACCAACTCGGGCTGGTTTCTCACAGAACCCCACCGAGTTTAGGGAGTTCGAGACCCAGTGGGGCTTGTAGTCCATACAAGTGCCTTTACAGCCCATAGGTCGGTTATACTGGGAAAACTCTGGTTTGTCGAAAATTTCAACTCAAACATTGGGAAACGTGAACATTCATGGGTTTGGGGGTGGGGTATAAGGTACCCCTGTGATTGGCGAGCACGGAGTTTAGGGAGCAAGCGACCTAGTGGGATTTACAGTAGAAGGGATGTACTTTTAGACCATATAAGCGGCTATGTCGGGAAAACTCTGGTTTTCGAGAAATAGGGGTACAAATATGACCGAAAATGGAAATTTCTGTACAGTATTGCAATGTGTCGGTACCAACTCGGGCTGGTTTCTCACAGAACCCCACCGAGTTTAGGGAGTTCGAGATCCAGTGGGCCTTGTAGTCCATACAAGTGCCTTTACAGCCCATAGGACGGTAATACTAGGAAAACTCTGGTTTGTCGGAAATTTCAACTCAAACATTGGAAAACGCTAACATTCATGGGTTTGGGGGTGGGGTATGAGGCACCCCTGTCATTGACGTGCGCGGAGTTTAGGGAGCAAGCGACCTAGTGGGATTTACAGTAGAATGGATGTAATTTTAGACCATATAATTGGCTATGCCGGGAAAACTCTAGTTTTCGAGAAACAGGGGTACAAAAATGACCAAAAATGGAAATTTCTGTATAGTATTGCAATGTGTCGGTACCAACTCGGGCTGGTTTCTCACAGAACCCCACCGAGTTTAGGGAGTTCGAGACCCAGTGAGGCTTGTAGTCCATACAAGTGCCTTTACAGCCCATAGGTCGGTTATACTGGGAAAACTCTGGTTTGTCGGAAATTTCAACTCAAACATTGGGAAACGTGAACATTCATGGGTTTGGGGGTGGGGTAAGAGGCACCCCTGTCATTGACGAGCGCGGAGTTTAGGGAGCAAACGACCTAGTGGGATTTACAGTAGAAGGGACGTACTTTTATACCACATCAGCGGCTATGCCGGGAAAACTCTAGTTTTCGAGAAATAGGGGTACAAAAATGACCAAAAATGGAAATTTCTGTATAGTATTGCAATGTGTCGGTACCAACTCGGGCTGGTTTCTCACAGAACCCCACCGAGTTTAGGGAGTTCGAGACCAAGTGGGCCTTGTAGTCCATACAAGTGCCTTTACAGCCCATAGGTCGGTTATACTGGGAAAACTCTGGTTTGTCGGAAATTTCAACTCAAACATTGGGAAACGTGAACATTCATTGGTTTGGGGGTGGGGTAAGAGGCACCCCTGTCATTGACATGCGCGGTGTTTAGGGAGCAAGCGACCTAGTGGGATTTATAGAAGAAGGAACGTACTTTCAGGCCACATAAGCGGATATGCCGGGAAAACTCTAGTTATCTAGAAATAGGGGTACAAAAATGACCAAAAATGGAAATTTCTGTACAGTATTGCAATGTGTCGGTACCAACTCGGGCTGGTTTCTCACAGAACCCCACCGAGTTTAGGGAGTTCGAGACCCAGTGGGGCTTGTAGTCCATACAAGTGCCTTTACAGCCCATAGGTCGGTTATACTGGGAAATCTCTGGTTTGTCGGAAATTTCAACTCAAACATTGGGAAACGTGAACATTCATGGGTTTGGGGGTGGGGTATAAGGTACCCCTGTGATTGGCGAGCACGGAGTTTAGGGAGCAAGCGACCTAGTGGGATTTACAGTAGAAGGGATGTACTTTTAGACCATATAAGCGGCTATGTCGGGAAAACTCTGGTTTTCGAGAAATAGTGGTACAAAGATGACCGAAAATGGAAATTTCTGTACAGTATTGCAATGTGTCGGTACCAACTCGGGCTGGTTTCTCACAGAACCCCACCGAGTTTAGGGAGTTCGAGATCCAGTGGGTTTGTAGTCTATACAAGTGCCTTTACAGCCCATAGGTCGGTTATACTGGGAAAACTCTGGTTTGTCGGAAATTTCAACTCAAACATTGGGAAACGTGAAAATTAATGGTTTTGGGGGTGGGGTAAGAGGCACCCCTGTCATTGACGTGCGCGGAGTTTAGGGAGCAAGCGACCTAGTGGGATTTACTGTGGAAGGAATGTACGTTTTGACCACATAAGCGGCTATGCCGGGAAAACTCTAGTTTTCGAGAAATAGGGGTACAAAAATGACCAAAAATGGAAATTTCTGTATAGTATTGCAATGTGTCGGTACCAACTCGGGCTGGTTTCTCACAGAACCCCACCGAGTTTAGGGAGTTCGAGACCCAGTGGGTCTTGTAGTCCATACAAGTGCCTTTACAGCCCATAGGTTGGTTATACTGGGAAAACTCTGGTTTGTCGAAAATTTCAACTCAAACATTGGGAAACGTGAACATTCATGGGTTTGGGGGTGGGGTATAAGGCACCCCTGTCATTGACGTGCGCGGAGTTAAGGGAGCAAGCGACCTAGTGGGATTTACAGTAGAAGGGATGTACTTTCAGACCATATAGGCGGCTATGTCGGGAAAACTCTGGTTTTCGAGAAATAGGGGTACAAAGATGACCAAAAATGGAAATTTCTGTATAGTATTGCAATGTGTCGGTACCAACTCGGGCTGGTTTCTCACAGAACCCCACCGAGTTTAGGGAGTTCGAGACCCAGTGGGGCTTCTAGTCTATACAAGTGCCTTTACAGCCCATAGGTCGGTTATACTGGGAAAGTTCTGGTTTGTCGGAAATTGTAACTCAAACATTGGGAAACGTGAACATTCATGGTTTTGGGGGTGGGGTAAGAGGCACCCCTGTCATTGACGTGCGCGGAGTTTAGGGAGCAAGCGACCTAGTGGGATTTACAGTAGAAGGAATGTACTTTTAGACCACCTAAGCGGCTATGCCGGGAAAACTCTAGTTTTCGAGAAATAGGGGTACAAAAATGACCAAAAATGGAAATTTCTGTATAGAATTGCAATGTGTCGGTACCAACTCGGGCTGGTTTCTCACAGAACCCCACCGAGTTTAGGGAGTTCGAGACCCAGTGGGGCTTGTAGTCCATACAAGTGCCTTTATAGCCCATAGGTCGGTTATCCTGGGAAAACTCTGGTTTGTCGGAAATTTTAACTCAAACATTGTGAAACGTGAACATTCATGGGTTTGGGGGAGGGGTATAAGGTACCCCTGTGATTGGCGAGCACGGAGTTTAGGAAGCAAGCGACCTAGTGGGATTTATAGTAGAAGGGATGTACTTTTAGACCATGTAAGCGGCTATGTCGGGAAAACTCTGGTTTTCGCGAAATAGGGGTACAAAGATGACCGAAAATGGAAATTTCTGTACAGTATTGCAATGTGTCGGTACCAACTCGGGCTGGTTTCTCACAGAACCCCACCGAGTTTAGGGAGTTCGAGACCCAGTGTGCCTTGTAGTCCATACAAGTGCCTTTACAGCCCATAGGTCGGTAATACTGGGAAAACTCTGGTTTGTCTTAAATTACAACTCAAACATTAGAAAACGTGAACATTCATGGGTTTGGGGGTGGGTTATGAGGCACCCCTGTCATTGACGTGCGCGGAGTTTAGGGAGCAAGCGACCTACTGGGATTTACAGAAGAAGGAATATACTTTCAGACCACAAAAGCGGCTATGCCGGGAAAACTCTAGTTTTCTAGAAATAGGGGTACAAAAATGACTAAAAATGGAAATTTCTGTACAGTATTGCAATGTGTCGGTACCAACTCGGGCTGGTTTCTCACAGAACCCCACCGAGTTTAGGGAGTTCGAGACCCAGTGGGGCTTGTAGTCCATACAAGTGCCTTTACAGCCCATAGGTCGGTTATACTGGGAAAACTCTGGTTTGTCGAAAATTTCAACTCAAACATTGGGAAACGTGAACATTCATGGGTTTGGGGGTGGGGTATAAGGTACCCCTGTGATTGGCGAGCACGGAGTTTAGGGAGCAAGCGACCTAGTGGGATTTACAGTAGAATGTATGTACTTTCAGACCACATAATTGGCTATGACGGGAAAACTCTGGTTTTCGAGAAACAGGAGTACAAAAAGGACCAAAAATGGAAATTTCTGTATAGTATTTCAATGTGTCGGTACCAACTCGGGCTGGTTTCTCACAGAACCCCATCGAGTTTAGGGAGTTCGAGACGCAGTGGGGCTTGTAGTCCATACAAGTGCCTTTACAGCCCATAGGACGGTAATACTGGGAAAACTCTGGTTTGTCGGAAATTTCAACTCAAACATTGGGAAACGTGAACATTCATGGGTTTGGGGGTGGGGTAAGAGGCACCCCTGTCATTGACGTGCGCGGAGTTTAGGGAGCAAGCGACCTAGTGGGATTTACAGTAGCAGGGATGTACTTTCAGACCATATAAACGGCTATGTCGGGAAAACTCTGGTTTTCGAGAAATTGGGGTACAAAGATGACCAAAAATGGAAATTTCTTTATAATATTGCAATGTGTCGGTACCAACTCGGGCTGGTTTCTCACAGAACCCCATCGAGTTTAGGGAGTTTGAGACGCAGTGGGGCTTGTAGTCCATACAAGTGCCTTTACAGCCCATAGGACGGTAATACTGGAAAAACTCTGGTTTGTCGGAAATTTCAACTCAAACATTGGGAAACGTGAACATTCATGGGTTTGGGGGTGGGGTAAGAGGCACCCCTGTCATTGACGTGCGCGGAGTTTAGGGAGCAAGCGACCTAGTGGGATTTACGGAAGAAGAAATGTATTTTCAGGCCACATAAGCGGCTATGCCGGGAAAACTCTAGTTTTCTAGAAATAGGGGTACAAATATGACTAAAAATGGAAATTTCTGTACAGTATTGCAATGTGTCGGTACCAACTCGGGCTGGTTTCTCACAGAACCCCACCGAGTTTAGGGAGTTCGAGGCCCAGTGGGGCTTGTAGTCCATACAAGTGCCTTTACAGCCCATAGGTCGGTTATACTGGGAAAACTCTGTTTTGTCGGAAATTTTAACTCAAACATTGGGAAACGTGAACATTCATGGGTTTGGGGGTGGGGTATAAGGTACCCCTGTGATTGGCGAGCACGGAGTTTAGGGAGCAAGCGACCTAGTGGGATTTACAGTAGAAGGGATGTACTTTTAGACCATATAAGCGGCTATGTCGGGAAAACTCTGGTTTTCGAGAAATAGGGGTACAAAGATGATCGAAAATGGAAATTTCTGTACGGTATTGCAATGTGTCGGTACCAACTCGGGCTGGTTTCTCACAGAACCCCACCGAGTTTAGGGAGTTCGAGACCCAGTGGGCCTTTTAGTCCATACAAGTGCCTTTACAGCCCATTGGACGGTAATACTGGGAAAACTCTGGTTTGTCGGAAATTTCAACTCAAACATTTGGAAACGTGAACATTCATTGGTTTGGGGGTGGGGTATGAGGCACCACTGTCATTGACGTGCGCGGAGTTTAGGGAGCAAGCGACCTAGTGGGATTTACAGTAGAAAGATGAACTTTTAGACCACATAATTGGCTATGCCGGAAAAACTCTAGTTTTCGAGAAACTGAGGTACAAAAATGACCAAAAATGGAAATTTCTGTATAGTATTGCAATGTGTCGGTACCAACTCGGGCTGGTTTCTCACAGAACCCCACCGAGTTTAGAGAGTTCGAGACCCAGTGGGGCTTGTAGTCTATACAAGTGCCTTTATAGCCCATAGGTCGGTTATACTGGGAAAACTCTGGTTTGTCGGAAATTTCAACTCAAACATTGGGAAACGTGAACATTCATGGGTTTGGGGGTGGGGTAAGAGGCACCCCTGTCATTGACGTGCGCGGAGTTTAGGGAGCAAGCGACCTAGTGGGATTTACGGAAGAAGAAATGTATTTTCAGGCCACATAAGCGGCTATGCCGGGAAAACTCTAGTTTTCTAGAAATAGGGGTACAAATATGACTAAAAATGGAAATTTCTGTACAGTATTGCAATGTGTCGGTACCAACTCGGGCTGGTTTCTCACAGAACCCCACCGAGTTTAGGGAGTTCGAGACCCAGTGGGGCTTGTAGTCCATACAAGTGCCTTTACAGCCCATATGTCGGTTATACTGGGAAAACTCTGGTTTGTCGGAAATTTTAACTCAAACATTGGGTAACGTGAACATTCATGGGTTTGGGGCTGGGGTATAAGGTACCCCTGTCATTGGCGTGCACGGAGTTTAGGGAACAAGCGACCTAGTGAGATTTACAGTAGAAGGGATGTACTTTTAGACCATATAAGCGGCTATGTCGGGAAAACTCTGGTTTTCGAGAAATAGGGGTACAAAGATGACCGAAAATGGAAATTTCTGTACAGTATTGCAATGTGTCGGTACCAACGCGGGCTGATTTCTCACAGAACCCCACCGAGTTTAGGGAGTTCGAGACCCAGTGGGGCTTGTAGTCCATACAAGTGCCTTTACAGCCCATAGGTCGGTAATACTGGGACAACTCTAGTTTGTCGGAAATTACAACTCAAACATTGGAAAACGTGAACATTCATGGGTTTGGGGGTGGGGTAAGAGGCACCCCTGTCATTGACGTGCGCGGAGTTTAGGGAGCAAGCGACCTAGTGGGATTTACGGAAGAAGAAATGTATTTTCAGGCCACATAAGCGGCTATGCCGGGAAAACTCTAGTTTTCTAGAAATAGGGGTACAAATATGACTAAAAATGGAAATTTCTGTACAGTATTGCAATGTGTCGGTACCAACTCGGGCTGGTTTCTCACAGAACCCCACCGAGTTTAGGGAGTTCGAGACCCAGTGGGGCTTGTAGTCCATACAAGTGCCTTTATAGCCCATAGGTCGGTTATACTGGGAAAACTCTGGTTTGTCGGAAATTTTAACTCAAACATTGGGAAACGTGAACATTCATGGGTTTGGGGGAGGGGTATAAGGTACCCCTGTGATTGGCGAGCACGGAGTTTAGGAAGCAAGCGACTTAGTGGGATTTATAGTAGAAGGGATGTACTTTTAGACCATGTAAGCGGCTATGTCGGGAAAACTCTGGTTTTCGCGAAATAGGGGTACAAAGATGACCGAAAATGGAAATTTCTGTACAGTATTGCAATGTGTCGGTACCAACTCGGGCTGGTTTCTCACAGAACCCCACCGAGTTTAGGGAGTTCGAGACCCAGTGGGCCTTGTAGTCCATACAAGTGCCTTTACAGCCCATAGGTCGGTAATACTGGGACAACTCTGGTTTGTCGGAAATTACAACTCAAACATTGGAAAACGTGAACATTCATGGGTTTGGGGGTGGGGTATGAGGCACCCCTGTCATTGACGTGCGCGGAGTTTAGGGAGCAAGCGACCTAGTGGGATTTACAGTAGAATGTATGTACTTTTAGACCACATAATTGGCTATGCCGGGAAAACTCTGGTTTTCGAGAAACAGGAGTACAAAAATGACCAAAAATGGAAATTTCTGTATAGTATTGCAATGTGTCGGTACCAACTCGGTCTGGTTTCTCACAGAACCCCATCGAGTTTAGGGAGTTCGAGACGCAATGGGGCTTGTAGTCCATACAAGTGCCTTTACAGCCCATAGGTCGGTTATACTGGGAAAACTCTGGTTTGTCGGAAATTTCAACTCAAAACATTGGACAACGTGAACATTCATGGGTTTGGGGGTGGGGTATAAGGTACCCCTGTCATTGGCGTGCACGGAGTTTAGGGAGCAAGCGACCTAGTGGGATTTACAGTAGAAGGGATGTACTTTCAAACCACATAAGCGGCTATGTCGGGAAAACTCTGGTTTTCGAGAAATAGGGGTACAAAAATGACCGAAAATGGAAATTTCTGTATAGTATTGCAATGTGTCGGTACCAACTCGGGCTGGTTTCTCACAGAACCCCACCGAGTTTAGGGAGTTCGAGACCCAGTGGGTCTTGTAGTCCATACAAGTGCCTTTACAGCCCATAGGTCGGTTATACTGGGAAAACTCTGGTTTGTCGAAAATTTCAACTCAAACATTGGGAAACGTGAACATTCATTGGTTTGGGGTGTGGGGTATAAGGCACCCCTGTCATTGACGTTCACGGAGTTTAGGGAGCAAGCGACCTAGTGGGATTTACAGTAGAAGGGATGTATTGTCAGACCACATAAGCGGCTATGCCGGGAAAACTCTAGTTTTCTAGAAAAAGGGGTACAAAATTGACCAAAAATGGAAATTTCTGTACAGTATTGCAATGTGTCGGTACCAACTCGGGCTGGTTTCTCACAGAACCCCACCGAGTTTAGGGAGTTCGAGACCCAGTGGGGCTTGTATTCCATACAAGTGCCTTTACAGCCCATAGGTCGGTTATACTGGGAAAACTCTGGTTTGTCGGAAATTTTAACTCAAACATTGGGCAACCTGAACATTCATGGGTTTGGGGGAGGGATATAAGGTACCCCTGTGATTGGCGAGCACGGAGATTAGGGAGCAAGCGACCTAGTGGGATTTACAGTAGAAGGGATGTACTTTTAGATCATATAAGCGGCTATGTCGGGAAAACTCTGGTTTTCGAGAAATAGGGGTACAAAGATGACCGAAAATGGAAATTTCTGTACAGTATTGCAATGTGTCGGTACCAACACGGGCTGGTTTCTCACAGAACCCCACCGAGTTTAGGGAGTTCGAGACCCAGTGTGCCTTGTAGTCCATACAAGTGCCTTTACAGCCCATAGGTCGGTAATACCGGGACAACTCTGGTTTGTCGGAAATTACAACTCAAACATTGGAAAACGTGAACATTCATGGGTTTGGGGGTGGGGTATGAGGTACCCCTGTCATTGACGTGCGCGGAGTTTAGGGAGCAATCGACCTAGTGGGATTTACAGTAGAATGTATGTACTTTTAGACCACATAATTGGCTATGCCGGAAAAACGCTGGTTTTCGAGAAACAGGGGTACAAAAATGACCAAAAATGGAAATTTCTGTATAGTATTGCAATGTGTCGGTACCAACTCGGGCTGGTTTCTCACAGAACCCCACCGAGTTTAGGGAGTTCAAGACCCAGTAGGGCTTGTAGTCCATACAAGTGCCTTTACAGCCCATAGGTCGGTTATACTGGGAAAACTCTGGTTTGTCGTAAATTTCAACTCAAACATTGGGAAACGTGAACATTCATGGGTTTGGCGGTGGGGTAAGAGGCACCCCTGTCATTGACGTGCGCGGAGTTTAGGGAGGAAGCGACCTAGTGGGATTTACAATAGAAGGGATGTACTTTTAGACCACATGAGCGGCTATGCCGGGAAAACTCTAGTTTTTGAAATAATAGGGGTACAAAAATGACCAAAAATGGAAATTTCTGTACAGTATTGCAATGTGTCGGTACCAACTCGGGCTGGTTTCTCACAGAACCCCACCGAGTTTAGGGAGTTCGAGACCCAATGGGGCTTGTAGACCATACAAGTGCCTTTACAGCCCATAGGTCGGTTATACTGGGAAAACTCTGGTTTGTCGGAAATTTCAACTCAAACATTGGGAAACGTGAACATTCATGGGTTTGGGGCTGGGGTATGAGGCACCCCAGTCATTGACGTGCGCGGAGTTTAGGGAGCAAGCGACCTAGTGGGATTGACAGTAGAAGGGATGTACTTTCAGACCATATAAGCGTCTATGTCGGGAAAACTCTGGTTTTCGAGAAATAGGGGTACAAAGATGACCGAAAATGGAAATTTCTGTATAGTATTGCAATGTGTGGGTACCAACTCGGGCTGGTTTCTCACAGAACCCCACCGAGTTAAGGGAGTTCGAGACCCAGTGGGGCTTGTAGTCTATACAAGTGCCTTTACAGCCCATAGGTCGGTTATACTGGGAAAACTCTGGTTTGTCGGAAATTTCAACTCAAACATTGGGAAACGTGAACACTCATGGGTTTGGGGGTAGGGTAAGAGGCACCCCTGTCATTGACGTGCGCGGAGTTTAGGGAGCAAGCGACCTAGTGGGATTTACAGTAGAAGGAATGTACTTTCAGACCACATCAGCGGCTATGCCGGGAAAACTCTAGTTTTCGAGAAATAGGGGTACAAAAATGACCAAAAATGGAAATTTCTGTATAGTATTGCAATGTTTCGGTACCAACTCGGGCTGGTTTCTCACAGAACCCCACCGAGTTTAGGGAGTTCGAGCAACAGTGGGGCTTGTAGTCCATACAAGTGCCTTTACAGCCCATAGGTCGGTTATACTGGGAAAGCTCTGGTTTGTCGGAAATTTTAACTCAAACATTGGGAAACGTGAACATTCATGGGTTTGGGGGTTGGGTATAAGGTACCCCTGTCGTTGGCGTGCACGGAGTTTAGGGAGCAAGCGACCTAGTGGGATTTACAGTAGAAGGAATGTACTGTTAGACCATATAAGCGGCTATGTCAGGAAAACTCTGGTTTTCGAGAAATAGGGGTACAAAGATGACCGAAAATGGAAATTTCTGTACAGTATTGCAATGTGTCGGTACCAACTCGGGCTGGTTTCTCACAGAACCCCACCGAGTTTAGGGAGTTCGAGACCCAGTGGGCCTTGTAGTCCATACAAGTGCCTTTACAGCCCATAGGTCGGTTATACTGGGAAAACTCTGGTTTGTCGGAAACCCAGTCGGAAATTTCAACTCAAACATTGGGAAACGTGAACATTCATGGGTTTGGGGGTGGGGTATAAGGCACCCCTGTCATTGACGTGCGCGGAGTTTAGGGAGCAAGCGACCTAGTGGGATTTACAGTAGATGGGCTGTAAAGGCACTTATATGGACTACAAGGCCCACTGGGTCTCGAACTCCCTAAACTCGGTAGGGTTCTGTGAGAAACCAGCCTGAGTTGGTACCGACACATTGCAATACTGTACAGAAATTTCCATTTTTGGTCATCTTTGTACCCCTATTTCTCGAAAACCAGAGTTTTCCCGACATAGCCGCTTATATGGTCTGAAAGTACATCCCTTCTGCTGTAAATCCCACTAGGTCGCTTGCTCCCTAAACTCCGCGCACGTCAATGACAGGGGTGCCTTATACCCCACCCCCAAACCCATGAATGTTCACGTTTTCCAATGTTTGAGTTTCACGTTTTCCAATGTTTGAACTCGGTGGGGTTCTCCATTTTCCAATTTTTGAACTCGGTGGGGTTCTCCATTTTCGGTCATCTTTGTATCCCTATTTCTCGACAACCAGAGTTTTCCCGACATAGCCGCTTATATGGTCTAAAAGTACATCCCTTCTACTGTAAATCTCACTAGGTCGCCTGCTCCCTAAACTCCGTGCTCGCTAATCACATGTTTGAGTTAAAATTTCCGACAAACCAGAGATTTCCCTGTATAACCGACCTATGGGCTGTAAAGGCACTTGTATGGACTACAAGCCCCACTGGGTCTCGAACTCCCTAAACTCGGTGGGGTTCTGTGAGAAACCAGCCCGAGTTGGTACCGACACATTGCAATACTGTACAGAAATTTCCATTTTTGGTCATTTTTGTACCCGTATTTCTAGAAAACTAGAGTTTTCCGGGCATAGCCGCTTATGTGGTCTGAAAGTACATTCCTTCTTCTGTAAATCCCACTAGGTCGCTTGCTCCCTAAACTCCGCGCACGTCAATGACAGGGGTGCCTCTTACCCCACCCCCAAACCAATGAATGTTCACGTTTCCCAATGTTTGAGTTGAAATTTCCGACAAACCAGAGTTTTCCCAGTATAACCGACCTATGGGCTGTAAAGGCACTTGTATGGACTACAAGGCCCACTGGGTCTCGAACTCCCTAAACTCGGTGGGGTTCTGTGAGAAACCAGCCCGAGTTGGTACCGACACATTGCAATACTATACAGAAATTTCCATTTTTGGTCATTTTTGTACCCCTATTTCTCGAAAACTAGAGTTTTCCCGGCATAGCCGCATATGTGGTCTGAAAGTACATTCCTTCTACTGTAAATCCCACTAGGTCGCTTGCTCCCTAAACTCCGCGCACGTCAATGACAGGGGTGCCTCTTACCCCACCCCCAAAACCATGAATGTTCACGTTTCCCAATGTTTGAGTTGAAATTTCCGACAAATCAGAGTTTTCCCAGTATAACCGACCTATGGGCTGTAAAGGCACTTGTATAGACTACAAGCCCCACTGGGTCTCGAACTCCCTAAACTCGGTGGGGTTCTGTGAGAAACCAGCCCGAGTTGGTACCGACACATTGCAATACTATACAGAAATTTCCATTTTTGGTCATCTTTGTACCCCTATTTCTCGAAAACCAGACTTTTCCCGACATAGCCGCTTATATGGTCTGAAAGTACATCTCTTCTACAGTAAATCCCACTAGGTCGCTTGTTCCCTAATCTCCGCGCACGTCAATGACAGGGGTGCCTTATACCCCACCCCCAAACCCATGAATGTTCACGTTTCCCAATGTTTGAGTTGAAATTTTCGACAAACCAGAGTTTTCCCAGTATAACCGACCTATGGGCTGTAAAGGCACTTGTATGGACTACAAGACCCACTGGGTCTCGAACTCCCTAAACTCGGTGGGGTTCTGTGAGAAACCAGCCCGAGTTGGTACCGACACATTGCAATACTATACAGAAATTTTCATTTTTGGTCATTTTTGTACCCCTATTTCTCGAAAACTAGAGTTTTCCCGGCATAGCCGCTTATGTGGTCTGAAAGTACATTCCTTCTACTGTAAATCCCACTAGGTCGCTTGCTCCCTAAACTCCGCGCACGTCAATGACAGGGGTGCCTCTTACCCCACCCCCCAAACCATGAATGTTCACGTTTCCCAATGTTTGAGTTGAAATTTCCGACAAACCAGAGTTTTCCCAGTATAACCGACCTATGGGCTGTAAAGGCACTTGTATAGACTACAAGCCCCACTGGGTCTCGAACTCCCTAAACTCGGTGGGGTTCTGTGAGAAACCAGCCCGAGTTGGTACCGACACATTGCAATACTGTACAGAAATTTCCATTTTCGGTCATCTTTGTACCCCTATTTCTCGAAAACCAGAGTTTTCCCGACATAGCCGCTTATATGGTCTAAAAGTACATCCCTTCTACTGTAAATCCCACTAGGTCGCTTGCTCCCTAAACTCCGTGCTCGCCAATCACAGGGGTACCTTATACCCCACCCCCAAACCCATGAATGTTCACGTTTCCCAATGTTTGAGTTGAAATTTTCGACAAACCAGAGGTTTCCCAGTATAACCGACCTATGGGCTGTAAAGACACTTGTATGGACTACAAGACCCACTGGGTCTCGAACTCCCTAAACTCGGTGGGGTTCTGTGAGAAACCAGCCCGAGTTGGTACCGACACATTGCAATACTATACAGAAATTTCCATTTTTGGTCATTTTTGTACCCCTATTTCTCGAAAACTAGAGTTTTCCCGGCATAGCCGTTTATGTGGTCTGAAAGTACATTCCTTCTACTGTAAATCCCACTAGGTCGCTGGCTCCCTAAACTCCGCGCACGTCAATGACAGGGGTGCCTCTTACCCAACCCCCTAAACCATGAATGTTCACGTTTTCCAATGTTTGAGTTGAAATTTCCGACAAATCAGAGTTTTCCCAGTATAACCGACCTATGGGCTGTAAAGGCATTTGTATGGACTACAAGGCCCACTGGGTCTCGAACTCCCTAAACTCGGTGGGGTTCTGTGAGAAACCAGCCCGTTTTGGTACCGACACATTGCAATACTGTACAGAAATTTCCATTTTCGGTCATCTTTGTACCCCTATTTCTCGAAAACCAGAGTTTTCCCGACATAGCCGCTTATATGGTCTAAAAGTACATCCCTTCTTCTGTAAATCCCACTAGGTCGCTTGCTCCCTAAACTCCGTGCACGCCAATGACAGGGGTACCTTATACCCCACCCCCAAACCCATGAATGTTCACGTTTCCCAATGTTTGAGTTAAAATTTCCGACAAACCAGAGTTTTCCCAGTATAACCGAACTATGGGCTGTAAAGGCACTTGTATGGACTACAAGCCCCACTGGGTCTCGAACTCCCTAAACTCGGTGGGGTTCTGTGAGAAACCAGCCCGAGTTGGTACCGACACATTGCAATACTGTACAGAAATTTCCATTGTTGGTCATTTTTGTACCCCTATTTCTAGAAAACTAGAGTTTTCCCGGCATAGCCGCTGATGTGGTCTGAAAATACATCCCTTCTACTGTAAATCCCACTAGGTCGCTTGCTCCCTAAACTCCGTGCACGTCAATGACAGGGGTGCATTATACCCCACCCCCAAACCCATGGATGTTCATGTTTCCCAATATTTGAGTTGAAATTTTTGACAAACCAGAGTTTTCTCAGTATAACCGACCTATGGGCTGTAAAGGCACTTGTATGGACTACAAGACCCACTAGGTCTCGAACTCCCTAAACTCGGTGGGGTTCTGTGAGAAACCAGCCCGAGTTGGTACCGACACATTGCAATACTATACAGAAATTTCCATTTTTGGTCATTTTTGTACCCCTATTTCTCGAAAACTAGAGTTTTCCCGGCATAGCCGCTTATGTGGTCTGAAAGTACATTCCTTCTACTGTAAATCCCACTAGGTCGCTTGCTCCCTAAACTCCGCGCACGTCAATGACAGGGGTGCCTCTTACCCCACCCCCAAACCAATGAATGTTCACGTTTCCCAATGTTTGAGTTGAAATTTCCGACAAACCAGAGTTTTCCCAGTATAACCGACCTATGGGCTGTAAAGGCACTTGTATAGACTACACGCCCCACTGGGTCTCGAACTCTCTAAACTCGGTGGGGTTCTGTGAGAAACCAGCCCGAGTTGGTACCGACACATTGCAATACTATACAGAAATTTCCATTTTTGGTCATTTTTGTACCCCTGTTTCTCGAAAACTAGAGTTTTCCCGGCATAGCCAATTATGTGGCCTAAAGGTACTTCCATTCTACTATAAATCCCACTAGGTCGCTTGCTCCCTAAACTCCGCGCACGTCAATGACAGGGGTGCCTCATACCCCACCCACAAACCCATGAATGTTCACGTTTCCCAATGTTTGAGTTGAAATTTTCGACAAACCAGAGTTTTCCCAGTATAACCGTCCTATGGGCTGTAAAGGCACTTGTATGGACTACAAGCCCCACTGGGTCTCGAACTCCCTAAACTCGGTGGGGTTCTGTGAGAAACCAGCCCGGGTTGGTACCGACACATTGCAATACTGTACAGAAATTTCCATTTTCGGTCATCTTTGTACCCCTATTTCTCGAAAACCAGAGTTTTCCCGACATAGCCGCTTATATGGTCTAAAAGTACATCCCTTCTACTGTAAATCTCACTAGGTCGCTTGTTCCCTAAACTCCGTGCACGCCAATGACAGGGGTACCTTATACCCCACCCCCAAACCCATGAATGTTCACGTTACCCAATGTTTGAGTTAAAATTTCCGACAAACCAGAGTTTTCCCAGTATAACCGACATATGGGCTGTAAAGGCACTTGTATGGACTACAAGCCCCACTGGGTCTCGAACTCCCTAAACTCGGTGGGGTTCTGTGAGAAACCAGCCCGAGTTGGTACCGACATATTGCAATACTGTACAGAAATTTCCATTTTTGGTCATTTTTGTACCCCTATTTTTTCGAAAACTAGAGTTTTCCCGGCATAACCGCTTATGTGGTCTAAAAGTACATTCCTTCTTCTGTAAATCCCACTAGGTCGCTTGCTCCCTAAACTCCGCGCACGTCAATGACAGGGGTGCCTCTTACCCCACCCCCAAACCAATGAATGTTCACGTTTCCCAATGTTTGAGTTGAAATTTCCGACAAACCAGAGTTTTCCCAGTATAACCGACCTATGGGCTGTAAAGGCACTTGTATGGACTACAAGGCCCACTGGGTCTCGAACTCCCTAAACTCGGTGGGGTTCTGTGAGAAACCAGCCCGAGTTGGTACCGACACATTGCAATACTATACAGAAATTTCCATTTTTGGTCATTTTTGTACCCCTATTTCTCGAAAACTAGAGTTTTCCCGGCATAGCCGCATATGTGGTCTGAAAGTACATTCCTTCTACTGTAAATCCCACTAGGTCGCTTGCTCCCTAAACTCCGCGCACGTCAATGACAGGGGTGCCTCTTACCCCACCCCCAAAACCATGAATGTTCACGTTTCCCAATGTTTGAGTTGAAATTTCCGACAAATCAGAGTTTTCCCAGTATAACCGACCTATGGGCTGTAAAGGCACTTGTATAGACTACAAGCCCCACTGGGTCTCGAACTCCCTAAACTCGGTGGGGTTCTGTGAGAAACCAGCCCGAGTTGGTACCGACACATTGCAATACTATACAGAAATTTCCATTTTTGGTCATCTTTGTACCCCTATTTCTCGAAAACCAGACTTTTCCCGACATAGCCGCTTATATGGTCTGAAAGTACATCTCTTCTACAGTAAATCCCACTAGGTCGCTTGTTCCCTAATCTCCGCGCACGTCAATGACAGGGGTGCCTTATACCCCACCCCCAAACCCATGAATGTTCACGTTTCCCAATGTTTGAGTTGAAATTTTCGACAAACCAGAGTTTTCCCAGTATAACCGACCTATGGGCTGTAAAGGCACTTGTATGGACTACAAGACCCACTGGGTCTCGAACTCCCTAAACTCGGTGGGGTTCTGTGAGAAACCAGCCCGAGTTGGTACCGACACATTGCAATACTATACAGAAATTTTCATTTTTGGTCATTTTTGTACCCCTATTTCTCGAAAACTAGAGTTTTCCCGGCATAGCCGCTTATGTGGTCTGAAAGTACATTCCTTCTACTGTAAATCCCACTAGGTCGCTTGCTCCCTAAACTCCGCGCACGTCAATGACAGGGGTGCCTCTTACCCCACCCCCCAAACCATGAATGTTCACGTTTCCCAATGTTTGAGTTGAAATTTCCGACAAACCAGAGTTTTCCCAGTATAACCGACCTATGGGCTGTAAAGGCACTTGTATAGACTACAAGCCCCACTGGGTCTCGAACTCCCTAAACTCGGTGGGGTTCTGTGAGAAACCAGCCCGAGTTGGTACCGACACATTGCAATACTGTACAGAAATTTCCATTTTCGGTCATCTTTGTACCCCTATTTCTCGAAAACCAGAGTTTTCCCGACATAGCCGCTTATATGGTCTAAAAGTACATCCCTTCTACTGTAAATCCCACTAGGTCGCTTGCTCCCTAAACTCCGTGCTCGCCAATCACAGGGGCACCTTATACCCCACCCCCAAACCCATGAATGTTCACGTTTCCCAATGTTTGAGTTGAAATTTTCGACAAACCAGAGGTTTCCCAGTATAATCGACCTATGGGCTGTAAAGACACTTGTATGGACTACAAGACCCACTGGGTCTCGAACTCCCTAAACTCGGTGGGGTTCTGTGAGAAACCAGCCCGAGTTGGTACCGACACATTGCAATACTATACAGAAATTTCCATTTTTGGTCATTTTTGTACCCCTATTTCTCGAAAACTAGAGTTTTCCCGGCATAGCCGTTTATGTGGTCTGAAAGTACATTCCTTCTACTGTAAATCCCACTAGGTCGCTTGCTCCCTAAACTCCGCGCACGTCAATGACAGGGGTGCCTCTTACCCAACCCCCTAAACCATGAATGTTCACGTTTTCCAATGTTTGAGTTGAAATTTCCGACAAATCAGAGTTTTCCCAGTATAACCGACCTATGGGCTGTAAAGGCACTTGTATGGACTACAAGGCCCACTGGGTCTCGAACTCCCTAAACTCGGTGGGGTTCTGTGAGAAACCAGCCCGTTTTGGTACCGACACATTGCAATACTGTACAGAAATTTCCATTTTCGGTCATCTTTGTACCCCTATTTCTCGAAAACCAGAGTTTTCCCGACATAGCCGCTTATATGGTCTAAAAGTACATCCCTTCTTCTGTAAATCCCACTAGGTCGCTTGCTCCCTAAACTCCGTGCACGCCAATGACAGGGGTACCTTATACCCCACCCCCAAACCCATGAATGTTCACGTTTCCCAATGTTTGAGTTAAAATTTCCGACAAACCAGAGTTTTCCCAGTATAACCGAACTATGGGCTGTAAAGGCACTTGTATGGACTACAAGCCCCACTGGGTCTCGAACTCCCTAAACTCGGTGGGGTTCTGTGAGAAACCAGCCCGAGTTGGTACCGACACATTGCAATACTGTACAGAAATTTCCATTTTTGGTCATTTTTGTACCCCTATTTCTAGAAAACTAGAGTTTTCCCGGCATAGCCGCTGATGTGGTCTGAAAATACATCCCTTCTACTGTAAATCCCACTAGGTCGCTTGCTCCCTAAACTCCGTGCACGTCAATGACAGGGGTGCATTATACCCCACCCCCAAACCCATGGATGTTCATGTTTCCCAATATTTGAGTTGAAATTTTTGACAAACCAGAGTTTTCTCAGTATAACCGACCTATGGGCTGTAAAGGCACTTGTATGGACTACAAGACCCACTAGGTCTCGAACTCCCTAAACTCGGTGGGGTTCTGTGAGAAACCAGCCCGAGTTGGTACCGACACATTGCAATACTATACAGAAATTTCCATTTTTGGTCATTTTTGTACCCCTATTTCTCGAAAACTAGAGTTTTCCCGGCATAGCCGCTTATGTGGTCTGAAAGTACATTCCTTCTACTGTAAATCCCACTAGGTCGCTTGCTCCCTAAACTCCGCGCACGTCAATGACAGGGGTGCCTCTTACCCCACCCACAAACCCATGAATGTTCACGTTTCCCAATGTTTGAGTTGAAATTTCCGACAAACCAGAGTTTTCCCAGTATAACCGACCTATGGGCTGTAAAGGCACTTGTATAGACTACACGCCCCACTGGGTCTCGAACTCTCTAAACTCGGTGGGGTTCTGTGAGAAACCAGCCCGAGTTGGTACCGACACATTGCAATACTATACAGAAATTTCCATTTTTGGTCATTTTTGTACCCCTGTTTCTCGAAAACTAGAGTTTTCCCGGCATAGCCAATTATGTGGCCTAAAGGTACTTCCATTCTACTATAAATCCCACTAGGTCGCTTGCTCCCTAAACTCCGCGCACGTCAATGACAGGGGTGCCTCATACCCCACCCACAAACCCATGAATGTTCACGTTTCCCAATGTTTGAGTTGAAATTTTCGACAAACCAGAGTTTTCCCAGTATAACCGTCCTATGGGCTGTAAAGGCACTTGTATGGACTACAAGCCCCACTGGGTCTCGAACTCCCTAAACTCGGTGGGGTTCTGTGAGAAACCAGCCCGGGTTGGTACCGACACATTGCAATACTGTACAGAAATTTCCATTTTCGGTCATCTTTGTACCCCTATTTCTCGAAAACCAGAGTTTTCCCGACATAGCCGCTTATATGGTCTAAAAGTACATCCCTTCTACTGTAAATCTCACTAGGTCGCTTGTTCCCTAAACTCCGTGCACGCCAATGACAGGGGTACCTTATACCCCACCCCCAAACCCATGAATGTTCACGTTACCCAATGTTTGAGTTAAAATTTCCGACAAACCAGAGTTTTCCCAGTATAACCGACATATGGGCTGTAAAGGCACTTGTATGGATTACAAGCCCCACTGGGTCTCGAACTCCCTAAACTCGGTGGGGTTCTGTGAGAAACCAGCCCGAGTTGGTACCGACACATTGCAATACTGTACAGAAATTTCCATTTTTGGTCATTTTTGTACCCCTATTTTTTCGAAAACTAGAGTTTTCCCGGCATAACCGCTTATGTGGTCTAAAAGTACATCCCTTCTACTGTAAATCCCACTGGGTCGCTTGCTCCCTAAACTCCGCGCACGTCAATGACAGGGGTGCCTCTTACCCCACCCCCAAACCCATGAATGTTCACGTTTCCCAATGTTTGAGTTGAAATTTCCGACAAACCAGAGTTTTCCCAGTAAAACCGACCTATGGGCTGTAAAGGCACTTGTATGGACTACAAGCCCCACTGGGTCTCGACCTCCCTAAACTCGGTGGGGTTCTGTGAGAAACCAGCCCGAGTTGGTACCGACACATTGCAATACTATACAGAAATTTCCATTTTTGGTCATTTTTGTACCCCTATTTCTCGAAAACTAGAGTTTTCCCGGCATAGCCGCTTATGTGGTCTAAAAGTACATTCCTTCTACTGTAAATCCCACCAGGTCGCTTGCTCCCTAAACTCCGCGCACGTCAATGACAGGGGTGCCTCATACCCCACCCCCAAACCCATGAATGTTCACGTTTCCCAATGTTTGAGTTGAAATTTCCGACAAACCAGAGTTTTCCCAGTATAACCGACCTATGGGCTGTAAAGGCAATTGTATGGACTACAAGCCCCACTGGGTCTCGAACTCCCTAAACTCGGTGGGGTTCTGTGAGAAACCAGCCCGAGTTGGTACCGACACATTGCAATACTGTACAGAAATTTCCATTTTTGGTAATTTTTGTACCCCTATTTCTAGAAAACTAGAGTTTTCCCGGCATAGCCGTTTATGTGGTCTGAAAGTACATTCCTTCTTCTATAAAAACCACTAGGTTGCTTGCTCCCTAATCTCCGCCCACGTCAATGACAGGGGTGCCTCTTACCCCACCCCCAAACCAATGAATGTTCATGTTTCCCAATGTTTGAGTTGAAATTTCCGACAAACCAGAGTTTTCCCAGTATAACCGACCTATGGGCTGTAAAGGCACTTGTATGGACTACAAGGCCCACTGGGTCTCGAACTCCCTAAACTCGGTGGGGTTCTATGAGAAACCAGCCCGAGTTCGTACCGACACATTGCAATACTGTACAGAAATTTCATTTTCGGTCATCTTTGTACCCCTATTTCTCGAAAACCAGAGTTTTCCCGACATAGCCGCTTATATGGTCTAAAAGTACATCCCTTCTACTGTAAATCCCACTAGGTCGCTTGCTCCCTAATCTCCGTGCTCGCCAATCACAGGGGTACCTTATTCCCCACCCCCAAACCCATGAATGTTCACGTTTCCCAATGTTTGCGTTGAAATTTCCGACAAACCAGTGTTTTCCCAGTATAACCGACCTATGGGCTGTAAAGGCACTTGTATGGACTACAAGCCCCACTGGGTCTCGAACTCCCTAAACTCGGTGGGGTTCTGTGAGAAACCAGCCCGAGTTGGTACCGACACATTGCAATACTGTACAGAAATTTCCATTTTTGGTCATTTTTGTACCCCTATTTCTAGAAAACTAGAGTTTTCCCGACATAGCCGCTTATATGGTCTAAAAGTACATCCCTTCTACTGTAAATCTCACTAGGTCGCTTGCTCCCTAAACTCCGTGCACGCCAATGACAGGGGTACCTTATACCCCACCCCCAAACCCATGAATGTTCACGTTTCCCAATGTTTGAGTTAAAATTTCCGACAAACCAGAGTTTTCCCAGTATAACCGACATATGGGCTGTAAAGGCACTTGTATGGACTACAAGCCCCACTGGGTCTCGAACTCCCTAAACTCGGTGGGGTTCTGTGAGAAACCAGCCCGAGTTGGTACCGACACATTGCAATACTGTACAGAAATTTCCATTTTTGGTCATTTTTGTACCCCTATTTCTAGAAAACTAGAGTTTTCCCGGCATAGCCGCTGATGTGGTCTGAAAATACATCCCTTCTGCTGTAAATCGCACTAGGTCGCTTGCTCCCTAAACTCCGTGCACGTCAATGACAGGGGTGCATTATACCCCACCCCAAACCCATGAATGTTCATGTTTCCCAATGTTTGAGTTGAAATTTTTGACAAACCAGAGTTTTCCCAGTATAACCGACCTATGGGCTGTAAAGGCAATTGTATGGACTACAAGACCCACTAGGTCTCGAACTCCCTAAACTCGGTGGGGTTCTGTGAGAAACCAGCTCGAGTTGGTACCGACACATTGCAATACTATACAGAAATTTCCATTTTTGGTCATTTTTGTACCCCTATTTCTCGAAAACTAGAGTTTTCCCGGCATAGCCGCTTATGTGATCTGAAAATACATCCCTTCTACTGTAAATCCCACTAGGTCGCTTGCTCCCTAAACTCCGTGCACGTCAATGACAGGAGTGCCTTATACCCCACCCCCAAACCCATGAATGTTCACGTTTCCCAATGTTTGAGTTGAAATTTTCGACAAACCATAGTTTCCCTAGTGTAACCGACCTATGGGCTGTAAAAGCACTTGTATGGACTACAAGACCCACTGGGTCTCGAACTCCCTAAACTCGGTGGGGTTCTGTGAGAAACCAGCCCGAGTTGGTACCGACACATTGCAATACTATACAGAAATTTCCATTTTTGGTCATTTTTGTACCCCTATTTCTCGAAAACTTGAGTTTTCCCGGCATAGCCGCTTATGTGGTCTGAAAGTACATCCCTTCTACTGTAAATCCCACTAGGTCGCTTGCTCCCTAAACTCCGCGCACGTCAATGACAGGGGTGCCTCTTACCCCACCCCTAAAACCATGAATGTTCACGTTTCCTAATGTTTGAGTTGAAATTTCCGACAAACCAGAGTTTTCCCAGTATAACCGACCTATGGGCTGTAAAGGCACTTGTATAGACTACAAGCCCCACTGGGTCTCGAACTCCCTAAACTCGGTGGGGTTCTGTGAGAAACCAGCCCGAGTTGGTACCGACACATTGCAATACTGTACAGAAATTTCCATTTTCGGTCATCTTTGTACCCCTATTTCTCGAAAACCAGAGTTTTCCCGACATAGCCGCTTATGTGGTCTGAAAATACATCCCTACTACTGTAAATCCCACTAGGTCGCTTGCTCCCTAAACTCCGTGCACGTCAATGACAGGGATGCCTTATACCCCACCCCCAAACCCATGAATGTTCACGTTTCCCAATGTTTGAGTTGAAATTTTCGACAAACCATAGTTTTCCTAGTATAACCGACCTATGGGCTGTAAAGGCACTTGTATGGACTACAAGACCCACTGGGTCTCGAACTCCCTAAACTCGGTGGGGTTCTGTGAGAAACCAGCCCGAGTTGGTACCGACACATTGCAATGCTATACAGAAGTTTCCATGTTTGGTCATTTTTGTACCCCTATTTCTCGAAAACTAGAGTTTTCCCGGCATAGCCGCTTATGTGGTCTAAAAGTACATTCCTTCAACTGTAAATCCCACTAGGTCGCTTGCTCCCTAAACTCCGCGCACGTCAATGACAGGGGTGCCTCTTACCCCACCCCCAAAACCATGAATGTTCACGTTTCCCAATGTTTGAGTTGAAATTTCCGACAAACCAGAGTTTTCCCAGTATAACCGACCTATGGGCTGTAAAGGCACTTGTATAGAATACAAGCCCCACTGGGTCTCGAACTCCCTAAATTCGGTGGGGTTCTGTGAGAAACCAGCCCGAGTTGGTACCGACACATTGCAATACTGTACAGAAATTTCCATTTTCGGTCATCTTTGTACCCCTGTTTCTCGAAAACTAGAGTTTTCCCGGCATAGCCAATTATGTGGTCTAAAAGTACATCCATTCTACTGTAAATCCCACTAGGTCGCTTGCTCCCTAAACTCCGCGCACGTCAATGACAGGGGTGTCTCATACCCCACCCCCAAACCAATGAATGTTCACGTTTTCCAATGTTTGAGTTGAAATTTCCGACAAACCAGAGTTTTCCCAGTATTACCGTCCTATGGGCTGTAAAGGCACTTATATGGACTACAAGGCCCACTGGGTCTCGAACTCCCTAAACTCGGTGGGGTTCTGTGAGAAACCAGCCTGAGTTGGTACCGACACATTGCAATACTGTACAGAAATTTCCATTTTCGGTCATCTTTGTACCCCTATTTCTGGAAAACCAAAGTTTTCCCGACATAGCCGCTTATATGGTCTAAAAGTACATCCCTTCTACTGTAAATCCCACTAGGTCGCTTGCTCCCTAAACTCCATGCTCGCCAATCACAGGGGTAACTTATACCCCACCCCCAAACCCATGAATGTTCACGTTTTCCAATGTTTGAGTTAAAATTTCCGACAAACCAGAGTTTTCCCAGTATAACCGACCTATGGGCTGTAAAGGCACTTGTATGGACTACAAGCCCCACTGGGTCTCGAACTCCCTAAACTCGGTGGGGTTCTGTGAGAAACCAGCCCGAGTTGGTACCGACACATTGCAATACTGTACAGAAATTTCCATTTTTGGTCATTTTTGTACCCGTATTTCTAGAAAACTAGAGTTTTCCCGGCATAGCCGCTTATGTGGTATGAAAGTACATTCCTTCTTCTGTAAATCCCAATAGGTCGCTTGCTCCCTTAACTCCGCGCACGTCAATGACAGGGGTGCCTCTTACCCCACCCCCAAACCAATGAATGTTCACGTTTCCCAATGTTTGAGTTGAAATTTCCGACAAACCAGAGTTTTCCCAGTATAACCGACCTATGGGCTGTAAAGGCACTTGTATGGACTACAAGGCCCACTGGGTCTCGAACTCCCTAAACTCGGTGGGGTTCTGTGAGAAACCAGCCCGAGTTGGTACCGACACATTGCAATACTATACAGAAATTTCCATTTTTGGTCATTTTTGTACCCCTATTTCTCGAAAACTAGAGTTTTCCCGGCATAGCCGCTTATGTGGTCTGAAAGTACATTCCTTCTACTGTAAATCCCACTAGGTCGCTTGCTCCCTAAACTCTGCGCACGTCAATGACAGGGGTGCCTCTTACCCCACCCCCAAAACCATGAATGTTCACGTTTCCCAATGTTTGAGTTGAAATTTTCGACAAATCAGAGTTTTCCCAGTATAACCGACCTATGGGCTGTAAAGGCACTTGTATAGACTACAAGCCCCACTGGGTCTCGAACTCCCTAAACTCGGTGGGGTTCTGTGAGAAACCAGCGCGAGTTGGTACCGACACATTGCAATACTATACAGAAATTTCCATTTTTGGTCATTTTTGTACCCCTATTTCTCGAAAACTAGAGATTTCCCGGCATAGCCGCTTATGTGGTCTGAAAGTACATTCCTTCTACTGTAAATCCCACTAGGTCGCTTGCTCCCTAAACTCCGCGCACGTCAATGACAGGGGTGCCTCTTACCCCACCCCCAAACCTTGAATGTTCACGTTTCCCAAAGTTTGAGTTGAAATTTCCGACAAATCAGAGTTTTCCCAGTATAACCGACCTATGGGCTGTAAAGGCACTTGTATAGACTACAAGCCCCACTGGGTCTCGAACTCCCTAAACTCGGTGGGGTTCTGTGAGAAACCAGCCCGAGTTGGTACCGACACATTGCAATACTATACAGAAATTTCCATTTTCGGTCATCTTTGTACCCCTATTTCTCGAAAACCAGAGTTTTCCCGACATAGCCGCTTATATGGTCTGAAAGTACATCCCTTCTACTGTAAATCCCACTAGGTCGCTTGCTCCCTAAACTCCGCGCACGTCAATGACAGGGGTGCCTTATACCCCACCCCCAAACCCATGAATGTTCACGTTTCCCAATGTTTGAGTTAAAATTTTCGACAAACCAGAGTTTTCCCAGTATAACCGACCTATGGGCTGTAAAGGCACTTGTATGGACTACAAGACCCACTGGGTCTCGAACTCCCTAAACTCGGTGGGGTTCTGTGAGAAACCAGCCCGAGTTGGTACCGACACATTGCAATACTATACAAAAATTTCCATTTTTGGTCATTTTTGTACCCCTATTTCTCAAAACTAGAGTTTTCCCGGCATAGCCGCTTATGTGGTCTGAAAGTACATTCCTTCTACTGTAAATCCCACTAGGTCGCTTGCTCTTTAATCTCCGCGCACGTCAATGACAGGGGTGCCTCTTACCCCACCCCCAAAACCATGAATGTTTACGTTTCCCAATGTTTGAGTTGAAATTTCCGACAAACCAGAGTTTTCCCAGTATAACCGACCTATGGGCTGTAAAGGCACTTGTATAGACTACAAGCCCCACTGGGTCTCGAACTCCCTAAACTCGGTGGGGTTCTGTGAGAAACCAGCCCGAGTTGGTACCGACACATTGCAATACTGTACAGAAATTTCCATTTTCGGTCATCTTTGTACCCCTATTTCTCGAAAACCAGAGTTTCCCCGACATAGCCGCTTATATGGTCTAAAAGTACATCCCTTCTACTGTAAATCCCACTAGGTCGCTTGCTCCCTAAACTCCTCGCACGTCAATTACAGGGGTACCTTATACCCCACCCCCAAACCCATGAATGTTCACGTTTCCCAATGTTTGAGTTGAAATTTTCGACAAACCAGAGTTTTCCCAGTATAACCGACCTATGGGCTGTAAAGGCACTTGTATGGACTACAAGACCCACTGGGTCTCGAACTCCCTAAACTCGGTGGGGTTCTGTGAGAAACCAGCCCGAGTTGGTACCGACACATTGCAATACTATACAGAAATTTCCATTTTTGGTCATTTTTGTACCCCTATTTCTCGAAAACTAGAGTTTTCCCGGCATAGCCGCTTATGTGGTCTGAAAGTACATTCCTTCTACTGTAAATCCCACTAGGTCGCTTGCTCCCTAAACTCCGCGCACGTCAATGACAGGGGTGCCTTTTACCCCACCCCCCAAACCATGAATGTTCACGTTTTCCAATGTTTGAGTTGAAATTTCCGACAAATCAGAGTTTTCCCAGTATAACCGACCTATGGGCTGTAAAGGCACTTGTATGGACTACAAGGCCCACTGGGTCTCGAACTCCCTAAACTCGGTGGGGTTCTGTGAGAAACCAGCACGTTTTGGTACCGACAAATTGCAATACTGTACAGAAATTTCCATTTTCGGTCATCTTTGTACCCCTATTTCTCGAAAACCAGAGTTTTCCTGACTTAGCCGCTTATATGGTCTAAAAGTACATCCCTTCTCCTGTAAATCCCAATAGGTCGCTTGCTCCCTAAACTCCGTGCACGCCAATGACAGGGGTACCTTATACCCCACCCCCAAACCCATTAATGTTCACGTTTCCCAATGTTTGAGTTAAAATTTCCGACAAACCAGAGTTTTCCCAGTATAACCGACCTATGGGCTGTAAAGGCACTTGTATGGACTACAAGCCCCACTGGGTCTCGAACTCCCTAAACTCGGTGGGGTTCTGTCAGAAACCAGCCCGAGTTGGTACCGACACATTGCAATACTGTACAGAAATTTCCATTTTTGGTCATTTTTGTACCCCTATTTCTAGAAAACTAGAGTTTTCCCGGCATAGCCGCTGATGTGGTCTGAAAATACATCCCTTCTACTGTAAATCCCACTAGGTCGCTTGCTCCCTAAACTCCGTGCACGTCAATGACAGGGGTGCATTATACCCCACCCCCAAACCCATGGATGTTCATGTTTCCCAATGTTTGAGTTGAAATTTTTGACAAACCAGAGTTTTCTCAGTATAACCGACCTATGGGCTGTAAAGGCACTTGTATGGACTACAAGCCCCACTGGGTCTCGAACTCCCTAAACTCGGTGGGGTTCTGTGAGAAACCAGCCCGAGTTGGTACCGACACATTGCAATACTATACAGAAATTTCCATTTTTGGTCATTTTTGTACCCCTGTTTCTCGAAAACTAGAGTTTTCCCGGCATAGCCAATTATGTGGTCTAAAAGTACATCCCTTCGATTGTAAATCCCACTAGGTCGCTTGCTCCCTAATCTCCGCGCACGTCAATGACAGGGGTGCCACTTACCCCACCCCCAAACCCATGAATGTTCACGTTTTCAAATGTTTGAGTTAAAATTTCCGACAAACCAGAGTTTTCCCAGTATTACCGTCCTATGGGCTGTAAAGGCACTTGTATGGACTACAAGGCCCACTGTGTCTCGAACTCCCTTAACTCGGTGGGGTTCTGTGAGAAACCAGCCCGAGTTGGTACCGACATATTGCAATACTATACAGAAATTTCCATTTTCGGTCATCTTTGTACCCCTTTTTCTCGAAAACCAGAGTTTTCCCGACATAGCCGCTTATATGGTCTGAAAGTACATCCCTTCTACTGTAAATTCCACTAGGTCGCTTGCTCCCTAAACTCCGCGCACGTCAATGACAGGGGTGCCTCATACCCCACCCCCAAACCCATGAATGTTCACGTTTCCCAATGTTTGAGTTGAAATTTCCGACAAACCAGAGTTTTCCCAGTATAACCGACCTATGGGCTGTAAAGGCACTTGTATGGACTACAAGCCCCACTGGGTCTCGAACTCCCTAAACTCGGTGGGGTTCTTTGAGAAACCAGCCCGAGTTGGTACCGACACATTGCAATACTGTACAGAAATTTCCATTTTCGGTCATTTTTGTACCCCTATTTTTTCGATAACTAGAGTTTTCCCGGCATAGCCGCTTATGTGCTTTAAAAGTACGTCCCTTCTACTGTAAATCCCACTAGGTCGTTTGCTCCCTAATCTCCGCGCACGTCAATGACAGGGGTGCCTCTTACCCCACCCCCAAACCCATGAATGTTCACGTTTCCCAATGTTTGAGTTGAAATTTTCGACAAACCAGAGTTTTCCCAGTATAACCGACCTATGGGCTGTAAAGGCACTTGTATGGACTACAAGCCCCACTGGGTCTTGAACTCCCTAAACTCGGTGGGGTTCTGTGAGAAACCAGCCCGAGTTGGTACTGACACATTGCAATACTGTACAGAAATTTCCATTTTTGGTCATTTTTGTACCCCTATTTCTAGAAAACTAGAGTTTTCCCGGCATAGCCGTTTATGTGGTCTGAAAGTACATTCCTTCTTCTATAAAAACCACTAGGTTGCTTGCTCCCTAATCTCCGCGCACGTCAATGACAGGGGTGCCTCTTACCCCACCCCCAAACCAATGAATGTTCATGTTTCTCATTGTTTGAGTTGAAATTTCCGACAAACCAGAGTTTTCCCAGTATAACCGACCTATGGGCTGTAAAGGCACTTGTATGGACTACAAGGCCCACTGGGTCTCGAACTCCCTAAACTCGGTGGGGTTCTATGAGAAACCAGCCCGAGTTCGTACCGACACATTGCAATACTGTACAGAAATTTCATTTTCGGTCATCTTTGTACCCCTATTTCTCGAAAACCAGAGTTTTCCCGACATAGCCGCTTATATGGTCTAAAAGTACATCCCTTCTACTGTAAATCCCACTAGGTCGCTTGCTCCCTAAACTCCGTGCTCGCCAATCACAGGGGTACCTTATTCCCCACCCCCAAACCCATGAATGTTCACGTTTCCCAATGTTTGCGTTAAAATTTCCGACAAACCAGAGTTTTCCCAGTATAACCGACCCATGGGCTGTAAAGGCACTTGTATGGACTACAAGCCCCACTGGGTCTCGAACTCCCTAAACTCGGTGGGGTTCTGTGAGAAACCAGCCCGAGTTGGTACCGACACATTGCAATACTGTACAGAAATTTCCATTTTTGGTCATTTTTGTACCCCTATTTCTAGAAAACTAGAGTTTTCCTGGCATAGCCGCTTATGTGGTCTGAAAGTACATTCCTTCTACTGTAAATCCCATTAGGTCGCTTGCTCCCTAACATCCGCGCACGTCAATGACAGGGGTGCCTCTCACCCCACCCCCAAAACCATGAATGTTCACGTTTCCCAATGTTTGAGTTGAAATTTCCGACAAACCAGAGTTTTCCCAGTATAACCGACCTATGGGCTGTAAAGGCACTTGTATAGACTACAAGCCCCACTGGGTCTCGAACTCCCTAAACTCGGTGGGGTTCTGTGAGAAACCAGCCCGAGTTGGTACCGACACATTGCAATACTATACAGAAATTTCCATTTTCGGTCATCTTTGTACCCCTATTTCTCGAAAACCAGAGTTTTCCCGACATAGCCGCTTATATGGTCTGAAAGTACATCCCTTCTACTGTAAATCCCACTAGGTCGCTTGCTCCCTAAACTCCGCGCACGTCAATGACAGGGGTGCCTCATACCCCACCCCCAAACCCATGAATGTTCACGTTTCCCAATGTTTGAGTTGAAATTTCCGACAAACCAGAGTTTTCCCAGTATAACCGACCTATGGGCTGTAAAGGCACTTGTATGGACTACAAGCCTCACTGGGTCTCGAACTCCCTAAACTCGGTGGGGTTCTGTGAGAAACCAGCCCGAGTTGGTACCGACACATTGCAATACTATACAGAAATTTCCATTTTTGGTCATTTTTGTACCCCTATTTTTTTCGAAAACTGGAGTTTTCCCGGCATAGCCGCTTATGTGGTCTGAAAGTACATTCCTTTTACTGTAAATCCCACTAGGTCGCTTGCTCCCTAAACTCCGCGCACGTCAATGACAGGGGTGCCTCATACCCCACCCCCAAACCCATGAATGTTCACGTTTCCCAATGTTTGAGTTGAAATTTTCGACAAACCAGAGTTTTCCCAGTATAACCGACCTATGGGCTGTAAAGGCACTTGTATGGACTACAAGACCCACTGGGTCTCGAACTCCCTAAACTCGGTGGGGTTCTGTGAGAAACCAGCCCGAGTTGGTACCGACACATTGCAATACTATACAGAAATTTCCATTTTTGGTCATTTTTGTACCCCTATTTCTCGAAAACTAGAGTTTTCCCGGCATAGCCGTTTATGTGATCTGAAAGTACATTCCTTTTACTGTAAATCCCACTTGGTCGCTTGCTCCCTAAACTCCGCGCACGTCAATGACAGGGGTGCCTCTTACCCCACCCCCAAAACCATGAATGTTCACGTTTTCCAATGTTTGAGTTGAAATTTACGACAAACCAGAGTTTTCCCAGTATAACCGACCTATGGGCTGTAAAGGCACTTGTATAGACTACAAGCCCCACTGGGTCTCGAAATCCCTAAACTCGGTGGGGTTCTGTGAGAAACCAGCCCGAGTTGGTACCGACACATTGCAATACTATACAGAAATTTCCATTTTCGGTCATCTTTGTACCCCTATTTCTCGGAAACCAGAGTTTTCCCGACATAGCCGCTTATATGGTCTGAAAGTACATCCCTTCTACTGTAAATCCCACTAGGTCGCTTGCTCCCTAAACTCCGCGCACGTCAATGACAGGGGTGCCTCTCACCCCACCCCCAAAACCATGAATGTTCACGTTTCCCAATGTTTGAGTTGAAATTTCCGACAAACCAGAGTTTTCCCAGTATAACCGACCTATGGGCTGTAAAGGCACTTGTATGGACTACAAGCCCAACTGGGTCTCGAACTCCCTAAACTCGGTGGGGTTCTGTGAGAAACCAGCCCGAGTTGGTACCGACACATTGCAATACTACACAGAAATTTCCATTTTCGGTCATCTTTGTACCCCTATTTCTCGAAAACCAGAGTTTTCCCGACATAGCCGCTTATATGGTTTGAAAGTACATCCCTTCCACTGTAAATCCCACTAGGTCGCTTGCTCCCTAAACTCCGCGCACGTCAATGACAGGGGTGTCTCATACCCCACCCCAAACCCATGAATGTTCACGTTTCCCAATGTTTGAGTTGATTTCCGACAAACCAGAGTTTTCCCAGTATAACCGACCTATGGGCTGTAAAGGCACTTGTATGGACTACAAGCCCCACTGGGTCTCGAACTCCCTAAACTCGGTGGGGTTCTGTGAGAAACCAGCCCGAGTTGGTACCGACACATTGCAATACTGTACAGAAATTTCCATTTTTGGTCATTTTTGTACCCCTATTTTTTCGAAAACTAGAGTTTTCCCGGCATAGCCGCTTATGTGGTCTGAAAGTACATTCCTTCTACTGTAAATCCCACTAGGTCGCTTGCTCCCTAAACTCCGCGCACGTCAATGACAGGGGTGCCTCATACCCCACCCCCAAACCCATGAATGTTCACGTTTCCCAATGTTTGAGTTGAAATTTTCGACAAACCAGAGATTTCCCCGTATAACCGACCTATGGGCTGTAAAGGCACTTGTATGGACTACAAGACCCACTGGGTCTCGAACTCCCTAAACTCGGTGGGGTTCTGTGAGAAACCAGCCCGAGTTGGTACCGACACATTGCAATACTATACAGAAATTTTCATTTTTTGTCATTTTTGTACCCCTATTTCTCGAAAACTAGAGTTTTCCCGGCATAGCCGCTTATGTGGTCTAAAAGTACATTCCTTCTACTGTAAATCCCACTAGGTCGCTTGCTCCCTAAACTCCGCGCACGTCAATGACATGGGTGCCTCTTACCCCACCCCGAAAACCATGAATGTTCACGTTTTCCAATGTTTGAGTTGAAATTTCCGACAAACCAGAGTTTTCCAGTATAACCGACCTATGGGCTGTAAAGGCACTTGTATAGACTACAAGCCCCACTGGGTCTCGAACTCCCTAAACTCGGTGGGGTTCTGTGAGAAACCAGCCCGAGTTGGTACCGACACATTGCAATACTATACAGAAATTTCCATTTTCGGTCATCTTTGTACCCCTATTTCTCGAAAACCAGAGTTTTCCCGACATAGCCGCTTATATGGTCTGAAAGTACATCCCTTCTACTGTAAATCCCACTAGGTCGCTTGCTCCCTAAACTCCGCGCACGTCAATGACAGGGGTGCCTCATACCCAACCCCCAAACCCATGAATGTTCACGTTTCCCAATGTTTGAGTTAAAATTTCCGACAAACCAGAGTTTTCCCAGTATTACCGACCTATGGGCTGTAAAGGCACTTGTATGGACTACAAGGCCCACTGGGTCTCGAACTCCCTAAACTCGGTGGGGTTCTGTGAGAAACCAGCCCGAGTTGGTACCGACACATTGCAATACTGTACAGAAATTTCCATTTTCGGTCATTTTTGTACCCCTATTTTTTCGAAAACTAGAGTTTTCCCGGCATAGCCGCTTATGTAGTTTAAAAGTACGTCCCTTCTACTGTAAATCCCACTAGGTCGTTTGCTCCCTAAACTCCGCGCACGTCAATGACAGGGGTGCCTCATACCCACCCCCAAAACCATGAATGTTCACGTTTCCCAATGTTTGAGTTGAAATTTCCGACAAACCAGAGTTTTCCCAGTATAACCGACCTATGGGCTGTAAAGACACTTGTATGGACTACAAGCCCCACTGGGTCTCGAACTCCCTAAACTCGGTGGGGTTCTGTGAGAAACCAGCCCGAGTTGGTACCGACACATTGCAATACTGTACAGAAATTTCCATTTTCGGTCATTTTTGTACCCCTATTTTTTCGAAAACTAGAGTTTTCCCGGCATAGCCGCTTATGTGGTTTAAAAGTACGTCCCTTCTACTGTAAATCCCACTAGGTCGTTTGCTCCCTAAACTCCGCGCACGTCAATGACAGGGGTGCCTCTTACCCAACCCCCAAACCCATGAATGTTCACGTTTCCCAATGTTTGAGTTGAAATTTCCGACAAACCAGAGTTTTCCCAGTATAACCGACCTATGGGCTGTAAAGGCACTTGTATGGACTACAAGCCTCACTGGGTCTCGAACTCCCTAAACTCGGTGGGGTTCTGTGAGAAACCAGCCCGAGTTGGTACCGACACATTGCAATACTGTACAGAAATTTGGATTTTTGGTCATTTTTGTACCCCTATTTCTAGAAAACTAGAGTTTTCCCGGCATAGCCGCTTATGTGGTCTGAAAGTACATTCCTTCTTCTGTAAATCCCACTAGGTCGCTTGCTCCCTAAACTCCGCGCACGTCAATGACAGGGGTGCCTCTTACCCCACCCCCAAACCAATGAATGTTCACGTTTCCCAATGTTTGAGTTGAGATTTCCGACAAACCAGAGTTTTCCCAGTATAACCGACCTATGGACTGTAAAGGCACTTGTATAGACTACAAGCCCCACTGGGTCTCGAACTCCCTAAACTCGGTGGGGTTCTGTGAGAAACCAGCCCGAGTTGGTACCGACACATTGCAATACTGTACAGAAATTTCCATTTTCGGTCATCTTTGTACCCCTATTTCTCGAAAACCAGTGTTTTCCCGACATAGCCGCTTATATGGTCTGAAAGTACATCCATTCTACTGTAAATCCCACTAGGTCGCTTGCTCCCTAAACTCCGCGCACGTCAATGACAGGGGTGCCTCATACCCCACCCCCAAACCCATGAATGTTCACGTTTCCCAATGTTTGAGTTGAAATTTCCGACAAACCAGAGTTTTCCCAGTATAACCGACCTATGGGCTGTAAAGGCACTTGTATGGACTACAAGCCCCACTGGGTCTCGAACTCCCTAAACTCGGTGGGGTTCTGTGAGAAACCAGCCCGAGTTGGTACCGACACATTGCAATACTGTACAGAAATTTCCATTTTTGGTCATTTTTGTACCCCTATTCTTTCGAAAACTAGAGTTTTCCCGGCATAGCCGCTTATGTGGTCTAAAAGTACATTCCTTCTACTGTAAATCCCACTAGGTCGCTTGCTCCCTAAACTCCGCGAACGTCAATGACAGGGGTGCCTCTTACCCCACCTCCAAACCCGTGAATGTTCACGTTTAACAATGTTTGAGTTGAAATTTCCGACAAACCAGAGTTTTCCCAGTATAACCGACCTATGGGCTGTAAAGGCACTTGTATGGACTACAAGCCTCACTGGGTCTCGAACTCCCTAAACTCGGTGGGGTTCTGTGAGAAACCAGCCCGAGTTGGTACCGACACATTGCAATACTGTACAGAAATTTAGATTTTTGGTCATTTTTGTACCCCTATTTCTAGAAAACTAGAGTTTTCCCGGCATGGCCGCTTATGTGGTCTGAAAGTACATTCCTTCTTCTGTAAATCCCACTAGGTCGCTTGCTCCCTAAACTCCGCGCACGTCAATGACAGGGGTGCCTCTTACCCCACCCCCAAACCAATGAATGTTCACGTTTCCCAATGTTTGAGTTGAAATTTCCGACAAACCAGAGTTTTCCCAGTATAACCGACCTATGGGCTGTAAAGGCACTTGTATAGACTACAAGCCCCACTGGGTCTCGAACTCCCTAAACTCGGTGGGGTTCTGTGAGAAACCAGCCCGAGTTGGTACCGACACATTGCAATACTATACAGAAATTTCCATTTTCGGTCATCTTTGTACCCCTATTTCTCGAAAACCAGAGTTTTCCCGACATAGCCGCTTATATGGTCTGAAAGTACATCCATTCTACTGTAAATCCCACTAGGTCGCTTGCTCCCTAAACTCCGCGCACGTCAATGACAGGGGTGCCTCATACCCCACCCCCAAACCCATGAATGTTCACGTTTCCCAATGTTTGAGTTGAAATTTCCGACAAACCAGAGTTTTCCCAGTATAACCGACCTATGGGCTGTAAAGGCACTTGTATGGACTACAAGCCCCACTGGGTCTCGAACTCCCTAAACTCGGTGGGGTTCTGTGAGAAACCAGCCCGAGTTGGTACCGACACATTGCAATACTGTACAGAAATTTCCATTTTTGGTCATTTTTGTACCCCTATTTTTTCGAAAACTAGAGTTTTCCCGGCATAGCCGCTTATGTGGTCTAAAAGTACATTCCTTCTACTGTAAATCCCACTAGGTCGCTTGCTCCCTAAACTCCGCGAACGTCAATGACAGGGGTGCCTCTTACCCCACCTCCAAACCCGTGAATGTTCACGTTTCCCAATGTTTGAGTTGAAATTTCCGACAAACCAGAGTTTTCTCAGTATAACCGACCTATGGGCTGTAAAGGCACTTGTATGGACTACAAGCCCCACTGGGTCTCGAACTCCCTAAACTCGGTGGGGTTCTGTGAGAAACCAGCCCGAGTTGGTACCGACACATTGCAATACTATACAGAAATTTCCATTTTTGGTCATTTTTGTACCCCTGTTTCTCGAAAACTAGAGTTTTCCCGGCATAGCCAATTATGTGGTCTAAAAGTACATACATTCTACTGTAAATCCCACTAGGTCGCTTGCTCCCTAAACTCCGCGCACGTCAATGACAGGGGTGCCTCATACCCCACCCCCAAACCCATGAATGTTCATGTTTCCCAATGTTTGAGTTGAAATTTCCGACAAACCAGAGTTTTCCCAGTATTACCGACCTATGGGCTGTAAAGGCACTTGTATGGACTACAAGGCCCACTGGGTCTCGAACTCCCTTAACTCGGTGGGGTTCTGTGAGAAACCAGCCCGTTTTGGTACCGACACATTGCAATACTGTACAGAAATTTCCATTTTCGGTCATCTTTGTACCCCTATTTCTCGAAAACCAGAGTTTTCCCGACATAGCCGCTTATATGGTCTAAAAGTACATCCCTACTACTGTAAATCCCACTAGGTCGCTTGATCCCTAAACTCCGTGCTCGCCAATGACAGGGGTACCTTATACCCCACCCCCAAACCCATGAATGTTCACGTTTCCCAATGTTTGAGTTAAAATTTCCGACAAACCAGAGTTTTCCCAGTATAACCGACCTATGGGCTGTAAAGGCACTTGTATGGACTACAAGCCCCACTGGGTCTCGAACTCACTAAACTCGGTGGGGTTCTGTGAGAAGCCAGCCCGAGTTGGTACCGACACATTGCAATACTGTACAGAAATTTCCATTTTTGGTCATTTTTGTACCCCTATTTCTAGAAAACTAGAGTTTTCCCGGCATAGCCGCTTATGTGGTTTAAAAGTACGTCCCTTCTACTGTAAATCCCACTAGGTCATTTGCTTCCTAAACTCCGCGCACGTCAATGACAGGGGTGCCTCTTACCCAACCCCCAAACCCATGAATGTTCACGTTTCCCAATGTTTGAGTTGAAATTTCCGACAAACCAGAGTTTTCCCAGTATAACCGACCTATGGGCTGTAAAGGCACTTGTATGGACTACAAGCCTCACTGGGTCTCGAACTCCCTAAACTCGGTGGGGTTCTGTGAGAAACCAGCCCGAGTTGGTACCGACACATTGCAATACTGTACAGAAATTTGGATTTTTGGTCATTTTTGTACCCCTATTTCTAGAAAACTAGAGTTTTCCCGGCATAGCCGCTTATGTGGTCTGAAAGTACATTTCTTCTTCTGTAAATCCCACTAGGTCGCTTGCTCCCTAAACTCCGCGCACGTCAATGACAGGGGTGCCTCTTACCCCACCCCCAAACCAATGAATGTTCACGTTTACCAATGTTTGAGTTGAAATTTCCGACAAACCAGAGTTTTCCCAGTATAACCGACCTATGGGCTGTAAAGGCACTTGTTTGGACTACAAGACCCACTGGGTCTCGAACTCCCTAAACTCGGTGGGGTTCTGTGAGAAACCAGCCCGAGTTGGTACCGACACATTGCAATACTATACAGAAATTTCCATTTTTGGTCATTTTTGTACCCCTATTTCTCGAAAACTAGAGTTTTCCCGGCATAGCCGCTTATGTGGTCTGAAAGTACATTTCTTCTACTGTAAATCCCACTAGGTCGCTTGCTCCCTAAACTCCGCGCACGTCAATGACAGGGGTGCCTCTTACCCCACCCCCAAAACCATGAATGTTCACGTTTCCCAATGTTTGAGTTGAAATTTCCGACAAACCAGAGTTTTCCCAGTATAACCGACCTATGGGCTGTAAAGGCACTTGTATAGACTACAAGCCCCACTGGGTCTCGAACTCCCTAAACTCGGTGGGGTTCTGTGAGAAACCAGCCCGAGTTGGTACCGACACATTGCAATACTATACAGAAATTTCCATTTTCGGTCATCTTTGTACCCCTATTTCTCGAAAACCAGAGTTTTCCCGACATAGCCGCTTATATGGTCTGAAAGTACATCCATTCTACTGTAAATCCCACTAGGTCGCTTGCTCCCTAAACTCCGCGCACGTCAATGACAGGGGTGCCTCATACCCCACCCCCAAACCCATGAATGTTCACGTTTCCCAATGTTTGAGTTGAAATTTCCGACAAACCAGAGTTTTCCCAGTATAACCGACCTATGGGCTGTAAAGGCACTTGTATGGACTACAAGCCCCACTGGGTCTCGAACTCCCTAAACTCGGTGGGGTTCTGTGAGAAACCAGCCCGAGTTGGTACCGACACATTGCAATACTGTACAGAAATTTCCATTTTTGGTCATTTTTGTACCCCTATTTTTTCGAAAACTAGAGTTTTCCCGGCATAGCCGCTTATGTGGTCTAAAAGTACATTCCTTCTACTGTAAATCCCACTAGGTCGCTTGCTCCCTAAACTCCGCGAACGTCAATGACAGGGGTGCCTATTACCCCACCTCCAAACCCGTGAATGTTCACGTTTCCCAATGTTTGAGTTGTAATTTCCGACAAACCAGAGTTTTCTCAGTATAACCGACCTATGGGCTGTAAAGGCACTTGTATGGACTACAAGCCCCACTGGGTCTCGAACTCCCTAAACTCGGTGGGGTTCTGTGAGAAACCAGCCCGAGTTGGTACCGACACATTGCAATACTATACAGAAATTTCCATTTTTGGTCATTTTTGTACCCCTGTTTCTCGAAAACTAGAGTTTTCCCGGCATAGCCAATTATGTGGTCTAAAAGTACATACATTCTACTGTAAATCCCACTAGGTCGCTTGCTCCCTAAACTCCGCGCACGTCAATGACAGGGGTGCCTCATACCCCACCCCCAAACCCATGAATGTTCATGTTTCCCAATGTTTGAGTTGAAATTTCCGACAAACCAGAGTTTTCCCAGTATTACCAACCTATGGGCTGTAAAGGCACTTGTATGGACTACAAGGCCCACTGGGTCTCGAACTCCCTTAACTCGGTGGGGTTCTGTGAGAAACCAGCCCGTTTTGGTACCGACACATTGCAATACTGTACAGAAATTTCCATTTTCGGTCATCTTTGTACCCCTATTTCTCGAAAACCAGAGTTTTCCCGACATAGCCGCTTATATGGTCTAAAAGTACATCCCTACTACTGTAAATCCCACTAGGTCGCTTGCTCCCTAAACTCCGTGCTCGCCAATGACAGGGGTACCTTATACCCCACCCCCAAACCCATGAATGTTCACGTTTCCCAATGTTTGAGTTAAAATTTCCGACAAACCAGAGTTTTCCCAGTATAACCGACCTATGGGCTGTAAAGGCACTTGTATGGACTACAAGCCCCACTGGGTCTCGAACTCACTAAACTCGGTGGGGTTCTGTGAGAAGCCAGCCCGAGTTGGTACCGACACATTGCAATACTGTACAGAAATTTCCATTTTTGGTCATTTTTGTACCCCTATTTCTAGAAAACTAGAGTTTTCCCGGCATAGCCGCTTATGTGGTTTAAAAGTACGTCCCTTCTACTGTAAATCCCACTAGGTCATTTGCTTCCTAAACTCCGCGCACGTCAATGACAGGGGTGCCTCTTACCCAACCCCCAAACCCATGAATGTTCACGTTTCCCAATGTTTGAGTTGAAATTTCCGACAAACCAGAGTTTTCCCAGTATAACCGACCTATGGGCTGTAAAGGCACTTGTATGGACTACAAGCCTCACTGGGTCTCGAACTCCCTAAACTCGGTGGGGTTCTGTGAGAAACCAGCCCGAGTTGGTACCGACACATTGCAATACTGTACAGAAATTTGGATTTTTGGTCATTTTTGTACCCCTATTTCTAGAAAACTAGAGTTTTCCCGGCATAGCCGCTTATGTGGTCTGAAAGTACATTTCTTCTTCTGTAAATCCCACTAGGTCGCTTGCTCCCTAAACTCCGCGCACGTCAATGACAGGGGTGCATCTTACCCCACCCCCAAACCAATGAATGTTCACGTTTACCAATGTTTGAGTTGAAATTTCCGACAAACCAGAGTTTTCCCAGTATAACCGACCTATGGGCTGTAAAGGCACTTGTATAGACTACAAGCCCCACTGGGTCTCGAACTCCCTAAACTCGGTGGGGTTCTGTGAGAAACCAGCCCGAGTTGGTACCGACACATTGCAATACTGTACAGAAATTTCCATTTTTGGTCATTTTTGTACCCCTATTTTTTCGAAAACTAGAGTTTTCCCGGCATAGCCGCTTATGTGGTCTAAAAGTACATTCCTTCTACTGTAAATCCAACTAGGTCGCTTGCTCCCTAAACTCCGCGAACGTCAATGACAGGGGTGCCTCTTACCCGACCTCCAAACCCGTGAATGTTCACGTTTCCCAATGTTTGAGTTGAAATTTCCGACAAACCAGAGTTTTCCCAGTATAACCGACCTATGGGCTGTAAAGGCACTTGTATGGACTACAAGCCTCACTGGGTCTCGAACTCCCTAAACTCGGTGGGGCTCTGTGAGAAACCAGCCCGAGTTGGTACCGACACATTGCAATACTGTACAGAAATTTAGATTTTTGGTCATTTTTGTACCCCTATTTCTAGAAAACTAGAGTTTTCCCGGCATGGCCGCTTATGTGGTCTGAAAGTACATTCCTTCTTCTGTTAATCCCACTAGGTCGCTTGCTCCCTAAACTCCGCGCACGTCAATGACAGGGGTGCCTCTTACCCCACCCCCAAACCAATGAATGTTCACGTTTCCCAATGTTTGAGTTGAAATTTCCGACAAACCAGAGTTTTCCCAGTATAACCGACCTATGGGCTGTAAAGGCACTTGTATAGACTACAAGCCCCACTGGGTCTCGAACTCCCTAAACTCGGTGGGGTTCTGTGAGAAACCAGCCCGAGTTGGTACCGACACATTGCAATACTATACAGAAATTTCCATTTTCGGTCATCTTTGTACCCCTATTTCTCGAAAACCAGAGTTTTCCCGACATAGCCGCTTATATGGTCTGAAAGTACATCCATTCTACTGTAAATCCCACTAGGTCGCTTGCTCCCTAAACTCCGCGCACGTCAATGACAGGGGTGCCTCATACCCCACCCCCAAACCCATGAATGTTCACGTTTCCCAATGTTTGAGTTGAAATTTCCGACAAACCAGAGTTTTCCCAGTATAACCGACCTATGGGCTGTAAAGGCACTTGTATGGACTACAAGCCCCACTGGGTCTCGAACTCCCTAAACTCGGTGGGGTTCTGTGAGAAACCAGCCCGAGTTGGTACCGACACATTGCAATACTGTACAGAAATTTCCATTTTTGGTCATTTTTGTACCCCTATTCTTTCGAAAACTAGAGTTTTCCCGGCATAGCCGCTTATGTGGTCTAAAAGTACATTCCTTTTACTGTAAATCCCACTAGGTCGCTTGCTCCCTAAACTCCGCGAACGTCAATGACAGGGGTGCCTCTTACCCCACCTCCAAACCCGTGAATGTTCACGTTTCCCAATGTTTGAGTTGAAATTTCCGACAAACCAGAGTTTTCTCAGTATAACCGACCTATGGGCTGTAAAGGCACTTGTATGGACTACAAGCCCCACTGGGTCTCGAACTCCCTAAACTCGGTGGGGTTCTGTGAGAAACCAGCCCGAGTTGGTACCGACACATTGCAATACTATACAGAAATTTCCATTTTTGGTCATTTTTGTACCCCTGTTTCTCGAAAACTAGAGTTTTCCCGGCATAGCCAATTATGTGGTCTAAAAGTACATACATTCTACTGTAAATCCCACTAGGTCGCTTGCTCCCTAAACTCCGCGCACGTCAATGACAGGGGGGCCTCATACCCCACCCCCAAACCCATGAATGTTCATGTTTCCCAATGTTTGAGTTGAAATTTCCGACAAACCAGAGTTTTCCCAGTATTACCGGCCTATGGGCTGTAAAGGCACTTGTATGGACTACAAGGCCCACTTGGTCTCGAACTCCCTAAACTCGGTGGGGTTCTGTGAGAAACCAGCCCGTTTTGGTACCGACACATTGCAATACTGTACAGAAATTTCCATTTTCGGTCATCTTTGTACCCCTATTTCTCGAAAACCAGAGTTTTCCCGACATAGCCGCTGATATGGTCTAAAAGTACATCCCTACTACTGTAAATCCCACTAGGTCGCTTGCTCCCTAAACTCCGTGCTCGCCAATGACAGGGGTACCTTATACCCCACCCCCAAACCCATGAATGTTCACGTTTCCCAATGTTTGAGTTAAAATTTCCGACAAACCAGAGTTTTCCCAGTATAACCGACCTATGGGCTGTAAAGGCACTTGTATGGACTACAAGCCCCACTGGGTCTCGAACTCACTAAACTCGGTGGGGTTCTGTGAGAAGCCAGCCCGAGTTGGTACCGACACATTGCAATACTGTACAGAAATTTCCATTTTTGGTCATTTTTGTACCCCTATTTCTAGAAAACTAGAGTTTTCCCGGCATAGCCGCTTATGTGGTCTAAAAATACATCCCTTCTACTGTAAATCCCACTAGGTCGCTTGCTCCCTAACCTCCGTGCACGTCAATGACAGGGGTGCCTTATACACCACCCCCAAACCCATGAATGTTCACGTTTAACAATGTTTGATTTGAAATTTTCGACAAACCAGAGTTTTCCCAGTATAACCGACCTATGGGCTGTAAAGGCACTTGTTTGGACTACAAGACCCACTGGGTCTCGAACTCCCTAAACTCGGTGGGGTTCTGTGAGAAACCAGCCCGAGTTGGTACCGACACATTGCAATACTATACAGAAATTTCCATTTTTGGTCATTTTTGTACCCCTATTTCTCGAAAACTAGAGTTTTCCCGGCATAGCCGCTTATGTGGTCTGAAAGTACATTTCTTCTACTGTAAATCCCACTAGGTCGCTTGCTCCCTAAACTCCGCGCACGTCAATGACAGGGGTGCCTCTTACCCCACCCCCAAAACCATGAATGTTCACGTTTCCCAATGTTTGAGTTGAAATTTCCGACAAACCAGAGTTTTCCCAGTATAACCGACCTATGGGCTGTAAAGGCACTTGTATAGACTACAAGCCCCACTGGGTCTCGAACTCCCTAAACTCGGTGGGGTTCTGTGAGAAACCAGCCCGAGTTGGTACCGACACATTGCAATACTATACAGAAATTTCCATTTTCGGTCATCTTTGTACCCCTATTTCTCGAAAACTAGAGTTTTCCCGACATAGCCGCTTATATGGTCTGAAAGTACATCCCTTCTACTGTAAATCTCACTAAGTCGCTTGCTCCCTAAACTCCGCGCACGTCAATGATAGGGGTGCCTCATACCCCACCCCCAAACCAATGAATGTTCACGTTTCCCAATGTTTGAGTTGAAATTTCCGACAAACCAGAGTTTTCCCAGTATAACCGACCTATGGGCTGTAAAGGCACTTGTATGGACTACAAGCCCCACTGGGTCTCGAACTCCCTAAGCTCGGTGGGGTTCTGTGAGAAACCAGCCCGAGTTGGTACCAACACATTGCAAAACTGTACAGAAATTTCCATTTTTGGTCATTTTTGTACCCCTATTTCTAGAAAACTAGAGTTTTCCCGACATAGCCGCTTATATGGTCTGAAAGTACATCCATTCTACTGTAAATCCCACTAGGTCGCTTGCTCCCTAAACTCCGCGCACGTCAATGACAGGGGTGCCTCATACCCCACCCCCAAACCCATGAATGTTCACGTTTCCCAATGTTTGAGTTGAAATTTCCGACAAACCAGAGTTTTCCCAGTATAACCGACCTATGGGCTGTAAAGGCACTTGTATGGACTACAAGCCCAACTGGGTCTCGAACTCCCTAAACTCGGTGGGGTTCTGTGAGAAACCAGCCCGAGTTGGTACCGACACATTGCAATACTGTACAGAAATTTCCATTTTTGGTCATTTTTGTACCCCTATTCTTTCGAAAACTAGAGTTTTCCCGGCATAGCCGCTTATGTGGTCTAAAAGTACATTCCTTCTACTGTAAATCCCACTAGGTCGCTTGCTCCCTAAACTCCGCGCACGTCAATGACAGGGGTGCCTCATACCCCACCCCCAAACCCATGAATGTTCATGTTTCCCAATGTTTGAGTTGAAATTTCCGACAAACCAGAGTTTTCCCAGTATTACCGACCTATGGGCTGTAAAGGCACTTGTATGGACTACAAGGCCCACTTGGTCTCGAACTCCCTAAACTCGGTGGGGTTCTGTGAGAAACCAGCCCGTTTTGGTACCGACACATTGCAATACTGTACAGAAATTTCCATTTTCGGTCATCTTTGTACCCCTATTTCTCGAAAACCAGAGTTTTCCCGACATAGCCGCTGATATGGTCTAAAAGTACATCCCTACTACTGTAAATCCCACTAGGTCGCTTGCTCCCTAAACTCCGTGCTCGCCAATGACAGGGGTACCTTATACCCCACCCCCAAACCCATGAATGTTCACGTTTCCCAATGTTTGAGTTAAAATTTCCGACAAACCAGAGTTTTCCCAGTATAACCGACCTATGGGCTGTAAAGGCACTTGTATGGACTACAAGCCCCACTGGGTCTCGAACTCACTAAACTCGGTGGGGTTCTTTGAGAAGCCAGCCCGAGTTGGTACCGACACATTGCAATACTGTACAGAAATTTCCATTTTTGGTCATTTTTGTACCCCTATTTCTAGAAAACTAGAGTTTTCCCGGCATAGCCGCTTATGTGGTCTAAAAATACATCCCTTCTACTGTAAATCCCACTAGGTCGCTTGCTCCCTAAACTCCGTGCACGTCAATGACAGGGGTGCCTTATACACCACCCCCAAACCCATGAATGTTCACGTTTCCCAATGTTTGATTTGAAATTTTCGACAAACCAGAGTTTTCCCAGTATAACCGACCTATGGGCTGTAAAGGCACTTGTTTGGACTACAAGACCCACTGGGTCTCGAACTCCCTAAACTCGGTGGGGTTCTGTGAGAAACCAGCCCGAGTTGGTACCGACACATTGCAATACTATACAGAAATTTCCATTTTTGGTCATTTTTGTACCCCTATTTCTCGAAAACTAGAGTTTTCCCGGCATAGCCGCTTATGTGGTCTGAAAGTACATTTCTTCTACTGTAAATCCCACTAGGTCGCTTGCTCCCTAAACTCCGCGCACGTCAATGACAGGGGTGCCTCTTACCCCACCCCCAAAACCATGAATGTTCACGTTTCCCAATGTTTGAGTTGAAATTTCCGACAAACCAGAGTTTTCCCAGTATAACCGACCTATGGGCTGTAAAGGCACTTGTATAGACTACAAGCCCCACTGGGTCTCGAACTCCCTAAACTCGGTGGGGTTCTGTGAGAAACCAGCCCGAGTTGGTACCGACACATTGCAATACTATACAGAAATTTCCATTTTCGGTCATCTTTGTACCCCTATTTCTCGAAAACTAGAGTTTTCCCGACATAGCCGCTTATATGGTCTGAAAGTACATCCCTTCTACTGTAAATCTCACTAAGTCGCTTGCTCCCTAAACTCCGCGCACGTCAATGATAGGGGTGCCTCATACCCCACCCCCAAACCAATGAATGTTCACGTTTCCCAATGTTTGAGTTGAAATTTCCGACAAACCAGAGTTTTCCCAGTATAACCGACCTATGGGCTGTAAAGGCACTTGTATGGACTACAAGCCCCACTGGGTCTCGAACTCCCTAAGCTCGGTGGGGTTCTGTGAGAAACCAGCCCGAGTTGGTACCAACACATTGCAAAACTGTACAGAAATTTCCATTTTTGGTCATTTTTGTACCCCTATTTCTAGAAAACTAGAGTTTTCCCGGCATAGCCGCTTATGTGGTCTGAAAATACATCCCTTCTACTGTAAATCCCACTAGGTCGCTTGCTCCCTAACCTCCGTGCACGTCAATGACAGGGGTGCCTTAAACCCCACCCCCAAACCCATGAATGTTCACGTTTCCCAATGTTTGAGTTGAAATTTTCGACAAACCAGACTTTTCCCAGTATAACCGACCTATGGGCTGTAAAGGCACTTGTATGGACTACAAGACCCACTGGGTCTCGAACTCCCTAAACTCGGTGGGGTTCTGTGAGAAACCAGCCCGAGTTGGTACCGACACATTGCAATACTATACAGAAATTTCCATTTTTGGTCATTTTTGTACCCCTATTTCTCGAAAACTAGAGTTTTCCCGGCATAGCCGCTTATGTGGTCTGAAAGTACATTCCTTCTACTGTAAATCCCACTAGGTCGCTTGCTCCCTAAACTCCGCGCACGTCAATGACAGGGGTGCCTCTTACCCCACCCGCAAACCCATGAATGTTCACGTTTCCCAATGTTTGAGTTGAAATTTCCGACAAACCAGAGTTTTCCCAATATAACCGACCTATGGGCTGTAAAGGCACTTGTATAGACTACAAGCCCCACTGGGTCTCGAACTCCCTAAACTCGGTGGGGTTCTGTGAGAAACCAGCCCGAGTTGGTACCGACACATTGCAATACTGTACAGAAATTTCCATTTTCGGTCATCAAAGTTTTCCCGACATAGCCGCTTATGTGGTCTGAAAGTACATCCCTTCTACTGTAAATCCCACTAGGTCGCTTGCTCCCTAAACTCCGCGCACGTCAATGACAGGGGTGCCTCTTACCCCACCCGCAAACCCATGAATGTTCACGTTTCCCAATGTTTGAGTTGAAATTTCCGACAAACCAGAGTTTTCCCAATATAACCGACCTATGGGCTGTAAAGGCACTTGTATAGACTACAAGCCCCACTGGGTCTCGAACTCCCTAAACTCGGTGGGGTTCTGTGAGAAACCAGCCCGAGTTGGTACCGACACATTGCAATACTGTACAGAAATTTCCATTTTCGGTCATCAAAGTTTTCCCGACATAGCCGCTTATGTGGTCTGAAAGTACATCCCTTCTACTGTAAATCCCACTAGGTCGCTTGCTCCCTAAACTCCGCGCACGTCAATGCGGCTGTTTCGGCTACATATGCCAGCAATTTCTGCTACTTCGGCTGGTCAGGCTACTCCGGCCAGCCGAAGTAGCCTACCTCGGCTGGTCAGGCTACTCCGGCCAGCCGAAGTAGCCTACCTCGGCTGGTCAGGCTACTTCGGCTAACTTCACCCATCTCCAGTATACATCGGGATAAATGAGCCTTTGCATGAGAAAACCAAGAATTTTCATAGGCGAAAACAAAGGTGCAGATCAGCTTCGCAGTAACTGCGAAGCGATCAGCGCCTTCGTTTTCGCTACACGGATAGTACAGTTCCTCTTCTTCTTAAATCCAAAATTTCAAGCCTCTAGGATGCTCCTGTGACTGTAGAAACCGGTTTGTGTCTGACCTGGTCAGAAACCCAAATCGTTGGTTTTCTCGTGCACATGATCAAGTCTAATGTGCGACTTAACTATTTTTGGCACATTTTCACTGGCCATCTCTCAGATACATGTAAGAAGGTACAAGTAGGCAACGATCAGGAAAAGACGCAATCAGAAAGGATCCCCACCCCAAAAACCGAAGCTGTTTCTTGTTATTATTTCAGACGCTCGCACCAGGTGCATCCACGTCAGTGACAATACCTATCCTATATGACGCTCTAAGTACCTGGAACGTACAGTTCGATGTAAAATTCGTACCAAATGACCCGACTGTCTCGGAGGAAAGAGTTACAGTGACAATTCTTGAAGTACCACCGGTAGTAACAACTACTGACTATACTGTTCTTGAGGATGAAACTACTCTGTCGCTTGTTTTCTCCAACGTATCTCCAGGACCTGTAGTGGCAAAGTAGGTACTCACCAATGTCAGTTATGTATTAGTCTGCAAATAGGTTACTGTATGGGCGGCACCTCATGAATACTTTATAAGGCCTGTACTACTTTTCATATAGTATACATTTAAAAAAATCATCTCACATGTTTTTCTTCTTCTTCTTCCCGGAAATGGACAGGATTCCACCTGAAATGTACTTTCAAGTTTGTCCAGCGAGAGTGAATGGGACAGCCACCCTCCAGAAGTATTAAAATGTTCCAAATATGTACATGTACAGTTAAAACTATTTACACATCGTTGTCCATCTAGTACGCCACAGGGGAGGTGAGAGCTGCTGTAGTCACTGCAGCTTTGAAGTCCTCCAGTGATACACAATCTGTGACGAATGTTATTAAGCTGTTCCAATCATGGATTGTCCTCGGGAAGAAGGAGTATTTGTAAACATTCTGTGCTGCAGGTGTCTGATAGAGTCTATATGCACCTCTTGTTCTGCGGTCATTGGGGCGCAAGATGTTGAACTGGCCTATGTCGACCTGTGAGTGCTGTGTCTTGTATAGCATGATCAGGCGTTGGTGGCATCTTCTCGTGCTCAGGGGATCCATCCCAGACTATTTATCATAGCTGTGACACATCCAAGAGTTCTGTCAGTGTAATTGTTGCACACAAATCTTGCCCCTCTGCGCTGGACTTTATCAATGGTGTTAATGTCCTCCTTGGCATATGGGTCCCAGGTAGTGGATGCGTAGTCAAGAGTGGGCTGTACCATGGCGCTGTAAGCAGATGATCTGACATTTTTGCTGCACTCTCGTAAGTTGCGCCTTAAGAAACCTAGTGTTCTGGAAGCTTTTGCAGCTGTATAGTCCACCTGTTTTTTCCAGCTTAGGTCTTCACTGATGTTGACTCCAAGGTACTTGTTGCAGTCAACAACGTCAAGGACATGGTCGTGCAGCTTGTATGAGGTCTGTTTCCTTCGTCGAAAATAAGTATGAAAGAGGACTTTGCCTTATTCACTGGATTGAGCAACATACAGGTAGCTGATTTCTAACGGAAAATATGTGAAAGCGGTCTTCGCTGACTGAGTTCGCCTTTTCTGTGTTCTCCCCCACCTGAACAGATGGACTAGCCGCGCCCAGATATGAATATTAAAGTTGCCGCCTATTCAGTAACCCATTTGCCAAATAATACGCATCTATCTATCTATCTATCTATCTATCTATCTATCTATCTATCTATCTATCTATCTATCTATCTATCTATCTATCTATCTATCTATCTATCTATCTATCTATCTATCTATCTATCTGTCTGTCTGTCTGTCTGTCTGTCTGTCTGTCTGTCTATCTATCTATCTATCTATCTATCTATCTATCTATCTATCTATCTATCTATCCCCCCCCCACACACACACATTTTCGCTCTAAAGTTCGATTAATTCGCACGCGACAGGGTAATTTCGGTGTTGATAGTATGTTCTGAGAATAGGTGTTTATGTCGATTTCATTTCAGATGAGTAATATGTGTGTCATTTTCGAATGGTTTTGAGCAATCTTTACCTCCCTTCCATGTAATTTTATAAATAAATGTTTTGGATCTGGGCCTTTTTATTTGTCCACCGATTTTCATTTTGGTAACATGTTTTGCGACAAAGTAAGTACTTAAATTATTTCATCCAAATTTTAACTTGAAAACAAACTTTATTTAACTGCATATTATAATTTATCTACGTCTCGTACATACAAAGCAAAACATTTGGATATATATGACTGATGTATGTCTTTGGAAATATTTTGACACATGGTTTGTTCTAGGGTCTCTTGTTTAATATGTACATGTACTTAATAACGTTCCATCAACGATTGCGTATCGATCCATAGATAAACCGACAGATCAGTATTTATAGCAAAGGTTAATCCAAGTTGTTGCTCCACATCAGGAAAACTTGTCCACGAAAAGTGTACCCCCTAACACCCAAGTTTTATGTAAAAAAAAAACTTGGGTTTATATGGGTATACCTATTTTGAGCTCACCTGAGCCGAAGGCTAAAAAGGGTGAGCTTATAGAATGGCCATGCTCCGTCGTGCGTCGTCGTCGTCGTTGTCCTTGTCACACTTTTCAAAGACCTTCTCCTCTAAAACCCCTGGTCCAATCAATACCAAACTTCATATGGAGCATCCTTAGGAAGGGGGAACTGAAGTTTGTATAAATGTGTGACGGTGTTGGTAATGATCACCGATGCTTGGAACGCAGGGAAGTCAGTAACAAACAAAGTATTCTACTGAAGAAGTTACTTCTACGTGAAAACTGCAAATACAAAGAGCAGAGTTTCATTCACTTTGGCTCAATAATTCTTGCAAATAATCAAAATTGATATTTTCATAAAACACGATGAAAGGCAAATAGCTCAATAACAGCCCTTGCTGATACAAAGAGAAATAACACAAAAACGCGATTCTCACGCGATTCCATGAAATGCATGTTAAATTACCTCTTTGATCTATTAAAGACTCCCAGAACGCAGGTTTATCGCAGGTTTTTGCAATTATTTTCTCTACAGAAAAAATGCAGGACTCGCGCCAGCAAACGTTTTCGCAGAAAGGGACCAACCCTTTTCTCCCCTGAGAATTATCGCATATAAATTCGCATGTCTTTAAATTTCTAGCTAAACTACCTTCATAAAATATCACTGATGAAAAGAAATCTCTTAGAATTCCAGAATTGCAAGAAAAACCTAGCAAAAACAATTCAAATTCAGCTCTAAATGAAAAGATAACTAATAGCCGGTAATGACGGATCCCTTACAGCGGTACATTTGTATACCTGAACGAATACAACTTCAAAACGAAAGTAGAAGTAAACCGTTCAAAACAGCTATATGATAAAAACCGGGACTAACGCTGCAGCTCGTCTCGTAGATGCAGCCACATCGCTCCCCTAAAACATGTTAATTTACTTGTTTTACTAACTAACATACATATAAAAACTGAACATACATCCTGGTCACGGCACCAAGAAAAAATCCTTGTCACGGCACCAAAAATGTATGTGTAACATTAATTGCTATAAATGTCTCTGGCATTATACAATGATCTGTGGCTCCTTGACGGGGAATTAACCCTCGGTTTCACTCTCAAGAAGTAGTACTAACTTATGAATCGGACGTTCTAAGTACTTGACGCTGTCTACACGTTTGCCCTTACTGTTCAAAGAAGAGGTTCCAACCATAAGTTTCGCTTTTCGCACCAGCCCATCATCATCAACATTTACTTCAACAACGCGCCCCATATGCCACTGATTTCGCGGAATGTTTTCCTCGTTAATGAGGACTACATCTCCTACGCTCATGTTTCGACTCACACCAGACCACTTGCTTCTTCTCTGCAGATTTTGAAGGAACTCCCTTTTCCAACGAAACCAAAACTGGTTGGCAAGGTACTGTACTCTGTGCCACCTTTTCCGCGAGTACAAGTCAGGTTGCTGAAATTCACCAGGAGGTGGCAACAAAATTTCAGATTTCATTGTGAGCAAGTGATTTGGTGTGAGGGGTTCTGGTGATAGTGGGTCATTTAAATTATTAGGCTAATGGCCAGTAGGGCAAACCCTCCCCCCCCAGGGGGAATTTTCTGCACCATGATTTTCTGAAAGTATAGTGAAAAAGCTATCAAATCCTGTTTTCTGCCCTCTTGAAGTGGAAGCGTTTGCATTTTACGCTATGTTTTATTATATGACCTGATACCATCTTTTGTATAGAAATAATGGGGGTAGGCGTAGAAAATCAATCATACCTCTGCTGTTACTAATCCTAGACCATTGAACTTGGTCTTTTTTTAAAGCTTAGACATAGCTCTTTCATTCTATGATAAGTAATACAAAATATCTACTTTGCATATTCATGAATATTAATGAAAACATGAAAATGGTAGAAAATCATTAAAACCCCATAGATTAACTCATTTCAGGCCTAAACTATAGTTGTGTCACATTTATATTGCACCATTTAGACATATTTCATAAATTTATTGTTGTCATGAGCCTATGTGAAAATTATCTCATTTGTATATTCATGAATATTAATTAAAAAGTATAAAATCCTGGAAAAATAGTGTGTAAACATATAGTATCATTTGTACCTGGTCTGTTGATAAACATGGAGCACTAATGTGGAATCAAATGAATGCTATGGCCATGTTCTATCACCCTTATACATATAATTCATGTATTTAAGGATATAAGGCTCATCTATTTTTTTCATGAATATTAATGAAAACTAAAAATCGCAGAGAAATAATGAAAAAATGAATTGGTATACCTACAGAATGACTTGTATCTGATTATTTCTGTTATTTTCATATTTTTTGTGTATAGAATATGATCCTATCAATCAATTGATACCAATTTCAGTTCTCTAGAGCTTTTGGTTGCTGAGATACTGTCAATTCTATTGGTATATTCCCTTCATTTGTCTATGTTTTTCTCTTATATCTAAAGTTTTCTTAAATTTTGGCCACAAGATAGTCAACTTTTTCCTATATCTTATTATATAATTATAAATTATTGTCATATCTATCATTTGTTACCAATTTCAGCTCTCTAGGTTTTTTTGCTGTTGAGATACAAACGTTTCCGTTGGTATACCCCCTCTATTTTTCTGTGTTTTTTATCTACTGTTTAAAGTTCTTGTCAATATTCGAACAATAAGAAAGTCTAATTATTCATTAATCATATTATATGATTATAAAACATTATCATAGCAATCATTTGATACCAATTTCAACTCTCTAGAGCTTTTGGTTGCTGAGTTATTAACCTTTTCATTGGTATACCCCCTCCATTTTTCTATGATTTTTCCCTTAGGCTGCGGTCACATAGAAGTAGACTATTCGGGTATACGGTGTACGTTTTTGAGGGCACGCGAATACTTGGAATCAAACATTATGATTTACTTATACCGGGTCACATAGGGGGACACTATTCGAAAAGTTCCTATAGGCGCATATAGGTGCGTAAAGTATAGTATAGTGGGAATCGAACATGTTCGATTTTCGTATAGCGTATAGTGGTTTTGCTGGTCTGAATTTTGTATTTACACGAGTTATAGAGCGTTTTGCTGGAAAACTAAGCTAAAATTAATTTTTACACAATAAAAGCATATATTTGAATCCTCATTTATATGTAAAACACCGAATTTGCAACTTTTTTCATACTCACGAAAAGAGCACACTGACAGCACGTGCTACTTCTGTGTGAACCGCCGTGCCCGTATAGCGTATAGCAAATACCGAATAGCGTATAGCGAATACCGTATAACGTATACCGTATATTTCTATGTGAACGCAGCCTTAAATTTAAAGTTTTATCAATATTCGAAAAAAACAAAAAAAACAAGAAAGAATCTTTGTGTGTCTTACCACATGGTTACAGAACATAATCCTAGCAATGATTTGATACCAATTTCAGCTCTCTAGAGCTCTTGGTCACCGAGATATTAGCAATTTTACTGGTATACCTCCTTCCTTTGGCAGTGATTTTTCTGCTATAACTTATGTTTTCTTAAATATTTGAGCAACAAGAAAGTAAGCTTGTTTATATATTCTATTACATGATTGTAGAATATTGTCATAGCAATTATTTGATACCAATTTCAGCTCTCTAGGAGATTGGGTTGCCGAGATATAAACGTTTACATTGGTATACCCTCTCCGTTTTTCTGTGAGTTTTATCTAATATTAAAAGTTCTCATCAATATTTGAACAACAAAAATGTTCAATTATTTATATGTCTTATCATATGATTATAGAACATTATCATACCAATCATTTGATACCAATTTCAGCTCTCTAAAGCTATCGGTCACTGAGATATTAGCAATTTTATTGGCATACCTCCTTCCTTTGGCAGTGATTATTCTGCTATATCTTGTGTTTTCTTAAATATTTGAGCAACAAGAAAGTAAGCTTGTTTATATATCTAAGTACATGGTTATAGAATACTGTCAAAGAAATCAGCTGATACCCATTTCAGCACTCTAGGACATTTGGTTGCTGAGATATAAACGCTTATATTGGTATACCCCCTCCATTTTTCTTTGATTTTTATCTAATATTTAAAGTTCTCATCAATATTCGAACAACAAGAAAGTTAGATTATTTATATGTCTAATCACACAATTATAAAACATTATCATACCAATCATTTGATACCAATTTCAACTCTCTAGAGCGATTGGTCACTGAGATATTAGCAATTTTATTGGTATACCCCCTTCCTTTGAAAGAGATTTTTCTTTTATATCTTAAGTTTTCTTAAATATTTGAGCAACAAAAAAGTCAGCTTGTTTATATATCTTATTATAAGGTTATAGAATATTGTCAACGCAATCATTTGACACCAATTTCTGCTCTCTATGGCTTTTGGTTGCTGAGATATAAACGTTTCCATAGGTATACCCCCTCCAATTTCTGTGATTTTTCTACTATATTTATTGATTTCATCAAAAGTCAAACAGCAGAAAAGTCTGATTGTAAATGTATCTGATTTCAGGGTTTTAGAATGTTATCATAGCAATCCTTTGCCATAAGTTTAAGCTCTCTATGGCTTTTGGTTGCCAATATATAAACATATCTGTAGGTATACCCCCTCCAATGTTCTGTGATTTTTCTCTTCTATTGAAAGTTCTTATCCATATTTGAACATCAAGAAAGTCAGATTCTTTCTGTATTTTATCACATGATTATAGAACATTATCACAACAATCATTTGATACATATTTCAGCTCTCTTAGAGTTTTTGGTCACTGAGATGTTAGCAATTTTGTTTGGTATACCCCCTTCCTTTATCTGTTTCTTTTCTAATATCTGAACTTCTTTTTAATATTTGAGCATTAAGATAGCCAGTTGTTTATATATCTTATTACATGATTATAAAACATTGCCAAAGCAATCATTTGATACCTATTTCAGCTCTCTATGTCTATCAGTAGCCAGGATACATGTGGTAACAGAGGTGTACCACATTAATTCCTCTGCTTATTAGGGGTGGGGGTGATCACTCAAATGGACATTAAAGTGATCCTCTGACCAAATTGGCACCCATGAGCATTTGGTCTAAGGTTGCAAGGTACATCCTACAACCCACTCAAACCCTTAAATGGCAATAGAGTAAATTTTGATTTTCGTCATTTTCATTAATATTCATGAAAATGCAAATGATAAAAATTTCATTAAGGTCCATGGCCTCAACAAATTTGTCAAATAGTAATATTGGTACAATAACAATGAGCCACAATGATAGTTTAGGCCTGAAATTAGTTTTTACGGGGATAATTAATTTTTAAATGTTTCGTTTTTCATTTTAATGTTTTAATGAAAATTCATGAATAAGCAAATAAGATATTTTCCATTACTTATTATTGGATTAAAGGGCTATGTATAAGCATTAAAATGAGACCAAGTTCAATGGTCTAGGATAAGAAACAACTGAGATATCTTCAATTATCTATGTATACCCCCATTATTAAAACGCAAAAATTAAATATTTAGGGTACTATAATGAAACATAGCATAAAACGCAAACGCTTCCACTTCCAGATGGCAGAAAACAGGGTTTGATAGCTTTTTCAATGTACTTTTAGAAAATCATAGTGTAGAAAATTCCCCCTGGGGGGGGAGGGGGGGGTATGGGTAGCTAGAAGACTATATCTACCGTCAACGGCCGGCTATTAATGATGCACATGGTTTTGCACATGAATGTTCTGAGTGACTCATCATCGAGTTGTGTGCCGCACTGATCTAACAGAGTGTTTAATATGCTTCGCACCGACCTTATCTGTCGCTCCCAAACCCCACCCATGTGGCTAGCTGAAGGAACATTCATCTTAAATTGAAAGTCACAGCCTTTGTTTTGTAGGAATTGGGTAACGCGAGATATATCCATTTCCCCCACGGCCTCCCTCAGTTCTCTGGCAGCCCCTACAAAATTTGTACCTCTATCTGACCTTAGAAAACGTATTGGTCACCTTATTGAGAGAAATCTCCGTAATGCATTAATGAAGGAGTCAGTATCTAACGAGTTTGCTGTTTCTATATGGACTGCTCTACAAGACAGGCAGGTGAACAAAACCCATACCGTTTCAATTTTTTACGACCTTCTTTGATGAGCCATGGTCCGAAATAGTCCACGGCACTATATTCAAAGGGAGGAGTTGCCTCAAGTCTATCAGAGGGGAGATCAGCCATTTTCTGTCCTTGACAAGTGTTGCGCAGTTTTCTGCATATGACGCATTTAGATATGATAAAGCTGACAGCTGAGCTGCAACCAACTATCCAAAAACCGTTTGCCCTGATAGTATTAGTTGTAAGACCGCGACCTTGATGTTGACAGGACTTATGAAAATGAGTTATAACCAAGTCAGTGACATGGGACTTTCGTGGAAGGATAACAGGATGCTTAGTCTCAGAACCAAGGTCAATCAATCTTAAACGACCACCCACCCGAAGTACACCTTTATCATCCAGAAATGGGTCTAACTTGTATAAGGGAGATTCCCTTTTCAGAACTTTGCCTTTAGACACTGACGATTGGACATTCTGACTAAGAATTTTGATCTCTTCTTCAAAGAAAGTGCTTTGCACTTGTCTGACAATTTCTGTCTCCGCTTTCTGAAGATCAGTAACCTGTATGCTTATACTTGGTGTATTAGCCTTCTTTGTTCGACTTAGAAGAGCTTCTTTGTATTTTAAGCATCTGGCAATGACTCTGTTTGCACGTTGCCAGTCTGAGAAACCATCTAATCTCTGCAGAACAGATGTGTGTTTTAGTGCATCGTGTGTCAGAGTATTCAAGACTTTAGCCTTTTTAACCTCTGGATCATCCAATGGCAGCTTAGATTCTATAAACGCTTCTTCTGGCTGGTAAGGTTCATTCTTCCACAAGAATTCCGGTCCAGACAACCATGTTGAACTGTTTGTCAATTCTTGTACAGTGGCGCCTCGCGAAGCGATGTCTGCATGATTTTCACTTGTGGAAATGTACTGCCACTGTTCAGGCGCTGTGTGATTCCGAATTTGCTGGACACGATTCGCGACAAACACGTGGAATCAACGAGCTTCATTCCCAATATATCCAAGTACAATAGTGCTGTCTGTCCAAAACCACTCTTTAACAGTGGGGTATTCAAGTTCTTTCTGCAATAACACACTAATCTTTGTAGATAGCAAAGCTGCTACAAGTGCCAAGCGTGGTATGGTTACTGGCTTTAAGGGAGCTACTCTTGCTTTTCCCATCAGCAAAGAACAATGAACTTGATGGTTTTCATCTATAAGGCGAATGTATGTACACTGCCCGTAACCAGTGCCGCTGGCATCGGAAAAATGATGAAGTTCTACTACTTCTTCTTGTCCGAACTGACTAGGTTTCACACATCTAGGAATTTTCAAACAATCTAAGTGACGTAAATCTAAGATCCACTTCTGCCATCTTTGCTTCAAGTGGTCTGGAAGTGGAGTGTCCCAATCTGCATTCTCTCTACACATTTCTTGCAGAATCTGTTTTCCCTTCAACACAATTGGAGCCAGGAATCCAAGAGGATCATACACCGAATTGAGTGTAGATAGTATACCGCGTCTCGTCAGTGGTCGTTCACTCAACGTTAGATGGAATTGGAATGAGTCTGATTCAGCACACCACTGTATGCCGAGCGTCCTTTCAACTGGAAGGGCATCATTCATCAGATCTAGATCTTTAAGTCCCTTTGCCAAATCTTCTGAAGGAATGCTGTCCAAAACTTCCTTTGAATTTGACAAAAATTTGTTGCTACTGTCAATCATCTCAATGGCATCTTCAACTGTCGCAACAGATTTGAAGCCATCGTCAACGTAAAAATCTCCTTTGATGAAGTTAGCAACAACAGATCCAAATTCACTCTCGTTGTCAGAGGCCACCTGCCTTAGAGCGAAGTTGGCACATCCTGGTGACGAGACTGCCCCCCAAAAATGGACGCACATCCGATATTCCACTGGCCTTTGAGTACAATCACCATTTTTCCACCATAGAAATCTTAAGTAGTTCCTGTCTTTCGCAATGACTCTAAATTGGTGGAACACTTGCTCAATATCACAGATGAATGCTACCGGTTCCTTTCGAAACCTCATGAGCACACCCACTAGTGTATTAGTAAGGTCTGGGCCTTGAAGAAGCTGATCATTAAAGGATACACCACCAAACTTTGCACTGCAGTCAAAAACAACTCTCAGTTTATCCCTCTTCTTGGGGTGATAAACTCCACCGGGGTCCAACTGGTGTTTTTCTTTTGCTCCGGAGTTAGTAGGTTATTCGGCGCCCAGGGATCTCCATCGTCGGGCAGCTTACTCAGTCTGTGAGTCCTGGTTTTTGATTCATCAGGATGTTTATCATGATTTATTTGTTTGTTCTTGATGATTCATTGACTAGTTAGAGATTCACTACGAGGACCAAATAACTAACTAAATGTTATGAACCACCGCAGAAGCTGAGGGTGAGGTTATGGCCATGTAAAACCGGTTTAAGCCCGCCAGTAACTTTGTGTTACTGATCGTTCCAAGTCGATACTTCTGTGGTGGTTCTTTTTGTTTTATGTCTTGGTGTATAAATTTTTTTGTGCTGTTGGCGCCTTATGTATGTTTTCATATTTTTAGTTAAGTTAAGGTAACTGAGTGGCCACCTATTGGGAAAATAGCTGCTCATTCGGCTTACGATGTGTTTCATGGTATAAGTGCCTGATTGTTAGTTTGGTTTTTTCCCACCTCGGTTTTTGGAGTGGGAATCTTTTTCTGATTGCGCCTTTTCCTGATCTTTGCCTACTTGTACCTTTCCATGATGGGGAATATACCACACATTATCTATGTCACATTTCAACTCTGATTCTGGTACTGGTCAGCTCTGCATGTCCTTTCTCAATAATATCCGCCATGAAGGTACAGTAATGGTCTCTGTAACTATTGTCGGCTTCTAATTTCTTGCGGAGATGTTTCAGACGATGCTCAGCCATTGACTTGTTTATAGGTAGTGCCGGTCTGCCCGCTCTAAACGGTAGTGGTATTTCATAATGGCCATCTTCTAAATGAATCTCATTCTGTAAGAGGCTCAGAAATTTGCTGTCTTCCAAAGACATGGCTTTGCCACCAGCTTCCATTTCGCTGAAGTCAAGTTCCATCATTGCGGCTACATCACTCGGCTCGATAGCTTCTTTGATCTTTGTCTGAAGAGAGACTAGAGTTCTTTCTGGAAGACTAGGGTCTTTGCACAAATGAGGTGGAACTTGGCAAGATAGAATTCTATGGCTAACTCCAATATCGTCAGTCTCACCTTCTTCCACGATACCCACTATACCCCATCCGAGATCTGTCCGTTGAGCATAAGGACCATTTGTGTCTGGTGCTATTACTTCTCTTGGTATCAAAGCCTGTGCGCAGTTGTACCCAATTAGAAGTCCAATCTCGCAATCCATCAAAGGCATTAGCTCATTTGCTATTTATGATAAGTGTGACAACTTCGTTGCCATTTCAGGACGAAGAATGTGGGACCTATTGGCAGGCATAATCTGTCTGGAGTACGCAGTCGGCAGCTGTATCTTTGCCATCGAATTAAAACCCCTAACTGACAGACCCTTCATCTTACAAGTCTTTACTACCACATTTTCAGCTGTCATAGTAGAAAGCATCAGATCAACCTCTACCCCTGTAAGTCCCAACGCACTACAGGTGTCTTCCAGTATCAAAGTTGTGTCTGATTGGGAATCCAATAAGGCATAAACCAGCCTTTCTGTTCCTGGGCAGTCAGCATGAGACAAATACACCGGTAATATCATTGAACTCATCTGGCATTCCGTTGAATGACTCGCAAAAGAGATTCCAAGCATTGCAGACGCAGTTCTGTCAACAGTTGATGGATTTCCCACAATTTCTTTCACAGAGGTGTATTCACTTGTGGACTGTTTTGGAACCTTATCTCCGTGCAAAGAGGTTGGGTGCTGTTTTTTACACTCTCGGCACCGTTTCTTCTGCCTACATTGTTTGGAGACATGATTGGAACCTAAACATCCATAACACAGCTGTTTTTCACGCACAAATAATTTTCTGTCTTCTATTGATTTAGGCAGAAACTGTCTACAATCATCAATATCATGATCTTTGAGACACAAAGCACATTTCCTCTTAGCAGGCCTTGATTCTGTTTCTTGCTTTGGCATATGGTCATCTTTCGCTTCTGTCAGAAGAGAACGACCCTTCAAGGTAGGCCCTCTGTTTGGCCTGGCATGACCACCTGGTTTATTCGTGTGAGTCTTATCTTGTTTAACGGCATTAAGTGATGTCACAGGATCACACGCAATCCTAGCTTCTCTTTCTACATAGAGCATAAATTCCTTGAAAGGCGGGAACTTCTTTTCCTTTTCCTTATACTGGGCTACAATTCTTTTCCAGCGGTAAACCATCCATTCAGGAATTATGTGTAGCAATTTTCTGTTCTCTCTATCATCATATAGACAGCTAAGACCTGAAATACTATCCATAGCTGTGAAACACTGTTTCAGAAAATCAGAAAACTTCCTTAGTCCAAAATTGTCTCTTGACTGGATTTTGAGCCAGTTTTCCAACTTGTCTCGGAAAGCATTTGCAATTACAAATGGATCCCCGTAACGTTGCTCCAATATTTTTTTAGCTTCATCATAAGCATCTTCACTAGATAAGCGGAAATAATTTTCAACAACCTCTCTGACAGAAGAAGAAAGATACTTTTTGAGGTAATGAATGGTTTCAGAAGGGGGAACACGTTTTTGCTCAATCAGCGTATGAAAAGCTGCTTTCCAGCTTGGGTACTTTAACGGATCTCCATCGAAGATGTTGGGCTCAGAAGGGGGGAGTCTGCTTAAAGGGACTTGTTCAGCCAATGTTTTCGTTTACTGGAATTTCTTGACTAGCAGGTGCCAATATGTTGCCAATTACTTTCATCCCAGTTTCAAGGCTATCAATCTGATTTTCTTTCTGATTATTGGATAATGTCACCTTAGTAGGGGGAAGGGGGTGAACTGGTGTGAACTGATTAGCATCAGGGTTTAACACTGACCTTTCAGGGTCAACTTTGGGGGTAGGCTCTAATGAAGGTTCGAACCCAAAGGAGGCATTTGAATGAGTCATAACGTACTCTCGAGTACGGTCTGTTTTAAGTTCACCTTCAGTCTTAAGAGCGTCCAAAGATTTGAAGGATTCTAACGTTAAAACCCCAAGTTTAGCTTGTGCCATCTCTAATTTTCTTTGAGTGGTAATCTTTTCAAGTTCTGCCCTTGAACGCATTTCGGCATCTATATATTTTAGCTTAGCCGTTAACGCGGCTGCCTCGGCTGCAGCCTCAGAATGCTGTGAACGATACGACGCCCTTGACACTTGGGTTTTAAGGCTACGCGAAGAGCGGCGTGATGAACGAGATACCGTTTCAGCCATATCTTGTTGAAGTTCGTAAATGCGATCTGCAATTTTACACATGAATTTTTGGTTTTCTTCTTCCAAACTTTCAAACAAAGTAACAATGCTTTGTATTTTGGCAGCTTCGGCTGTCTCTGAACTATGCAGCTCGGTTAAACGACCAAAGACGGAATCAACTTCTCGCATTGATGCTTCCAGTGCATTTCTATTTGACCGTATTATGGCTATGTCATTTTCATCGGAAAGACAGACGGACATTTTACTTACGTTAGCGCGCCATTTTGAAACCGAAGACTTAAAGCGCTCTTCCAACAATGAAATTTCATACTCCAAACCCCTTTCTGTCATCTTGCGTTGTCTAGAACTTGCACGTCTTAATTCAGTATCTGTTTGTGAATGTGTATCGATTTCACCCTCAGGATTTTCAGATTCATCTACTAGAGCTTCATAAATGGATCTCTGCCCATCAGTATCAGACATATTGATTTAGCAACACAGTTACTTACACAAAAAATTGAAAAAGTTCAATATTCAAAAATCAGTAGCATGTGGCTGGGCCTTCCCTGCCTAACATGCAAATAATCAGTCAGTTTATAATATCGCAAAAAAGTCAATAAAAGCTCTCACTGAAAAGTGTTACAACCCGTGGCTGGGCTTTCCCTGCCTAACAAGTGCAACACCCCTAAGTTGAGTCAATATTCAACACTTGCGGATTACTCTACACACTGATTTCAGCCATGACTTTGCTAATTTATGTCTTGGGTGAATTCCATCACTGTACAGGCCAAATCTGTATGAATATCGTTGTTTCTTATTCTTAGACTTGCGGCTTCTTATCAAGTCTTGATTTAACCTGGGAGAATAAGTTCCGATTGAGTGGTTAGGCTTGTCAATGAATTCATTCACTTGAATCACTATTTCCGTCAGCCTTTTATCGTCTGTTTTGAACTTGCGTGGACATGGGTGACCTTTTAACATATTCCACCTCTGTATGGAGTAGACAGGTACATGGAGGAAAGTTACTTTGACATTTTTCCTTTCTAGTGGTCTTTTAATCATAAAATAGTGTCTCTGTAAAAGACTACAGGCATTCGAACTTCTAAGCACAACAAATTTGCTTTTAACGAGCTTCTGTCTTCTGCCCAAACCGACGGTGACTGTATCTTTTATGGTCAGGTCGCACGTTCCAGTCCAAATGAAAACAGACAGTGTGCCATATTTGATGATCAAGTTGTCAATATTTTGTTTTAACCATAGATATCTATCGAATGTGGTTGCACCTCCCTTATATGCCCACAAAATGTTAGCTTCTGGACATTTATTCTGATTCACACACTGCTCCAGATAACGACCTTTACTGTCTGACACAAAAACTACTTTGGGTTTACGTGAAGATCTAGAATCTACAGGATCTGGCTTTTCAATGTTTTTATCTAAGCGTCTCTCACTCATTTGTTATCGGTCCAACATCGAATGAACATCAGGAGAGTTTTCACTGTGACGGTGTTGGTAATGATCACCGATGCTGGGAACGCAGGGAAGTCAGTAACAAACAAAGTATTCTACTGAAGAAGTTACTTCTACGTGATAACTGCAAATACAAAGAGCAGAGTTTCATTCACTTTGGCTCAATAATTCTTGCAAATAATCAAAATTGATATTTTCATAAAACACGATGAAAAGGCAAATAACTCAATAACAGCCCTTGCTGATACAAAGAGAAATAACACCAAAACGCGATTCTCACGCGATTCTTACGATGAGGATTCATGAAATGCATGTTAAATTACCTCTTTGATCTATTAAAGACTCCCAGAACGCAGGTTTATCGCAGGTTTTTGCAATTATTTTCTCTACAGAAAATACGCAGGGCTCGAGCCAGCAAACGTTTTCGCAGAAAGGGACAAACCCTTTTCTCCCCTGAGAATTATCGCATACAAATTCGCATGTCTTTAAATTTCAAGCTAAACTACCTTCATAAAATATCACTGATGAAAAGAAATCTCTTAGAATTCCAGAATTGCAAGAAAAACCTAGCAAAAACAATTCAAATTCAGCTTTAAATGAAAAGATAACTAATACCCGGTAATGACGGATCCCTTACAGCGGTACATTTGTATACCTGAACGAATACAACTTCAAAACGAAAGTAGAAGTAAACCGTTCAAAACAGCTATATGATAAAAACCGGGACTAACGCTGCAGCTCGTCTCGTAGATGCAGCCACAAAATGGTCTAGGTCACATGACCAAGGTGGCCGCCATGTCCATATATGGTAAAAACCTTAAAAAATCTTCATCTCTGGAACCGGTGGACCGATTTCAATGAAACTTAGTATGTAGCATTGGGGACTCTGGCCCATCATAATTTGTATAAATCATGTCCTTGGGTTGACCTTGACCTATTTTACGGCAAGCTCAACTTTGGTCACATAGGCTATTTAATGGAAAAAGTGAAAACAATTGGATTTTTCAGGAAGGTTTGTGGCCTGTGACCCCTGAAAGTTGTTAGATACATATAACTTATTGATTTAATGAAGTCATAGGAGTATTCAAGGTCAAAGTCATCTCTTGACCTTGGCCAAAGGTCATTTACATATAAAATTTAAAACTTAATTTTCTCAGGCCCCACTTCACCAATCAAAGCCAAATTGTATATGTGGTAAGCTTGGGAAGGGGGAATCAAAGTTTGTATTAATGGTCTAGGCCACATTGACCAAGATGGCTGTCATGCCCATATATGGTAAAAATATTAAAATCTTCTCTGGAACCAGTTGACTGATTTCAATGAAACTTGACATGTAGCATTGGGGACTCTGGCCCATTATACTTTGCACAAATCATGACCTTGGGTTGACGTTGACCTATTTTACGGCAAGGTCAACTTCGGTCACATAGGCTGTTCATTGGAAGAAAGTGAAAAGATTGGATTTTTCAGGAAGTTTTGTTTTGATTCAATGAAATCATAGGAGTATTCAAGGTCAAGGTCATCTCTCGACCTTGGCCAAAGGTCATTTACATATTTAATTTGAAACTTAATTTTCACAGGAACCACTTCTCCAATCAAAGCCAAATTTTATATGTGGTATCCATAGGAAGTGGGAACCAAAGTTTGTATAAATTGTCTAGGTCACATCATCAAGATGGCCGCCATGCCCATATATGTGGTAAAATCATTTAAAAATCAACGTCTCTGGAATCGGTGGACCTATTTCAATGAACCTTGGTATGTAGCGTTGGGGGCTCTGGCCCTTCGTAGTTTATATGAATCATGACCTTGGGTTGACATTAACTTAAACTGTTAATTTTAAAAGAACGGTCAAATATTGCCAGAAGGATATGAAAGTTAGTAGATACAGACAGTTTAAAGTGTTAATAATTATGAGAGAATTTGAGGTCACTAGTAAATTTTACCCCTTTCGACGTAGCATAAGATGCTTGCGGCGATGAAGACAAATAAGACACACACACACACACACACACACACACACACACACACACACACAAATAAGACATAACATGACCAACAGAAAAAAAACCCATAAATTTGACCTTTGACCTCGATGACCTTTGACCCAATTGGACCCATAATCTTAATCAGGGTTATGGATCAACCTGTATACACTCATCAAGTTTCATACAAATCGGACCAATGACTGCCGAGATACAGAAATTAAACCTTTGACCTCGATGACCTTGACCTTTAAAAATGAAGCCCTCGATATAATATCCGGGGCCGCCCTCAACCTTCCTACTAAGTTTGGTGAAGATCGGCCCAAGGACCTGGGAGAAGTAGGGAAGCAAACAGAAAAAAAAACAACATAAATTTGACCTTTGACCTCGATGACCTTGACCTTTCAAAAATGAACCCCTCAAGCTAATCACATTAAACACTAAAACCCATAGAGTCTTTAAGATATGGAGAAAAGGAGAAGTGGGGGAGAAAAGATGAGAGCAGAGAGCCTAAAGCAATAGACTTACAAGAAGATTATTGCAAGAACAGAAGAAGAAAGAGAAAACTGGAAGCCAGAACAGAGAAACAAGAAAATTAAGAGAACATATCAGAATGATTTACAGTGATCCAGAAGACAAAAATATAAGTGTAACTTTATTATGATGTTAAAATAGAACAAACTGATATATGCAGAAGCAAAGAGAACACATAGAATATTGATATATTAAGAGAATACCATTAAAAATGGCTGAGAACATTCAATCATTCAATGTGATATATACATCCAGAAATTTGAACATTATGCCGTTTAGACCGCCGGAAAATCAGCTGAATGTCAGTAAAGACCGGGAAGACTGGCTGGAAGAAATTGAAAGGGAGTTCCGTTACTTTAAGGTAACAACCCCAATGGACAAGAGAGATGCCATTATAATTTATGGGGGCAAGATCATAGCGCGGCTAGCCCGAAGTTTGCCTGACCCTGAGGATCCACGTGGTAAATTAGATGACTACAGCAAGCTAAGAAAGAAGTTAAATGAATACTATATTCCGAAGAAAAACAAGTATTATGCGAGGTACATTTTCTTAAAAATGAGACCACAAAAGACAGAATCTACCATTTCATACGCAACAAGATTGAGAGAGAAGTCACGTGACTGTGATTTTGGAAAAAAAACTGTGACGAGAGAATACTAGAACAATTGATTCAAACCACTGAAAATAGCATGTTGGTTCAGAAATGTATTTCCAAGTCATGGACACTGCAAGAATTTCTAACTGAGGCCAGACAGACTGAAGAAATTTCCTGCCAAATGCAAGATATGAAGACTCATCAAAGAAGAAACGAAGCTCATAAGGTACATATAGAAGAACAACAGAATAAAACTTGGATTCCAAGAAATGTTGAACTGTGCTCTTATTGTGGACTACGAAATGCTCATCCAAAAGGAATGAACTGTCCTGCTTATGGAGCCCAGTGCAAATTATGCAACAAAGTCGATCACTTCGCGTCTGTGTGTAGAACAGATATGAGAAGAAAACATTCAAAAAGTCATCTACCTAACAGGCAGCTAGAAAGAAAAATTGGACCATGCAGAATACAGAGAGCTGAGGAAGAACACACAGATAGAGACTCATGTTCAGATGATGATTTCCACTACAAGCAGGCAAATAAATACAGTTAGGTGTTTAAAGGAAGAAAATCTGGATTTCTCTTGCCAGATACCCCATTTAAAAGACATGGTTGACAGATTTGGAAAAGAAGTCGAGGCAGCAAAGAAGATGATTAGTAGCCTAGCATCGTACCAGATGTACGAGGATCACCTTGGTTGTAATGATGAATCGTCTGAGGAAACCTACATGTACCAACCACATCAGAAAATATTGAAGCAAAGTTTACATATGCCAACCACTGCAAGAAAAGGCAGTCATGTGAAAAAGGGGCATGAAGTTCAAGACAGTAGGAACACAACATTGCAATATCTAATAACATTTCCAGACAAAGAAGGAAATGACATGAGGAATACCATAAGCAGTACATTGAAACAAATAAAAAGAGTAAAAGGAAATGCAAGAGCTAATAGTGATAAAACTGCACTGAAAATGTAATTTATTGCTTATGGTTTGGAAACATTTGAAATTAACAAGATTTATGCTCTTTTCATTATTCGTGATTTAGCAATTTCATAAGCATAATTTTCAATTTAACATATCACTGAAACTCTTCTTATAAAAGGGGAGAGATGTAGTATCCTATAATGCATTATGATGACAACGACGTCACGTCATGATGTTCGTTGCTTAGTGACTTTCACTTTTGTCATCCATCTTTGTTAATCACATTAAACACTAAAACCCATAGAGTCTTTAAGATATTACAGCAAATATCCGGGGCCGCCCTCCACCTTCTCTCCAAGTTTGGTGAAGATCGGAACAGGACCTGGGAGGAGTACTCACCAAGTCATGCAAATCAGAGCAAGGACTGCCGAGATACAGAAATTTGATCTTTGACCTCGATGACCTTGACCTTTGAAAAATGAATCCCTCGAGCTAATATCCGGTGCCACCCTCAACATTCCCACCAAGTTTGGTGAAGATTGGCCCAAGGACCTGGGAGAAGTAGGGGAACAAACAGAAAAAACATGACCAACAGAAAAAAAACATAAATTTGACCTTTGACCTCGATGACCTTTGACCCGATTGGACCCATAAATCTTAATCAGGGATCAACCTGTATACACTCACCAAGTTTCATGCAAATCGGACCAAGGACTGCCGAGATACAGAAATTTTACCTTTGACCTCGATGACCTTTACCTTTAAAAATGAACCCCTCGAGCTAATATTCTGGACCGCCCTCAACCTTCCCACCAAGTTTAGTGAAGATCGGCCCAAGGACCTGGGAGAAGTAGGGGAACAAACAGAAAAAAACATAAATTTGACCTTTGACCTCGATGACCTTGACCTTTCAAAAATTGAACCCCTCAAGCTAATATTCGGGTCCACCCCCCACCTTCCCTCCAAGTTTGGTGAAGATCGGCCCAAGGACCTGGGAGGAGTAGGGGAACAAACAAACAGACAAACGTTGCTCAGATTATAGTATGATGTTTACATTACGTTGGCCAACATGGCCTTAGCCAAAGGTCATTCATCAAAGACAAAATCTCAGGTGAGCGATATCAGGACCATTGGTCCTCTGGTTCTTATTTCTGCTCAAAACAAAAACATAGATTGTGGGTACTCGTTAGATGTGATCAAAGGCGAGGCGGTTCTAACATGTACCCACAATCAATGTTTTGAGTAAAAATGTAAAAAAAAAAAAAAATCAACATTTTTCCAAAGAACAGTTTATGCAAGCGACTGTTGTTTGTTATCTTAAAAACGTTTTTTTACATGTATGATATTTTGCAATCAAAAGGACGGAATGACTATTCAGCACGCGTGAAAGTCATCAAGCCGGGCTCCGGGTTATGAAGTACACAGTAATTTTATTAGAGCCGCCTCATGGGAAAACCAACAATTTGCATATGCGAAAAAAAAAAGACGCAGATCAGCTTCGCGGTAACCGCGAAGCTGATCAGCGCCTTTGTCTTCGCTACACGGATAGTAGACTTCCTCTTCTTTTTAAATATGAAATTTCAAGCTTCCAGCTTACTTCTGTGACTGTACAGTCTGATTTATGTCGGACCTGTTCGGAAACCACATTGTTGGTTTTCCCACGAGGCGGCTTATTAATTGATTATATAGTTCGGCAAATAGGTCACTGTATAGGCGGCAACTTTAATATTCATATCTGGGCGTGGTAGGCTAGTCCATATGTTCAAGTAGGGAGATTTTAGAAAAGTCTAACTCAGTCAGCCTAGACTTCTGTCACATATTTACAGTTAAAAATCAGATACCTGTATTTTGTCCAATCTTGTATTTTGTCCAATCCAATGAATTAGACAAACTCGTATTTCAGTCTTATTTTCTAACGGAAAGCATGTGAGTTGACTCTTTTAACTGTATACCTTTGGCGTTTACCTAAGTCAAAGGTATACCCAATAACGTATTCATGAGGTAACGCCCATACAGTGACCCATTTGCTGAACTATATCTGTGTCAACCGGTCTCTGGTTTTTAGACACTTTTTTTCTTTTGAACGCAATAAATGTTATAGTGTAGGACGTCTATCTCTGTAGCTCAGTAGGTAGCGTGCTAGGATTCAAAACGAAAGGTTCTGGCTTCGAGTCCTGGTCCTGCTACTTTTTTCTTTTCTTTATTTGTCTCACCTGTGATAATAAAGCTAAGGAAATAAAAAAGAATGTATTATCAGCTGATTATATTTATTGGCGAATGCAAGAATCAGGAAATGCCCTTGTGCTTAAAATACTTAAACCGTAAATGAATTGAAGTGCGAGGCGGCTCCTCACATTAATGTTTCTCTCTTGTTGACTTTTAACCTATTGAAATCGACAGCTCGATCGTATTTTTGGTAGAAGAGCTGATCTTCGAGCGATCCTCACGTCAATATTTCTTTCTTGGGGCATAAAAATGTTCATATTCTGAAGGCTTGTACAGGAATAACGTGGCTAGGATAAGTTAGCCACCCTGAATGCCTTTAAATGTTTTCCGCGGACGTAAGGCACTAACTCAAATAATATAGTGTACCTGTACAGATATATGTATATTTTTAAGGTGTAAAAACTACAGTTTCACGTGCTGTCTCGTGAGCGAACATAATTCATTTGGCATGTTTATACATGTATTTCAAACAGATACTCGAAAGCTTGGTGGGGTTTATTTTGTTGATGTTTCGTTTTGATCCCATTCAACAGCCATCTGCATGTCATAAGTGCGATATCCTAACTACATTATGCATAGCCATACTAATAATTTGAGGTTTTGTAGACCTTCAACAGTAAATCAGCCATATCGAGGACGATAATTACGAATTTTAGATATATTTTGCAAGCCACAGGCTTTCTGTATGATCCTCATTTAGTCTCTTGTAGTATGCGTGCTGTTTGTCTGGTTGACTTCAAATAAATATAATTAATCTTCAAACTAACACAATGTTAAAACTGAGAAACATCTAGTCTTTTTTTTTTAGCTCATTTGAGCCGAAGGCTCAGAAGGAGAGCTTATAGGATGGTCATGATCCGGCGTCCGTCGTCCGTCGTCGTCCACAATTTCAAAGATCTTCTTCTCTTAAACCACTTGGCCAATCAAGTTGAAATTGTATGTGGAGCCTTCTTGTGTAGCGGCATTTCAAGTTTGATCGCGAAATCCATGTCACATGACCCAAATGGCCGCCACACCCATATATTGTAAAAACCACTCATAAATCTTCTTCTCCAGAACCGGCAGGCCGATTTCTACGAAACTTGGTATTTACCATCAGTGACTCCAGCCCATCATAGTTTGACAAAATGATGACCCTGGGATGACCTTGACATATTTTGCGGCAAGGTCAATTTTGGAAACATAGGCTTTTAAATGGGAAAAAGTGAAAACTATGGATTTTTTTGAAAACGACTGAGGCCAGAGACATGAAAAGAGGTAGATGCAGACAACTAATCGAGTAGATGAAGGTACATGTATGTGATTAAATTAGGTCAAGGTCATCTCTTGACCTTGGCCAGTCTGTTTTCCATACACACTTTTCAAACATCTTCAATTCTGAAACCGCTTGGCCAATCAAGTTGAAATTTTATGTTGAGCATCCACGGATAGGGTGAACATGAAGTCCGAGTCACATGACCAAGATGGCCGCCATGCCTATATATGGTAAAAACCACTCAAAAATTTCTTCTCCCCCCATCATAACTTGATAAAATGATGACCCTTGGATGAACTTCATGCGCGGATCCAGACATTTTTACGAGAGGGGGTCCAACCAAAATGGTAAAATATTGCCGCAGACGAGGGGGGGGGGGGTCCAACCCCCAAAGAATCCAAAAATTACATTTTTTAGGTATTTTTTTCAGATTCCAGGGGGGGATCCGGACCCCCGTTCCCCTCCCCCCTCTGGATCCGCGCATGACCTTGACCCATTTTACGGCAAGGTCAATTTTGGAAACAGAGCTTTTACATGGGAAAAAGTGAAAACTATGGATTTTTTAAAAATGATTGCAGCCTGAGACCTGAAAAGTGGTAGATGCAGATAACTAATAAAATAGATGAAGGAATGTGATTAATTTAGGTCAAGGTCATCTCTTGACATTGGCCAGTCTGTTATCCATAGCATCTTCATCTCTGAAACCGCTGGGCCAATCACAGAGAAATTTTAATGTGGAGCATCCATGGGTAGGGGGAACGAAAATTCCGTATATGGTAAAAACCACTCAGAAATCTTCTTCTCAAGACCGGCAGGCTGATTTTCACGAAACTTGGTATGTAGCATCGATGACTCCAGCCCATCATAGTTTGATAAAATGATGACCCTGGGATGACCTTGACCTATTTTGCGGCACGGTCAATTTTGGAAACATAGGCTTTTACATGGGGAAAAATGACAACTAGGTCTCCGTTGAGCGTTTACAGGCGTTTACAGGACCATTGGTCCTCTGGTTTTCATTACGTGCTGCTAGACGAAATATTTCCATCGGTATTCTGTTAGACCTCTCCATACATGGAAAAGGAGCGAGGTCACGAAGTGTATCGGAGTGCAGGTTAGCCAGCTGATCAAACATGCTGCGAACCTTGCTTAACCCTAAAACAGGACAACAATATTTTGAATTTTAAGCGCTGTCTCGTGAGCGAACATAATTCAGACATTTCCAACTTAGTCTGAGATACGATATACGATATACGAGAAACTTTAATCGATTTCTGGGGGGTATCTCAAGGCTGTCCAACTAAGTTGGTGAAAACCCGAAACTTCTAGTACCTCTACACGATCAAATGTGTTTGATAACTTTCGTACCATGTTTTATAAGTTTTTTTCTGAAGGTATCTGAAGTCTACTCACCAATCAGTAGGTGGGGTGAAAACGTGAGTACCCTAAGAAAAACCACATGGCACTCCCGCAAGTTGAACTTGGCTTGTATCATATGTGGCAAGTGTGGGGCTCGAACACAAACAAGACACAGCGGTGAGATGAATGCACTGGGAGCATTTTTTGAAGCATTTGTACAACGCACTGGTGGTTGCACAAACTTGCTTCAGGGTTGCTGATTTCTTATAAGCAACACATCTAACTCGCCCAGAGACATATTTACAGTGATTAATTATATAAAAAAACCCGTAACATTGAACTTACATACAGTGATGGCAGTGATCACAACAATGTTGTTCTTGTTTTTATCTTTTGCTAAAACCATTAGATTGTGGTTACACGTTAGAGGCGATTCTAAGAGTAAACACAATCTATGTGTCGATCAAATATATGAAAAAATGTTTAACTATGTACCACCCGTTTTACTATATAACGTGGAGTCTAAGGTTCACGGGAATAATTTTATAAGGCATTTTCTTGCTTTAATTTCCATGTTTTCTTAACTAGATCCCTGTTTATTATCTCATTAACATGTGTACTAGATCAGTCAGAACAGAATAATACGGCTGTAACAGCTTTAACGCTCAAATATGAATGTTAAAATGTTTAGTCAATATATTTGTTAAATGTGCAAATTCAGTTTGATAGCTGCATGCCTGAAAAATATGACACCATTATTCCATTATTTTTGTATCTACATTAATTTCGTAAAAATAAGACACACAAAAACAATAAAAGACTTTTTGCATAACAAAAAACATACATGTAATAGTTTTACATTTGTATTATTCTGTTGCACTTCGGTACTTCGTATCACTTCCATGAGATGCAAAAAAAAAAAAAAAAAAAAAAAAAAAAAAAAAAAAAAAAACACTATGGAGCTAAATGTACATCTGTTTGACTGGCTTTCGTACTTTTAAATTGGATTATAGCACTATTCTCATCGTAAAGAATCTGTATAAATAAAAGTAATACAACCAGGGCATCTGCAGATCAACCAAAGTCCCCAAAATTAAGAGCTAGTTGTAACTTGTAAGAATTAATAAAACAAGGCACAGTCTTCGCCATATCAAGCTAAATAAACTCTTTAAAAACTTGGGTGGACTCATTAAAAAATAGGACGTAAATGCATTTGTACGTACTCGTACGCGGATTGATGAGATGATAAGCGGGATCTAGGTCTGACAACATGGAAAGTAATGCAAGAAAATGCTTCATAACATTGTCTATGAACCTTAGACCCCATATTATATAGCAAAACGAGTGGTACACGGGTATACCTTTTTTTCTTCTACACATAGAGTGTGTGTACTCTAAGAATCGCCTCTAACGTATAACCACCACTATGTTTTCAGCAGAAATATTTCAAAAATCAAATTTTCGTCCAACAACTATCATTTTACAGTCTTGTAAATCTTTGCGTATATGTTTGCGTAATGATTGGGCGAGATAGTTGTTTTGCCTATGTGAAATCAGCAACCCTGAAGCAAGTTTGTGCAACCACCGGTGCGTTGTACAAATGCTTCAAAAAATGCTCCCAGTGCATTCATCTCACCGCTGTTTATCATGATTTATTTGTTAGTTCTTGATGATTCATTGACTAGTTAGAGATTCACCACGAGGACCGAAGAACTAACTAAATGTTATGAACCACTGCAGAAGCTGAGGGTGAGGTTAGGTACCTGTAAAACCGGTTTAAGCCCGCCAGTAACTTTGTGTTACTGATCGTTCCAAGTCGATACTTCTGTGGCGGTTCTTTTTGTTTTATGTCTTGGTGTTTAAAATTTTTTGTGCTGTTGGCGCCTTATGTCTGTTTTCATATTTTTAGTTAAGTTAAGGTAACTGAGTGGCCACCTATTGGGAAAATAGCTGCTCATTCGGCTAACGATATGTTTCATGGTATAAGTACCTGATTGTTAGTTTGGTTTTTTCCCCACCTCGGTTTTTGGAGTGGGAATCTTTTTCTGATTGCGCCTTTTCCTGATCTTTGCCTACTTGTACCTTTACATACAGTGATGGCAGTGACCACAACTGTGTTGTTCTTTTTTTCTTTTGCTAAAACCATTAGATTGTGGTTACACGTTAGAGGCGATTCTAAGAGTAAACACAATCTATGTGTCAATCAAATATAAGAAGAAAATGTTTACCTATGTACCACCCGTTTTACTATATAACGTGGAGTCTAAGGTTCACGGGCATAATTTTATAAGGCATTTTCTTGCTTTAATTTCCATGTTTTCTTAACTAGATCCCTGTTTATCATCTCATTAACCTGTGTACTAGATCAGTCAGAACAGAATAATACGGCTGTAACAGCTTTAACGCTCAAATATGAATGTTAAAATGTTTAGTCAATATATTTGTTAAATGTGCAAATTCAGTTTGATAGCTGCATGCCTGAAAAATATGACACCATTATTTCATTATTTTTGTATCTTTATTAATTTCGTAAAAATAAGACACACAAAAACAATAAAAGACTTTTTGCATAACAAAAAACATACATGTAATAGTTTTACATTTGTATTATTCTGTTGCACTTCGGTACTTCGTATCACTTCCATGAGATGAAAAAAAAAAAAAAAAAAAAAAAAAAAAAAAAAAAAAAAAAAACACCATGGAGCTACATGTACATCTGTTTGACTGGCTTTCGTACTTTTAAATTGGATTATAGCACTTCTCATCGTAAAGGATCTGTATAAATAAAAGTAATACAACCAGGGCATCAGCAGATCAAACAAAATCCCCAAAATTAAGAGCTAGTTGTAATTTGTAAGAATTAATAAAACAAGGCACAGTCTTCGCCATATCAAGCTAAATAAACTCTTTAAACACTTGGGTGGACTCATTAAAAAAACAATAGGACGTAAATGCATTTGTACGTACTCGTACGCGGATTGATGAGATGATAAGCGGGATCTAGGTCTGACAACATGGAAAGTAATGCAAGAAACTGCTTCATAACATTGTCTTTGAACCTTAGAACCCATATTATATAGCAAAACGAGAGGTACACGGGTATACCTTTTTTTCTTCTACACATAGAGTGTGTGTACTCGAAGAATCGCCTCTAACGTATAACCACCACTATGTTTTCAGCAAAAATATAACAAAAATCAAATTTTCGTCCAACAACTATCATTTTACAGTCTTGTAAATCTTTGCGTATATGTTTGCTTAATGATTGGGCGAGATAGTTGTTTTGCCTATGTGAAATCAGCAACCCTGAAGCAAGTTTGTGCAACCACCAGTGCGTTGTACAAATGCTTCAAAAATGCCCCCAGTGCGTTGTATTAGAAAATCCTCGATAAAACATAAGCTTCGATACCAAGAAAAGAATTGGCGATCGGAAATCGTGTTTCTTGAATGTTTATTCATGGATGTATGATAATATACATGTAACAAAAACTTTTCTCAAACATGTATTTTAACCTCAATTTTGGCACGAAAACACATGCCACCGGTAAAGCTGGTAGAACTGTATCGGATTTGACTTCAAACCCATGAAATAAATCGCATATTGCGTGATACGATCATAAACGGCAATGCTTCTGCCCTTCTCTGCGCCAGGTGACATGACACATGAAATACACACAAGTTTATAAGGGAATGGTAACGAAAAGAGGTATACGATTTATTTACTTTTTCCGCCATTTTAATCTTACTCCAGTGCGTAATTTTGACTGCTCCAGTTCGTTGCAACCAGCTCCAGTACTTTTACATTTTCCAGCGTGAATAATAAAAATAATAGTTTGGTCAAAAATGTCCTGTCCGTAGAGAACAAAAGTGCAAAATTTCTGAAACCAATAAACCCAGAGCCATCAAATTTCACATGATGCTTTTTAGCGGGACAAACGTTTCATTAGAATATAGGGTGGAATATATAAAAACTCTGGTTACCATGGCAACGGAAAGGTCACATTGGATTATAATGGCGAAAACAATGTTTTCTTATTTTCTAGCTAGCTAATGGTCTCATTACGAAAACATGTCCATGCAATATACAGAGATTTTTTCACCTGTAAAAGTTGAAAATTTCACTCAGAAAAAGTTTGATATTTTTTTTATTTTTGCTCAAAACATAGATTGTGGGTACACGTTAGAACCGCCTCGGCGAGGCGGTTCTAACGAGTACCCACAATCTATGTTTTGGAGCAAAAATAAGAAAAATAGGTATACCCCTGCAAACCCCAGTTTTGCTATATGAAAGTGGGTTCAAGGGGGTATACATTACACGGACATGTTTTCCTGATGGATTCTGTTCAAACTTATTAGTAGCCAGGATATACACATCAGCTTTAATTATATAAAGTTTCGGCCAAATCTGATTCCTAAGTAAGGAGTTAGCTCCCCTTTTCATCATTTTTCAGGTTGAAATCGCGTTTTGGATACAACGGAATTCTGGGACATAGTATGATAAACAGATATATATTTTCCGAAACTGTTTAACCTATAGAATTTGGAAAAAGCGAAATAAACCTAGGGTGCAACTTTGACTAACACTTCTAAAAACTGGTGAAACAAAAATTTGCATCTGATCGTAGCTGAGACATACAGGTATCTATTGGCGCCCTCCTGGTTTCATTATGTTATTATACGACTTAACTAATATCGACTAATAAAATCAGTTGGATATTGCAACATAACTCTGATCTGTGAGAAATTTATTTCAACCTGTTTCGGTACAATGTGTCATTTCGACATAATCATCTCTAGAAGATGCATTATCTAAATAAAGATAACACTATGATTATGTTTCACAAGATAATTCTAGACGATTAACATAATCAATTCGATTATCCGAGAAGATTATTGCAACCTTAAATCCTATCAGAATGAAGTATATCGATTTGTGTCATTTTAACTCGACATCTAGACATTAATTTGTCGAGATGTGGTAGATCAACTAAACAAATCGACAAACGCAAAGTCGAGATGATGCCAACTAAAGCAACAACACGGTGCACATATACGCTTCCGTACCACCCTGTATACCGTTGATGCAACCAAATTTGTTACGGCACAGATTGATGCAACATTTCACGAAGGTAAGGGGAAATTGAGAACGGTAAGTTGACCATTAATTCAATTTTACAGACATTAATGTTAGGATGTCTGGGCCGTGCCTTTGTGGGAAACAAAGTAAGGATACCTTCCGTTTTTGCCATAAGTAGTTTGTTAAAAAAACCTTACCTTGAGACAGAAATTATAAATTTCATTGAAGGAATATGCCATCAGATACACGAAAATTGATTATGTTTGCTAATTGCTCAAATCCTTCATCACCGTTTGTCATTATCAAAGTTTCAATATAAACCGGAATCATTCCTTGTTTTATACCACCAAATAACAATCATGTATTCGAGCCGACTTTTGCACAATATGGTGTTAATACACCTACGTTGGATCGCTTGGGAAGCAACGTACGTCAATGAGTTCATTGCCTGGATACTACCTACGTACAAGAGGTGTTTTCGAAAAATGATGCTAACTACGGCGGATCTTTAGGCCAAAAATGATTTTTCTTACGGCGGACACTTTGATGTTTTTTTTTTTGTTTTTTTTTAAACATTTTGTGCTGTGAATTGACAGCTTTAGTATAAATTTGGATAAAATATTTGATTTTTTAAATTAATCTGCATGTGTATGCAAATTATATGGTGAAAAGTGTATAACCCTATACATATTCTCCATAATGCAGCAAGTATAGCTCCCGATATTCTTGCTCGTTTTTTATATGGGCGATTTATTGCACAATGTGAATGTTTTTTTAACCTTGCTTTTGATTTGCAACAAACATAGTCGAGTCCCTACCAGGCGTTTGGGGAAAGGGTGGGGGAGATAACGGCTAGTTCATGAGCTAGATAGTGCATTCGTGATAATTTGTGAGGAATTACAGAGCATGCACTTTATAGGTGGGTGGACTGAAGGGTTTCGCATGTTTTAATAGATTGGCAAGTTAGATCGCAACGCCACTGACGTACCGCCGTAGTAACGTTACGTTAGTCGAGTTGCCAATGGTGAATGAGACGTTATAATCGTAAAATACCAGTACTGCTTGAATAATTGAAATGAATTAAAATTTCGGAACTCATAATTGGAGTTTGTTTATTTGGTTGAATTCCATAATCGGGAATCATCGGACCAAAACTGGTAGCAGAGCGAGGTTCATATAAATCGAGAATCGAGTAGAATACGGAAGCAAAGCAATGACCTTAACGGAAACCGAGATCGACATCGACACAAGAAGGCTTCAGGACGAGACAAGGTTGGCGAAAAGCAAGGTAAAGGCTTTGACGAATTTCGCGCTATCTAGAAACAGGCTTCTGCAGTTATTAGATGATCAAGCCTTGCCAAGACGAATCGACGTTAAAAGTGCTTGCCAGAACTTGGAATGTTGTTTGGAGACGTCGATGGAAGTACTAGATAGAGTGTCTGAATTTTGTATAGAGAACAAACAAATAGACGAAGCCATTGAAATCGTTAGAAAAATGGACGCTCTTTTGGCAGACTATAGTTCAGCATATGACGCAGCTCAACGTTACTACTCAAAGTCACATAATACAGGTCATAACGATTCGAATGGCATCGCTGAAGTGGCAGATGTACGGGCGAGTGAACAGCAATGCCAAGAATCTACAGTGGATGGAATATCACGAAGTAAACCAGAGGCGAGAGGCGCGTCAGCTATTGAACAGGATCTGTGGAAGCAGCTAAAGAGGATTGAAATACCTGTGTTCACTGGCGATAAGAGAAAGTATGAGAGCTGGAAAGCAGCATTTCTTGCGTGCGTGGACCGTGCACCAGCCACGGGTGAATTTAAGATGTTGCAGCTAAAGCAATGTTTAGCAGGTGAAGCACTAAGCGCTATAGAACATCTTGGACATTCAGCGGCGGCCTATGATGCTGCAAAGGAGCGGCTTGAAAGAAAATTCGGAGGTAAGCGCCGTCAGATTTCAATTTACTACGAAGACATAGACCAGTTCAAGCAAGTACGACCGAACCATAGTAAAGATTTGGAACAATATGCCGACTTATTAGAACTCCTTGTTATACAGCTTAGAGAAACAGGTCAGCACGGCGAACTTGTCAATGGCAGTTTGTATCGTAAATTACAACAAAAATTACCGGAATGTATGTTGGCTAGGTATCATAGATGGATTTTCGAAAGCGGGACAGAAGAATCGGTCGCTGCCTTAAAATCTTGGGTATTCCAAGAATCGGAATTCTTAACCATGGCGTCAGAGACAACACACGGTCTGAGAGTCAATAATGAAAATATCAATGTCACAGAACCGACTCAGGAACCAACATGGAACGGTCAGAGAACATTTTTCGGCGAAATAGTCAGCATTGACAGCAAGGAAAACATTTCCTGTGATGTATGTGGAGATAACCATACCATTTTAAATTGCTCGAAATTCGAGAGAATGAGTGTTCCAGTGCGATGGGAAACAGCAAAGCGTTTGAATCTTTGCTATCGTTGTTTAGACAAAGGACATATTGGGAAATCGTGCGAGAGAAGTCGAGCCTGTAGACTGGGTGGCTGCCGAAAACTGCACAATAAGCTTTTGCACACAAATAACAAGCGTCAGACAAAAGAAGAACCGATCGCGAGGCGACATAGTCAAGATAGAATGTTTAATTCAAATAATAATAATACATGTAATAGCAAACCGGATGTAGTATCTCGTGACCCAGGAAGCCAATCTACCGATCGAAATACTTCTGTCATGGAGGGGAAGCTTGAAGGGCATCGACCAGATAGGACAGAACGCGGTTGTGGGGCATGTAGAATGGGACACCATGTGCATGTAGTGGAACTTTCGGATCGGATTAGTACTGAAATATCACTAATTCCTATGGAGGGGAACCACACGAAATGATTCACAGGATGATAGTTTATTAAGGTCGTTCATACATGTATGTGATTGACTATAATTTAGGAGCTTTTTAGTAACTGCTAATGCTGTACTTATAATGAATTTAGGTTGTTGGTTTTCATGTTTTAAGAGAAACTTTTTTACTAGTTCAAAAATAGCGAACGATTAGGACTTTTTCAATTAGTTTCAATTAACAAGTATGGTAATATTTGGACAACATAATGTTCTTAAGGATATTTTTGGCATGGACATTTGCATGACTGTTTTATCAAAATTGTAATTTTGAGGAGGGGAAAATGGACTGAACGGTTTCGCATGTCTTAAAAGATTGGCAAGTTAGATCGCAACGCCACTGACGTACCGCCGTAGTAACGTTACGTTAGTCGAGTTGCCAATGGTGAATGAGACGTTATAATCGTAAAATACCAGTACTGCTTGAATAATTGAAATGAATTAAAATTTCGGAACTCATAATTGGAGTTTGTTTATTTGGTTGAATTCCATAATCGGGAATCATCGGACCAGTGGGGGTGGGGAGTTTTGAGCATGTGCAAAATACTTTTTAGGGAGACGGGGTAAGCAATGGCCGGGGGAGTCAACCCATTACTTTCAGGTGCAGGGAGTCCACCTGGAAGGACCTTCTGTAGACTTTACATTGTGCGCTAGTTCACTATGAGTAAGCACAAAGTACGTAAACCTATTTCAGGCGTACATTACCTGTGCTATCAAGAAAAAATGCGCAACGAGAAATTTTAATGAGTACCGAGTGAACTTATTTCTGGATCTGTGCATGGGACCCTCACGTACACTCCCTCTCCTTACACCTGAGGATCTGGTTCGAAATTTAGAACGTGCCTTTTTAGCAAGAATTAGCTGCTTAAACTTACTATAAGATTTAAACACGAAACAACACTAAGATACACAACCCTACTACATGGAAACAGACAGTTTTGACAAGCGAGAAAACACACACACACACACACACACACACACACACACACACACACACACACACACACACACACACACACACACACACACACACTAAACGCCCGATTGTTCAGATCATCTGATGCCGACAGTGACACACATGTATCATTGCACACAACACATACGTCACATTTGTCGAGTGTCTGCGTATGTGTGTTAACCGTTTCAAGCTTATAATGTCAACATTTCTGATGATAACAGTCATGTTGAATTATAAAACTTATAAGGGCTAACAGACAACCATTTGATGGAAAATCTTATAAGTTCGTTTGTGGAAAGTGGGGAGCGCGATGGCGTAATGGTAGAATAGGGCACCACGAGAGGTTCTGGATTTGATACCTACCTACACCGTGTAGTTTGCTTGAGAAAAACACTTAAGTACCCACAGTACCGAAAAACAACTAGGAAGCGTTTGCGCTGTCCGACATGACTAAAAATGTTAATTGGGACGTTTGGAGTCATTGCAAAACGAAACAAAAAGATTTGGAAGCTAGTGGAAGACGTATACAAGACACACTGCCAGAAATAAATATGCAAAAATCACTCAAGCTTTAACGGTCACAGGATTTTCATTTTGCAAAAGTGTCCGCCGTAAGAAATATCATTTTTAGCCCAAAGATCCGCCGTAGATAGCATCATTTTTAAAAAGAACACATTGGACGTACGTTGCATCAAGGCAATGAACTCTCTGACGTACGTTGCTTCCCAAACGAGCCAATCTAGGTGTATTAACACCATACTGTGCAAAAGTTTGCTTGAGTTCAGGATTGTCTTTTGGTGGTATGAAACAAGGAATGATTCCGGTATACAACGAAACTTTGATATTTACAAACGATGATGAAGGATTCGAATAATTAGCAAACGTAATCAATTTTCGTGTTTCTGGTGGCATATTCCTTCAATGAAATGTATAATTTCTGACACAAGGTAAGCTTTAGTTACAAACTACTTATGGCAAAAACTGAAGGCATCCTTACTTTGTTTTCTCACAAAGTCATGACCCAGACATCCTCGCATTAATGCCTATAAAACTGACATGATCGTCAACTTATCGTTCTCCATTTCCCCCTACCTTCGTGAAATGTTGCATCAATCTCTGCCGTAACATATTCAGTTGCATCAACGGTATACAGGGTGGTACGCTGTTGACAAAGAACTGTAAATCAAGGGAAAGTGTAATTGTACATTTTACCCAAAGATGTAATGGGTGCTCATTAAAAATGCAACGTGATATACGAAATCAGTTTGAAGCACGTTTTGCATGCCATTACATTATAATGTATAGAACACCAAGGGAAAATGGAGACAACGTCCTGACATAGCTGTTGGCTGGTGCGTAAAAAACAAACCAAACAAACAGAACATTTTTTCTTGACCTAGATCGTTACAAGTACATGTATAGGCATCGTGTTTTATTTGAGCCGCCTCATGAGAAAACCAACAATTTGCATAGGCGAAAACAAAGACGCAGATCAGCTTCGCGGTAACTGATCTGCGCCTTTGTTTTCGCTTCACGGATAGTACAATTCCTCTTCTACGAAATTTCAAGCTACTAGCTGTCTTCTTTAGCTGCACAGTACAGACCGTATTGTGTGGGACTTGTTTGGAAACCATATTGTTGGTTTTCTCATGAGGCGACTCATTTATTTCAAGATAAAATAAAAAATAATTCGACTCCAATTTTCTGTCGTTTACGGTAAACCGCTGCTGGTGCCATTGTTGCTGTTTCGTAGAGTTCCGCCGTTGACTGTTCTGCGAACTGGATAACCAAGAATGTTTGAGAGAATAAAACTTGTCACTAAAATTCTAAACGTTTGGGTGCAACTTTACTCATTTGTGTTAAGTCCTTCATCAGTGTCAGAAATGTTGAATTTGGGTCTCCGGATAGCTCACTCAGTAGCTACGATGGCCTCTAACTACCCGCTACATGGGGGTCGAATCCCATTGGCGACGCCAGTAACACCCTGTCCAACGTTGACGACGGTGATACGGTTCCAACACCGGTTACTACGGTGCTTTCGCTACAAAATTTGATGGATGCGAATAAATTTCTTCTTTTGTTTAATGTTATATAAACGTTTGCGATGAAGTAAAACGCACATCTAATGGAGAATTAACATGACTTTTTATTTCTGCTTGAACGAAAAACTGTTTTTGTATATTTTTTCCAAACATTCGATCCAAAGTTGGTAAACAAGGTTCGGCCAAGGTCTATTCGGCCGATTTCTACAGAAACTGTTCGTATTTTCCAAAGTACGCACAAAACTGTAAGCAAACGAGCATTTTGCAATGACTTGTAGGCAAGATTGTGGGACGTTTGCATCGTTCTCGATAGATTCCCCCCCCCCCGAAAATCGCACAGGAAGAATTTTATGGCAAAAAGTAAAAACAACGCCGGTTACTACGGTACCAGAATTACCTGGATTGTTGGATAGATAGGCATTCTAGCTTTACAAGATGCGGATTGTGTTACTAACTCGTGCCCTGCTTCTGCAGACATACCGCTTACATGTAGTTTCGGGAACTATACGTTCATTGGCATGGTTATCAACCCTAAAATGAAGAGATTTAATGAAACACTTGTTATGAGATAGAAGTGGTTCCAATAGGAAAACAGGGCTTGTTCGTGACTCACCAATTGCACGTAATTATACTTTGAGGTACCTTGGTATTTTAAGTTTCACCAACCTTTCTGCGACCCTTTTAAATTGAAGTACTTTCTTGCTTGTACTTACTTACTCGCTCAATGACTCTATGACTGACTCACGCATTCGGAAGTTTCGAGTCGAAACATTATCCAGTATGTTATAATAATAATAATAATAATAATAATAATAATAATAATCGTTTTCAATAATTTTTCCCCAAAAATGTACAGGAAGAATTTTATGACTTAAAGAAAAAAACAACGCCGGTTACAACGGTGCCAGATTTACCTGGATTGTTGGATAGATGTGCATTTTAGCTTTACAAGAAGCGGGTTTTGTTACTTATTTGTGTCATGCTTCTGCCTACACTCCTCTTTCATGTAGGTTTCGGGAACTTTACGTTAATTGGCATGGACATCAAGTCTTTAAGTGAAGAGTTTTTTTTTTCTTTTTTTTTCTTTTTTTTTTTTTACAAAACGGTTCCGTATTTTTGTATTGTAATAAGATACGGGGTTTGTCCCAGAAATACGTAGACATTTGTGATAAAACAGTAATGTGTCTGCAGAATTTCATGAAATTTATATGATCTGTTTGCATACATCTAATAAATATTTCGTACAAATATGGATGAATTCACCCTTTACACAACAGATTTATATGCATTTATCCCAAGAGGGGTAGGTGTCTACGGCGCACGTCAAAAACACTGTTTTGAAGTTCATCAAGATCAAATTCAACAGTTCCTGTAATTGCGAGTTGAGGTGATATTACACAATTCTAACTATCATTTGCACGAGTAATTATGTAACATAAGTTTTTGAAAGTTTGAAATAATTTCCACCATCAGCGTTGATTTTATAGAACTTTTCTTAAACCTACTGCAATTATTTTATTGGAAAATAGTGACGTAATGTAAGTTTTACGGCGCGAAATTAGACCTTCCCCAAGCTTTTCTTTCCAGTTAAGTATATTTAACAAAATTAATTTATAAAATCAACCTTCTATTGTGTCATTAATAAAAAGGTACAAGTAGGCAAAGATCAGGAAAAGGCGCAATCAGAAAAAGATTCCCACTCCAAAAACCGAGGTGGGAAAAAACCAAACTAACAATCAGGTACTTATACCATGAAACATATCGTAAGCCGAATGAGCAGCTATTTTCCCAATAGGTGGCCACTCAGTTACCTTAACTTAACTAAAAATATGAAAACATACATAAGGCGCCAACAGCACAAAAATGTTTAAACACCAAGACATAAAACAAAAAGAACCACCACAGAAGTATCGCCTTGGAACGATCAGTAACACAAAGTTACTGGCGGGCTTAAACCGGTTTTACAGGTACCTAACCTCACCCTCAGCTTCTGCAGTGGTTCACAACATTTAGTTAGTTCTTCGGTCCTCGTGGTGAATCTCTAACTAGTCAATGAATCATCAAGAACAAACAAATAAATCATGATAAACATCCTGATGAATCAAAAACCAGAACTCACAGATTGAGTAAGCTGCCCGACGATGGAGATCCATGGGCGCCGAATCCTGTGATGATTCTGTATGCATTTTTCTTTAAATATTCTAAAAGCTCATTTCTTGTTGACATTTTAAACAAGCGACATCGTTTTGTTTTATTTCAGGTTAAAACAAAATTAGTATTCCCTCATATAAAATGAAACTGATCATGCTATTTTTTCTACTTATCATTTATAACTCAAATTATTGACTATAATTTTAACTAAGAAGACTTAATCAATGCTTAGATGACAAGACACATCACCATTACGGCTCTAATAAAGAGATTGCACACAAAACATTCAACCACCCCTCCACAGAAACGTAGCAAAATGATTTTCAACGTGCTCCGTATACGCCGATACACCATCATATAAATCTCTATAACTTTTGCAATTTGTAAGCGATTTAATTAATATTTTCGCAGATTGATTAGTACAAATGAAGTTTGAAAGCATGATTATATCTTTAAATTTCAACGAACCGTTCACAAAATATCAGACATCTTTATGATTTCCCGGGACAGACCTCGTAGATCGTGTCTCATTGTAGAAAAGGTTGCCGATAGCCATATAAGAAACTACTAATTTCTAATTAAACTTCTTCGTATTTTTTCTTACTTCACAACTGACTCATTAAGATTAAGATGTTTCTAACAACTCTTAACAAACTAAAAAACAAAAACAAAAACAACATCTTATTGTTCTGGAAAATAAACGTTCCTCTGATCAACCCGAAATTCTCCCATGAATTAGAGTTTTTTAAAAAGACTTTAAAAATGCATAAGCCATATTAGTAAAATAACGTCTTTGTCTGCCTTATTGACAATCAATGATTTAAACAGATCATTTAAGAGCAGTGATCATATTAATGAGAAAGGGATGGGTCATACCATGGTTTCGGATACTCAAGTGACCCTTTAGATTTGGCAACAAAGAGAATTACTGTAAATTTGTAACTTTCAAGAGGGAAGTCAACACAAAGACTAGTACTATCCAAATGGCAAAGTGCCGTATTGTTTCTTGCAGAATAAGACAATATAAGTGGAGGATGCGAAAGGAGTCATCATTGACCTTTTAATAAATCAAAGATAAAAAAAAAAAAAAAAGATCCACATTCGTTTCAAACGCAAACCTTAGAGACTTTCATTGAAGACCGAGCTCCAATTGAACTTAGAAGTCCAGTATCTGCTGAAAAGATAATCTTCTCCCCATTGAAAAGATCTTGCTTGGTTGGGATTTTTTTTTTACACAGACGTGATATTCCATTTTCTGACAAAAAATAAGTAAACATATACGTATCAATTTGATTATTTAGTGTATTTCGGGAATAGCATTCCAAATAACCATATGAGGCAATATACGATTAACAGAAGGTGCATGTATGATATCACTGAGGGGGAGATAAATTATTTGTTTGTATGTTTGTTCTTGCTTTGACGTTCCAGTCGACAGTAACTGTTGTGGCCAGATTTGGAAGTGCTTCGACATTTTGTGGGACTGCTATTCTAGATTGGGGTGCCATTTGAAATCCATTTTTGCTCCAACACAGCATACATGTATATCTCATATTATATTTATACCGCAGAAATTACTCCGTTCATTTTACATTGCTGAAAATATTGAATATTTAAGAAATAGATCAGCTCTAGCAGTGAGTTGTGAGATCAAATCACGAGCGCGCAGCGCGAGTGATTTATCTGCGTACAACTGACTGACAAACAGTGAATTATTACTCAACAATTCACGCAGTAGAGCTGATCTTTTTCGATTCTTACACGCAATAAACAAAATAAAATCATTTTAAACCTTCAGTTTCTCAATAACTTTTCGACCATTGCACTGATGAAATTCCGCCAAACTTTTGACGTTACCGCAAATGTCTACACATGTTTGTTATATTTTAACGCGTTAAAATGACGTTACGAGGTATGGAAGGAAAGTTCGTAGACACTTCAGCTATCAGAAAAAGTAACGCGTTGTTGAAGAAGCGTTTTGCATTATTTCAAGCAGCAATATCTTATGAGTATATTTCAGAAGTTTTGTGCAATTTGTAGTAATAACACGCTTGGTATGGCCACTTTTCTGCTTGTGGGTAGGGTCGTGCGGGGCAGGTGTCAAAACGTGATAAAATGTGACGATTTTTATATTCTGTATTAGCGTGTAAAACGGCACTGAATTGTGCTGTAACATTTAAATATTTTTATCCTGAAAGAATGTTCAGTCAACAACGTTTTCTGAATTTTTGGGCCTTGGCGACAGTACAGTTTGATATCTGTGAATAAAATTTCAGATGGAGTCCGAAAAAAATGTTTGAAAAAATGGCGTAATTTTGACGTCGGAGAACAGCCGATAACCATAAAATTGTGTGTTTTTGTTATGGAAATAGCCAACAAACACGATGGAAATGATATAAACAACAACATAAAAGCTATCAGCTTGTCTGTCACTAGTTTACAAGTGGCAGAGTTGATTTTTGGATGCTCGATAGATCATCTAAGATGATAAACGGCGACAGAAGGGCACTCTTCTTACATTCTCAGCGAATGAAAATGGTTTCATATGTTCAACTGGTCATCAGAGAACCTGAGGACAGTTGGCACAGATCTGCATTTGACAGCTGGATACACATAATAAAATTGTACCGATATCCAAGGTCCCTATGTGGAATAACTCTGATACATCGGTTAAACTTGTTACAAATATATAAAGCACTGACAGCAATAAACTTTGAGTAACGTCACTGAGACGTTGACCCTTGCCCCGCTCCCGGTTAGGGAGGTGCACATAAAGGGCTATAGAAGATGTCGGGTTGGCCAGATTTTCATAAAATTTCGTCTATTTGCTCACTAAATATTTTTGCAAACCCAGATATATTCATTTTGACTGAATTTCTTTTCCTGTTGAAAATACTAATGGTGTCTACGAACTTTCCTGCCATACCTCGTACATCGTCTAACGTCAAGGTGTGTTAGAATTTTCCATATTCAATACTTTAGAATGTTTTCGATGGAAACTTATGTCATATTCAATAGTTTGCACGGGTCTAAAGAAGCAAGTTCCTGGCGGGACTACTTTCGATAGTAAAGTAAGTCGCCATTGAAAAAAATATCTGGCAGCCTTTTTCCATTTCCATTTCAACTAAACGAACGACGAAACTAGAAAAATACAGATTTCCTCGCACAATAAATACACACTGAAACTTCATTTCAAGACAAATACCTCAAAGTTTGGAAAAACAATAATTTAAAAGTGTTTGTACTCCGAATTTCTAACTTTGTTCATGAAATTTCCGATCGCAACGACGCCCAAGAGTCACGTCGACGTCATCAATTTTACTGCAACGTCACGGTTCTCGCATACACGAAGGCGAAGCTCTGCGTGTGTTGCAATATGGTGATAAGTCGTCAGCCTGAGAAACGATACATTTTTACATGAAATGTGGCCAAATGAAATGTCTATCAGGACTGGAGATGCCAGGAATAAGCATTTACAAAACTTCCATTGCGTTCTTTAGGGTATATACATGTAATGAAAAGGTTATTGAATGAAAATCGTAAAATATTCGGAACTCGTTCATTTGGGTGAGATTCACTCGCAAGCTCGTGCGTCCTCGCCATATGAACTCGTTCAGAATAGTTTTCGACATTCATTCAATAACCTATTATTATTATTATTATTATTATTATTATTATAACATATTGGATAATGTTTCGACTCGAAACTTTAGAATGCGTGAGTCAGTCATAGAGTCTTTGAGCGAGTAAGTAAGTACAAGCAAGAAAGTACTTCAATTTAAAAGGGTCGCAGAAAGGTTGGTGAAACTTATAATACGAAGGTACCTCAAAGTATAATTACGTGCAATTGGTGAGTCACGGACAAGCCCTGTTTTCCTGTTGGAACCACTTCTATCTCATAACAATACCGAAGTGTTTCATTAGAATCTCTTCATTTTAGGGTTGATAACCACGCCAATAAACGTATAGTTCCCGAAACTACATGATAGAGGTATGTAGGCAGAAGCAGGGCACGAATTAGTAACACAATCCGCATCTTGTAAAGCTAGAATGTCCATCTATCCAACAATCCAGGTAATTCTGGTACCGTAGTAACCGGCGTTGTTTTTACTTTTTGCCATAAAATTCGTCCCGGGCATTTTTCTGGGGAAAATCTATCGAGAATGTTGCAAACGTCCCACAATCTTGCCTACAAGTCATTGCAAAATGCTCGTTTGCTTATATTTGTTTGCGTATTTTGGAAAATACGAACAGTTTCTGTAGAAATCGGCCGAACAGGCCTTGGCCGAACCTTGTTTACCAACTTTGAATCGAATGTTTGGAAAAATTATACAAAAACAGTTTTTCGTTCAAGCAGAAATAAAAAGTCAAGTTAATTCTCCATTAGATGCGCGTTTTACTTCATCGCAAACGTTTATATAACATTAAACAAAACAAGAAATTTATTCGCATCCATCAAATTTTGTAGCGAAAGCACCGTAGTAACCGGTGTTGGGACCGTATCACCGTCGTCAACGTTGGACAGGGTGAGTAAAATGTCGATAATTGATAAACCTATCAAATTGTTCCTGCATCGGCATATTTCAATGGTTTGATTTTCACCTTCCGGGCACGATGGTTTCACGGGGTATTTCCCGAACGAGCATCGAGAACTGTTGTGGCTCCCCCACGACCACAACGTCGGTGTCTAAGAAGCAGAATTGCTTAGCCAAGCAGAATTGCCTAGCCATTCATAATTGCTTCGCCTGACGTCTGTGTCTTGCAAGCCACATAGATTTGCGTGATTCGTGACAGGAAGCAAATGAAACATACCATGGCCTTACCATGCATGTGATCGGTGCATAAGACCAAAATAAGATCTGTGTACGATTTTTTTACATTGAAAGACTTCAGATACCTTCAGAAAAAAGCTTATAAAACTTGGTATGAAAGTTATCAAACACATTTGATCGTGTAGAGGTACTAGAAGTTTAGGGGTTTCACCAACTTAGTTGGACAGCCTTGAGATACCCCCCCCCCCCAGAAATCGATTAAAGTTTCTCGTATATCGTATATCGTATCTCAGACTAAGTTGGAAATGTCTATTATTTACAGAATGAATTATGTTCGCTCACGAGACAGCACGTGAAACTGTAGTTTTACATCTAATAAACACAGATATACATGGATCTGAACATGTACACTATACTATTTGATTTATTGTCTTGCGCATTTTAGTTCAGTTTTACGTCCCTTTCAAGATTATTTAAGCTCACCAATCAGTAGGTGGGGTGAAAACGTGAGTACCCTAAGAAAAACCACATGGCACTCCCGCAAGTTGAACTTGGCTTGTATCATATATGGCCAGTGTGGGGCTCGAACACAAACAAGACACAGCGGTGAGATGAACGAGTGATTAAGAAACAGCGCTCTTAACCGCTCGGCCACGGGGGCCGCTAAGTCATTAGAGGCGGTCAACTTATCCTAGCCGCATTATTGGAAAAGGTCCCTCAGGACCTTTTCCACAGTGTTTACTTTGAATATGAAGAAAATTGTACCCATGATCGACTGCTCTCTCTCAATTACGCGTTTTGTCACATAAAGCGCTTAATAAAAACTAGTGAACCCTCATGGTTGGGTTGCCAAATAAATAGACCAGAAGATGCAAACCTAGAAAATGGCTGATATCATAACTATTTACAGCCAGAATACAAGAGGTTTAAATTGTTCCCAGAAAAGGAGGGATGTTTTCCAATATCTGAGGAAGAAAAAATATAATATTTTATGCTTACAGGATGTGCATCTGGAGAATAAAATGGAAAACTTTGTTAAAAATGAATGGGGTTATTCAATCTATATGAGTGGTCTGACAAGTACTAAAAGGGGCGTAATGACTTTGATTAATAATAATTTTGACCAGGCTGTAACTAAAGTAGTACGAGATCCTAATGGCAATTTTCTTATTTTGAAAATGTCCATACAAAAACAAAAAATTATTTTAGCTAATATCTATGGGCCAAATGAGGACAAACCACAATTTTATAAAAATTTAAAACAAAAGATACATGAGTTTGAGTGTGATAACGTAGTAATATGTGGAGACTGGAATTTAGTTATTGACCCAAGTATTGATACAGAAAATTATAAAAATATAAATAACCCTAATGCTAGATCTGAGGTATTACATTTTATAAAAGATATGGATTATATAGATGCCTGGAGATTTTTAAATGAGGAAAAAAGAGGTTTTACTTGGAAAAGATTAAACCCAGAAAAGAAACAAGCTCGCTTAGATTATTTTTTGATCAGCTCAGATATGTTTTTCTTTCTTCACGAATGTGAAATAGTTCCTGGCTATCGAACCGATCATTCAGGTGTTCTTTTAAGGCTGCAAATAAATTTTGATAACGAAAAAGGCCATGGTTACTGGAAATTTAATAATTCATTACTGAAAGATCAGGACTATGTTAAAAAAGTACACAACATTATTAAAGAAAATATTGATAGATATAGCCTAAATGAACATACTGTTAACACTCCAAGTAATAATGACACATATGATAATAACAACATTGAAACAAATAGCGATAAAATTGAAAATGATAAAAAAAGGAAATTTGCAATAAATGATCAATTGCTTTTAGAGACAATCCTTTTAGTAATACGTGGCGAAACAATAAAATATAGCTCATATAAAAAGAAAGTAAGTGAAGAAAAAGAAGTAAAACTAGAAAAAGATATTAAACATTTAGAAGAAAAGGTCCAAACAAATATAAATGAAATCTCAAATGAGGAAATATTATTATTACAAGAAAAACATGAAGCATTAAGAGAAATTAGACAAAAGAAAATAGAAGGAGTAATGCTTAGGTCAAGATGTAGATACGAAGAGCTTGGAGAGAAACCTACAAAATATTTCTTAAATCTAGAAAATAGAAACTACCAAGAAAAAGTTATTCAATATTTAATAGATGAAAATGGGGAAGAGGTGTATGGAACAAAAGATATATTAGAAGTACAAAAAAACTATTACAAAAACTTATATAAAGAAGCTATTGAAATTGATGATACCCCCATTGAAGCAATAGTTGGAACTAACCCAAAACAATTAAGTCAAAAGGAAGCAAATGATTTAGAAGGTGAACTAACATATAAAGAATTGGCCGAAGCATTGAAATCAATGAAAAATTCAAAAAGTCCTGGCAATGATGGTTTTACGGTTGAGTTTTTTAAATTTTTCTGGCGGGATTTGGGGGTATATATTTTAAGATCTATAAATTACGCATATGAAAATGGACTACTATCAGTAACACAAAAACAAGGAATTATAACTTGTCTACCTAAGCCAAATAAACCAAGACACCTTTTAAAAAATTGGAGACCAATTTCTCTTTTAAATGTTATATATAAAATAATGTCATCAGCTATTGCAAACAGATTGAAAAAAGTCCTTAATAATATAATCTATCAAGATCAAAAAGGCTTTATTTCCGGTAGATATATTGGTGAAAACATAAGATTAATATATGATATTTTATTTGAAACAAAACAACAAAATATGCCAGGTCTATTATTATCCATAGACTTTAAACAGGCATTCGATTCTATTTCCTGGAAATTTATACATAAAGTATTAGACTATTATAATTTTGGACCATCTTTTAAAAAATGGATTAAACTTTTTCAAACAAATGTGGAATCATGTATCATACAAAATGGTTTCATATCTGAATGTTTTTATTTAGAAAGAGGTTGCAGGCAGGGTGATCCAATTTCTCCATATATTTTTATCCTGTGTGTAGAGATATTGGGTTTTATGATTAGGAATGATGAAAATGTGAAAGGTATTAAAATAAATGGTAAAGAATACAAATTAAGTCAATATGCTGATGACACTCAGTTGTTTTTAGACGGGTCAGAACTTTCACTATATAGCGCTGTATCTATATTAAATAAATTTTATAATATGTCAGGCCTGAATATTAACTTAGAAAAAACAAGAGCTGTATGGATGGGATCTATGTGTAAATCAACAAAAATAATGTGTAAAAATTTTAAGTTAGATTGGGAACAAAAACCTATAAAGATTTTAGGGGTGGTTTTTACCGCAGAAGTATTTGATATATGGGACCAGAACTCGGATATTATTTTAGAAAAAATCAAAAGTATGATTAAGACTTGGTCCAGAAGAAAATTAACTTTAATTGGAAGAGTAACCATTATTAAGTCATTAATGTTGTCTAAATTTGCCTATTTGTTTTTAGCATTACCAAATCCACCAGGTTCCTTAGTTAAATCTTTAGAAAAAATGTTATTTGAATTCTTATGGAATAAAGGTCCTGATAGAATAAGTAGAATGCAAATTGTAAAAAATATTGAAGCCGGAGGTTTGAGAATGACAAATGTTAAAGCTTTTATAACATCTTTAAAGGTTACATGGTTAAGACGTATAATTACAAATTCTAATAACAATAATTGGAGTACTCTATCAAATATAAATTTTAATAGTCTTTGTAGCCTAGGGGATACATACTTTAGATTTCTCAGTAAGGACTTACATAACCCTTTCTGGAAAGATGTTTTAGAAAGTCTGTATAAATATTACTCTTCCTTCAAAATTCAAGACCTAGAAGATATCCTTAGTTCTCCCATATGGTGCAATTCTTACTTATCAAATACGGACAATTTTCTCTATAAACATTGGTTTGATAAAGGTATAAGAACTGTTAATGACCTTATTGACAGTAATGGCAACGTATATACATTTGAAGGATTAAAAGAAATATACAAAATAAGGGGAACTTTTTTGGATTACGAGGCAGTTATAAGGAAAATACCGAGAGCATGGCAAGAAAAGATTAATGCCAATACTGATATTTGTATAAATTTGAAGTATAATGTTCAAATAAACCCTTATATTAAATTTATTTTGAAGGACGAGAAAGGTTGTAGGTCAATTTACGATAAAATAGTTTCAGTAAACCAATTACTATTAACAAATAAATGGACTAAGGAACTAGGCGACATTACATGCGAAGAAATGAAAGTCTATAATAGGAATCTTAAATATGTCAAGGAAATAAAATTGAGAGACTTTCAATTCAAAATCAATCAAAGAATATTGGTAACAAATTCATTTCTATTAAAAATAAAAAAGAAAGAAACTGATCTTTGCTCATATTGTCATAAGGAAAGTGAAAGTATCATGCACTTATTTGCAAGATGCGATTTAGTTAAAGAATTTTGGGAAAATTTCAAAAGATGGTTAACGGATAAAATAAACACAACTCTGGAAATAAATGATAAAAACATATTGTTTTCAAGTTTTTCAAAGTGTTCATTAATAAACTACTTAACTATTCTTGCAAAATATTATATATATAAGAATAAGTTTTATACACAAACCTTAAACATTTTGGGTTTTGAATTGTATGTTAAATCAAAATTTGTGAACGAAATGTATATTTCAAAATTGAATAATACATTTGATAAATTTTTAGGCAAATGGTCATCTCTATTTCATTACTTTATGGCTAAAAATTAAGACAACAGAATATAGACGATAATTAGTTTATTTCTGGCAAATATAGACATATAATATTTAGTTTATTTCAAACATATATTGTATTTTATCTATCTCAGACATGAAATTGTAGCAACCTAACTGTTGAGAGTGCTGATGAACAAAATAATTTGTTGATGTACCATACTATATGTTGATATCAAGTATTTGTGCTTTGTATATTATGTTGAAATTGAGTGTAACAAGAAAAGGAAAAATAAAAAAAAAAAAAAAAAACTAGTGAACCCGTCTATGTTGACTAGACAGTTCACCGCAAACAATTTAATTTATCCATTGTTGACACTCCCTGTCAAAAAGCGGTAAATATCTAGCAAGCAGTATCGATCGTGGCGACTTCTTATCATAGCGCATCTAAGTTAAGATCGTAGATACCCTGATGAGGGGTACAGAAACTATAGGAACTCTATACGGCTGACTTTTAGTCCATCACATCGGACCCATGTCTTGGGTCTCTTTCCGGTAGTGTGGCTGCAAGTCAAAATTCAGAACTCTGTCACAAATTGACTGCACTGCCAAATGGTTTTCTACACTGTGACATATCGACATATTTGATTGTAATCGTGTTCTCTTTAGAATTAGCTTTGATTCTGTAACATCAGAAATTTTAGTCAATGCCTTGAGTGACAGATACACACACTGGTCAAGCGTTCATAACAAGAAACGATATTTATACGAAACTGAAACGTATGGGAATCGAAATTAATGACAAACCAGAGAATCAACAACTCTGAAATCTAGAGCAAAAGGTATCAACCTGCTGCTGACCTTTTCATTGGTTTCTTTTTAAAGAAGCCAACTTGTCTGTACCAGCCTTCAGAAAATAAATGTTGACGTGAGGATCGGTCGCGGGTCCGCTCTTCTGCCGATAATTACGATCAAGCTCCCGGCTTAAATCGGTGAAAAAACAACAAGACTTTGTGAAAAACCTATACGTGCGGACTGCCTTCTCACTACACACTTTAATCCACAAAGAAGCGTTGACCATTTCTATTCAAAAATGCCTATGGTTTTTGGAAAAACAAAAAGCCAGCCATCTGTGTTCTTATGCACAGGTTAACTTCCCTGAATAATGCACTATTGGATAACACAATTTGTTTTCCATGTTTCGTGCCATAGGATCTGAAATTTGGGCTAAAACAATCATTTTTTGTATGAAATATATAGTAATTTGGAAACATTTTATAGAGTATCGTTCCCCCCTGAGAACCAACAAAAGCTTTTGCATGCATATGTGTAGCCATGTAATGCACAACATATGAAAGTGGCGTGTTGGTTCTTTGGGGGGAACGATACTCTAGAGCCCAAAAACCAGAGCCCAAATATGATATACTGTTATAGCTACTCATTCAGACAAAGCTAGCATATATTAAGTAATGGAAAATGAAACAGCATAACATGGTCATAATATGCACTATTAGAAATGTTATTAACTTCAATCTGGATGCTGCAGAATCAACTTTCATCATTTGGGCAACAGACATTAATGGTGTCCATCATTTTGTGTTACAAAATTTTGGTGACATACTGTACATATTTGTACCTTGTTTTTTGCACGGCCTCTAATCTATAAAAATTCTATCTCTGTTTTATTATTTCTACACTGTAAGGGCAGGTTTTCAGATCTGATTTAATATACTAGTTCTTGGATTTTGCTCAGTAAATGGGTTTGGTTGGCATATGGTAAGTGCAGTCCAATTTATTTACTTATGATGCTTTTGAAACTTGATTTTTTGAAAATTCATTTCATTGTTAAATTATGGAGATAGTGTTATATATAATTGATTCAATAATATTGATTCTTTTTAAAGCTATTACTTATTATTTATATATATAATCAAAGGGGAGTAACCTTGATTAATATATATTTCTTTTTATGTTTCTACAATTTATTATCTAGAACTTTGTAGAAGAATGTCATTGATTATTTTTATCACTGTTATATAATTTAGAAGTATAGAAAATTCTATGAGCACTTTGTGGATAATTCCAGATGAAAATGGAGTGAGTGTTTTTTTTACCATAAGTTAAAAATATATTTGGACTATGTATACTACTGAGATCTCGAAGGGTCTAGTGGACTCTCGTTTAGTCTTGATGGTCGTTACGGCCTTGAATTCTATCTGGAGAATTCTAAATTCTCTTTGGAGAATTTAAAAGAACTTTCGTTTAGTTCGTTTCTTTTCTAGAGAAAAGTTTATTATATCATTCTCTAGAAACCTGGAGAATTTCCTTAGATGTATAAATATAGGTCCCAATTCAGTCGTAGGTATTCAGAAATTTGAAGTGATTTAAAGTATATAATTTTGGTTGTTTCACTAGTGTTTTGGATTAGAAGAAAAGTGTGGATTAAAATATACATGTGCTCATATTCTGGTTACTGGATTCTGGACTTATATTTGAGGGACAAGGACTTATTTGACATTAACTTTGTAAGTTATTTATTTATTTATTTACTTATCTGTTTGTTTGATTTTTATGTATTTGCAGCATTTATTTGTTTGATTAAATATTGTTAAGTTTAAATTACTTGGTTGTTTTTCGCTGTACCTGTCTAGTTACGCTAGGTCGTAACAGATTTTGGGGGCTCTGAGCCGGGATTGAACATTTTGTGCATCTATTTTATTCTGAATTTGAAAAGATATTTATTGTTTGTCATACCAGCAAAAAGCAACCATGTTATTCAAACTTGAAGATTTCATTGCTGCGCCTTCTCAAGAGCTGTTAAACTTGGCCAAAAAGAGTGATCTTTTAGACATTGCTAGTCATTATAGCATACCTGATGTCAAAACATCTATGTTAAAACGTGAAATTAAGAATGTTATCATTCAGTTTCTTGTTGATGAGGAATTTTTTGAACCCTCAGCTACATCTCTAATTATGGTCTCACAAACCGACATACAGCTGAAAGAGTTAGAATTAAAAAGGCATCTTGAACTGGAAAAATTAAGATTAGAGTTTGAAGAAAAAAGAAGGGCAGATAAGGAAGAAAGGGAAGAAAGAATGCATAGAGAAAAGTTAGAGCTTGAAAAGCAAAAATTAGTATTTGAAAGAGAAGAAAAACAAAAGCAAAGAGAAATGGAAGAACGACTTGAAAAAGAAAGATTAGAAAAACAAAGAGAGTTAGAAGAAAGGCTTGCAAAGGAAAAAATAGATATGGAAGAAAGGGAAAAGGCAAAGCAAAGGGAAATGGAAGAACGAGAGAAGGAAAAACACAGAGAAATGTTAGAAAGAGTAGAACTTGAAAAAGAGAAAATGCATTATGAGATAAAAATGAAAGAGCTTGAATTAAGCAGTAAATCAATGCCTCCTGTGTCTTTTGATCCTAGTAAAGTATTTGATGTTACAAAACATATCAGGCTCGTTCCTCCATTTCAAGAAAAAGAGGTAGATAAGTATTTTTTACATTTTGAGAAGGTAGCAGAAAATTTGAAATGGCCAAAAGAGCATTGGACCTTGCTTCTACAGAGTGTTGTTATTGGTAAAGCTCGAGAAATTTACACTCAGCTTCCACTTGATCAAAGTTCAGATTATGACACAGTCAAAAATCTGATTCTTAAGGCTTATGAATTAGTACCTGAAGCTTACAGGCAGAAATTCAGAAATTGTAGGAAAGAACATGACCAAACCCATGTAGAATTTGCTAGAACTAAGGAGCAATTATTTGATAGGTGGTGTTCTTCAAAGGATGTAAAGTCTGATCATGCAAAATTAAGACAGCTCATGCTTGTTGAAGAGTTCAAACGATGCATACACTCTGATGTCAAATCTTTTCTTGACGAAAGGGAAGTAGAAACTTTAGATGTAGCAGCACGTTTAGCTGATGATTATACTTTGACTCATAAGAGTTCTTTTATTGACAAAAGGCTTATTTACAAACCACATTATAAGAAGCCATATTATAGAAAACCTCCTTACAAGAAACCTTTTAACCCTCAATTTAAACCTAATACACCTCAGTCAAAACCATTTAACCCTCAACAGAGAAATAATTCTCCTCAACCTAATCCACAACCACAAGCTGGACTAACAGCTGATAGTTCCAGTCCTTCACATAATCCTAAAAATAAAGATACTAGTGAAAACAAAGGTCAAAGATCCTCATACTCACCCAGGCTGTTTTGCAATTATTGTAAAGGTGACGGTCACGTCATTTCTGAATGTGAAACTTTGAAAAGAAGAAAAGAGAGACAAAATCAAAATAATTCTAGACCAACAGGTCTTACTTCTTTAAGGTCAAAACCACAGTCGATTATTCAGGATGAAAATCCTATTTTGGCCAAAACGTCTGCGACTGATTGTATTATGGAGATTTATGAACCATTCTTATCAGAAGGTTTTGTGTCACTTACTAGTGATTCTGCCCAGTCTACCCCTATTAAAATCTTACGAGATACCGGAGCTTCTCAGTCTCTTATTTTAGCAGATACCCTGCCTTTTTCCGAGAAGACTTCAACTGGGACAAGTGTCCTTATTCAGGGAGTAGAGTGTGGATTTGTTAATGTACCGCTCCATAACATTTATTTGTCTTCAGACTTAGTTTCTGGTCCTGTGGCTGTAGGTATTAGGCCTTCTTTACCTTTTAAAGGTGTTCACTTGCTATTAGGCAATGACTTAGCCGGAGATAAGGTTGTGGTAAACCCACTTTTGACCAATACACCTTGTGAGGATCAATTGCCTGATCCCATTGAGCAGGAAATTCCTGATCTTTACCCTTCATGTGCCGTTACAAGGGCTATGGCAAAAAAAGTCAAATTGAATGATGGGATACAGGATATTGACTTAACTGACACTTTTATAGGTCAGTCTTTTCATGATGAGATTTCAAAATCTCTTTCTTCAAGTCAAACTGACTTCAACAATCAAAGGTCAGACAATGACCTTTCACCTTCAATTTTTGACCAAGGTCACGACCAAATGTCAAGGTCACAACTTTGTCAAGAACAGCACAGTGATCCTGAAATCTCGCCTTTATTTGAAAGGGCTTTAGATGAAAATGAAATTTCTCAGGTTCCTGTTTGTTTTTATGTCAAAAATGACATCTTAATGAGAAAATGGCGTCCTCCTGATGTTTCAGCGGAAGACGAATGGACCATAAATCACCAAATTGTGGTTCCTAAGGCTTATCGTCCTGAAATCTTAAACTTGGCCCATGAAACTCCCATGTCAGGCATTTAGGGATAAATAAGACTTACCACAAAATTCTCAAGCATTTCTACTGGCCAGGATTAAAATCTGATGTTTCCCAACATTGCAAATCCTGTCACACTTGTCAAATGGTAGGAAAACCTAATCAGACTATTCCAAAAGCTAATTTACAGCATATTCCTGCATTTGATGAACCATTTAGTAGGATTATCATTGACTGTGTAGGTCCGTTACCCAAGACTAAATCAGGTTGCCAATATCTCTTGACTATAATGTGTGCTTCAACACGTTTTCCTGAAGCAATTCCACTCAGGAATATCAAGACAAAAACAATAGTTAAGGCCCTTGTAAAGTTTTTCACACTTGTAGGTCTTCCAAAATCAGTCCAATCAGATCAGGGTTCCAATTTTATGTCAGGAACATTTCAGCAAGTAATGCATGAACTTGGCATTAAACAATACAAGTCATCAGCTTATCATCCTGAAAGTCAAGGTGCTTTGGAAAGATTCCATCAAACTTTGAAGAACATGATCAGATCTTACTGTTTTGACACCGAAAAAGATTGGGATGAAGGCATACATTTGCTATTATTTGCTGTCAGAGAGTCAGTACAAGAGTCTCTTGGGTTCAGTCCGTTTGAACTTGTTTTCGGACACACTGTTCGTGGACCTTTAAAACTTATGAAAGAGAAGTTTCTTTCAAGTAATGACAGTCCTTTGAACTTACTTCAGTATGTGTCTGACTTCAAAACTAGATTGACAAAAGCTTGGGAAGTTGCTCGGTCCAATCTTAAGTCAGCTCAGAGCAAAATGAAGTTGCATTTTGATGAAAATGCTCAGAACAGAAATTTTGACCCTGGAGACAAGGTGATTGCTCTTTTGCCCATTCCTGGCAGGCCATTACAAGCTAGATATTATGGTCCATATACTGTTGAGAAAAGGTTAAGTGATGTAAATTACATTGTTAACACTCCTGGGAGGCGTAAGCAAAAACAATTATGTCATATTAACATGCTTAAAAAGTACATTGATAGGGATAGTGATAATGATAGTTCAGTTATTTCCTCAGTAAGCATAGTTAATTCTGTCCCTCATGAACAAAATCAGACAGACTTTGAAGAAATGAACTCTGTGAACTGTGAACCATTATCCTCAAAACTCCAGAATTCTGACATTCTTCATGACCTCGATCAGAAACTGTCACATCTAGATCCGGACAAGAAACATGAACTAAAACAATTAATTCTTGAATATGAGCACTTATTTCCGGACATTCCATCCAGAACCGATAAAATCTACCATGATGTAGACATTATTGAAGGAGCAAAACCGGTGAAACAACATCCGTATAGACTTCATCCTGAAAGACAACAATATCTCAGGAAAGAAGTTAAGTATTTGCTGGACAATGACTTTATAGAACCTAGTCAAAGTGAATGGAGTTCTCCTTGTATACTTGTGCCAAAATCTGATGGGACATTTCGAATGTGCACAGACTATAGAAAAGTAAATTCTGTCACAAAAACTGACACATTTCCCATACCAAGAATTGATGACTGCATCGACAACATTGGTCACGCCAAATATGTGACAAAATTCGATCTATTGAAAAGGTTTTGGCAGATTCCATATACAGACAGTCCAAAGGAGATTTTAGAATGTGTTACTACAGAAAGACAATTTCGAAATAAACTGAAAGCGCTGAAATGTTGCTTGGTTCGCTTGGTTAATAGTTTGATTTTCGGTCTGGATGGGTGTAAAGCTTACATCGACGATGCCATCATCTACAGTGAAGAGTGGAAACAACACCTGGAGATCATCAGAGAATTCTTCAAAAGACTCAGTGATGCTAAACTGACAATAAACTTACCGAAAAGTGAATTTTGCCATGCTAGTTTGACATTTCTAGGACATATTGTTGGACAAGGTCAGGTCAGACCTGTAGAAGCCAAAGTTGAGGCTATATCAGATTTTCCTGTACCTACAGGAAAACGGCAACTGATGCGCTTTTTGGGTATGGCTGGATATTACAGAAAGTTCTGTAATAATGTTTCAGTTTTAGCTGAGCCTTTGACAAACTTACTTTATGATAAGAAGGTCAGGTATGTTTGGAATAAGGCTTGTCAGAGTTTTGTTCGATTTGGGCCATACTTAAAAGTGTGTCAGCTCTATTAGCACTGCAAATAAAAAAATAAAATGAGACTCCATCTGAGTATTAGCTAGAGCATTAGTCTCATGTTGCAAGAGCACAATCTTGACATTAGACACATAAAAGGTAGAGATAATATAATTCCAGACACCCTTTCAAGAGCTTGACAGTTTTGCCTTGTTTGTTTGCATATGAGTATTGCAAAAGAAAGTTTTTATTTCATAAAACTTTCTTTTCATTGAAGAAGGGAAGTGTTATATATAATTGATTCAATAATATTGATTCTTTTTAAAGCTATTACTTATTATTTATATATATAATCAAAGGGGAGTAACCTTGATTAATATATATTTCTTTTTATGTTTCTACAATTTATTATCTAGAACTTTGTAGAAGAATGTCATTGATTATTTTTATCACTGTTATATAATTTAGAAGTATAGAAAATTCTATGAGCACTTTGTGGATAATTCCAGATGAAAATGGAGTGAGTGTTTTTTTTACCATAAGTTAAAAATATATTTGGACTATGTATACTACTGAGATCTCGAAGGGTCTAGTGGACTCTCGTTTAGTCTTGATGGTCGTTACGGCCTTGAATTCTATCTGGAGAATTCTAAATTCTCTTTGGAGAATTTAAAAGAACTTTCGTTTAGTTCGTTTCTTTTCTAGAGAAAAGTTTATTATATCATTCTCTAGAAACCTGGAGAATTTCCTTAGATGTATAAATATAGGTCCCAATTCAGTCGTAGGTATTCAGAAATTTGAAGTGATTTAAAGTATATAATTTTGGTTGTTTCACTAGTGTTTTGGATTAGAAGAAAAGTGTGGATTAAAATATACATGTGCTCATATTCTGGTTACTGGATTCTGGACTTATATTTGAGGGACAAGGACTTATTTGACATTAACTTTGTAAGTTATTTATTTATTTATTTACTTATCTGTTTGTTTGTTTTTTATGTATTTGCAGCATTTATTTGTTTGATTAAATATTGTTAAGTTTAAATTACTTGGTTGTTTTTCGCTGTACCTGTCTAGTTACGCTAGGTCGTAACAATAGGTAGCCGTGTTAGTGTAGCCAGTGTATATGTCTTTACGCTACATTGGCCATGACCAACTAGGTAGAATTTATCATACATATTTGGACACAATAATTCATTTGTACATGATAAATGTCAAACAAATTTGTTGCAAGAACATACTTATCAAGCTATATAAAGTTTTGACAACTTAAAGAGTTTTTATTGATTCCAGACTAGAAACTCAGCATTTTTTGCATTTTTTATTTATAGAGTATATATGGTAAGCTAATATTGCATAGGCAGAAATGCTATACAGGTATACTTGGATTTTTTTCAATGTGCAGGGCAGGGCTTAGCTAAGCCCAGCCTTGGATGATTTCATTGTTGAGATAGGGTCCCAGAGCTGACAATGTATAATTGAGGTAAAGATGACTATGCTTGTTGTCTTTGTGCTATACCTGTGTTTCACCTGAATGATTTCAAAATAGGTGAAGTGTATGGTAGACACACGAGAACATAAACATTTTGTTTCTAAAATATAACCATACTGCTACACTCAAATACATGTATTTCTATCAAGTTAGCCAATGCCTCTATTTTTGTAAACAACTCTTTGCTTTACTGGTGGTACATGACCGCAGAAGAAGGTCAATCAAGTACCATTCGAAAAAAATAAAGCGATTTGGAGAACCAGCTGATTTGACTTATTTTTCCTACAAGGTCAGCTCGGTCAAATTAGCAGCAAATTTGCTGCATCAAAAACGGTCAAGTTAGCAGCAATTTTACTGCAGCAAAATCGGTCATGTTACATGTAGCAGCAATGTTGCTACAGCAAAAGCAGTCGTTCACGGCAATTTTGCTTGCAGCGTTAGAATTAAATTTGCAGCAGCAAAATACAGTCAAGTTAGCGGAAATTTTGCTGTAGCGAAATTGGCCAAGTAAGCAGCTATATTGCTACAGCGAAAAACAGTCAAGTAAGCAGCAATTTCGCTTGCAGTGAACATTTTTGTCGCAGAATGTTTTGGCTTTAATCTAGGTGATAACACATAAGATTGCCACAATCACATCTTTTCGACGTCACCTACGAAAAAAGTTCCATGTAAGTGGAAATATTTGTCGCCATTTTTTTATTATTTTATTCTTATTATTTTTGTTTTCTTTTTCGTCTGGCTGCTATCGCTATGTAGAAAATGATGATGAATGCTGCAACATAGTTTTTCTAGACCTCATATTACTAACTTTATGGAAAATGTTGCTGATTTTTACAGTTTCGTCTGGCTGTGAGTGCTATAGGAAGCGAATACTTATGCTGCAAACAAGACTTTTCTATCCCACCCATAACATAGCTTAAGGACAAATGTTCCCTGCCAACAGTAAATTTAGTGTCCATAGACTGGGTAATAAGGTGGGATAAAAAAACGTCTGTTTGTGATGACATTCATCATCTTATAGCGCTGATAGACAGACTTTAACGAAAACGAGAGACCGAATTGTGCCGTAGCTCACCTTAGTGATTTGCTCATCAGTGTAAGCTTCAATATAGACGATGATACTCTGGAGCCTTGTCTGTATGAACAATAGACAATAGGTGGCAAAAAGTTTCGCTGCAGCTAACCTGGCCGTTTTTTTTTTTTTTTTTTTTTTTTTTGTTTGTTTGTTTGTTTGTTTTTTTTTTTTTTTTGTTTTTTTTTTTTTTGCTGCTGCTGCTGCATCAGATTCGCTGCTAACTTTACTGAGCTGTCAGTAGCAATTTACAGATCCGTACTGTAGTTATTGCACTTTTTCTGCCGCCTTCATTAGTAAATTAGTAATTTAAAGTAAGCCTGCATCATTTGATATTTAATTGATCAGAATTAAAGTTTTAAACTTGAAACAAAAAACAGAAAGTCATACATCAAGAATGTTTACCAGGCATTTACTAAGAGAATTTTCAATATGGTCATACATAAATACAGTCATGTAGTACAGAATATATTTTTTTCTATGACAGTATGTGTTTACCCATCATTTTCAGTGCAGGTGTAATTTTGACACTGATTGGTTCAACAATAACAAGTGGGTCAAAGTAACAGTCCAAGTGAGAACTACCTATTTTTAAATGTAATGGTCAACTTTGTCATTGTCAATCAAAAATTGACAGGCTCCGCCCTGCACATTGAAAAAAATCAGACTATACCTCCTAAAAGTTTTCCTAACAATATTTCACACAACAAATATTTAAATATTTTTGGTGCGTTTTACATGATTCTTGCATGTTTCTGTCGACTGAATGCTTTAAAAGACAAATGTTAGTAACAACAAACGTCAGCAGGCAAGAAAAAAAAACAAATTTTCTACCTTTTTGTATTCATGAAATTTAGACCCTCGCCCCCACTAAAGCATCGATTTCTTCCAAATTATGACAGAATATGTAAATGTCTGCACACGTATCTCTTCATAAGACATGGAACTATTGTCCTCAGTATAAAGGATCAACATCGGGAGCTTAATAACAGTGTTCTGGGCCGCTAAAGTATAGGCATATACAGGCCATATAGTCAACGGTCCTTTGCGATTTTAGTATTAAATGCAGCAGTGCATTTGTGATTCTTGCAATTGTTTCTGTTCTTTTCTTTTTCATTTTCTAAGCTATGTTGTCACAGGGGCGAAAAAAAGAAGCAATTAAGAATAGAAAAAGAATTTTTGTCCTAGCCGGACTCGAACCCAGGACCTTTTGGTTTTATTCCATACATGCTACCTACTGAGCTACAGAGTAAAACGTCGTGGATTATATCTTTTTTTGCATGTCTTGTTTAATTGGTCTCCGTTAGGCTATAGGTAGTTTTGACCATGTAATTCTTCATATCGCCCCTCGTCATCGTCTCAAATATGCGCCCACGAGTCGTACCCCATCATACCAAAAATCGTAACAGCACGCGCCAGCAACATTTACGTTCAAAAGTGAAAAATGTCTATTAATAAGGCACTTCGCCGACATTGACTGTTATGAAGCACTCGAAATTATTATAAATAATGAGTCAAATTACTATATATCAGAATACCTACAATCTACATATGCGAAAACAAAGGCGCATTTTGTTTCGCTACACGGATAGTATGATGTACCTCTTCTTTTTAAATCCGAAATTTCAAGCTTCTAGCTGTATTCCGTGATTATAGAGACCGGTTTGTGTCAGAGCTGAACCCCTAATTGTGGGTTTTCTATTGCAGCGGCTCAATAGTAATACTTAATTTTATATTTCAATGTTAACCTGTTTTCAGCGGAACGTTCAGGACACTTGATGGCACGGCAGTAGCCGGAACTAACTATGAATCGGTGTTTGAACAGCAGGTACGTACAGTTGTTACATTACGAAAACATGCCTAAGCAATATGCATATTTTTCCTGAGTTGTAAAATTGAAAACATGTACGTACGTTCAGTAGAAGAAAATGGATATTTTAATATTCGTTGACTTTTCTCGAAGCATAGACTCGCGGTGACATATTTTAACCGCCTCGGCAAGGCGATTCTTACGAGTACCCTCAATCTATGCTTTGGAGCGAAAACATGAAAATGGGTATACCCCTGTAAAGCCCAGTTTTTAACTGTTTAAAATGTCTGGTCACACGATGTATATATTCCGTACATGTTTTCCTGATGCTTACCACATCAGAAAACTACGTAATCAACCCCTGTGGCGTAGACAACAATTTGGGTTCCGACCAGGTCCGACACAAACCGGGCTATACAGTCACACAAGATGGTTAGAGGCTGGAAATTTTAGATTTAGAAAAAAGAGGAATTGTACTATCCATGTAGCGAAAACAAAGGCGCTGATCAGCTTCGCAGTGACTGCGAATATGATCTGCGCCTTCGTTTTTGCAGATTGTTGGTTTTCTCACGCACAGGCTCAAATGTCTCCTTTTAATTTCAGATGTTTAGCGGACAAACGACCGTGAATGTACCTATTTTGCGAGACAATGTCCCCACCAATGATTTAACATTCTGGGTAATTTTTAGAATTGAAGAAGACCTTGCATCATCTCTTGTTACTATACAGAATGTCGACTCAAGTAAGTCCATACGAAAATACGCTTATGCAAAGACATTTTTCTTTGTCTTCAGAAGTGTAAATTTTTAGGTGAAATGATTAATACTTTTCGTGCGTTTGCTCTAAACATGGGCTGTGGGTACAGGCTTGTAAAAAGTAACATGTGCCCACAATATTCACTCCTCGCCAAATAGATAATTTTCGTAAAAATAGCAAACCAGAGGACCATTGGTCCTGAGAACGCTCACCTGAAGCCTTATCTTAGAGTATTAAGTCATCATGAAATGACCTTGACCTTGAATACTCACACACATTTATGGACTTCACAAGTTGTCTGCATCTGCAAAGTTTCAGGTCTCAGGCTGCAATAGTTCAAAACCCAGTGATTTCTGAGAAAACCATAATTTTAATTTTGATATTTAAATGACCTTGGGTCAAGGTCAGGAAATGACCTTGGCCTTCATTAATTACTTACCTTCATTGACTCCATTAGTTTTCTGCATCTAGCAACTTTCAGGTATCAGGCTGCACCAGTTTCCGAAATATCCACTGTTTTCGAATTTTCCCATGTAAAAGCATATGTTTCCAAAATTGACATTGCCGTAAAATAGGTCAAGGTCATCCCATGGTCATCATTTGATCAAACTATGATGGGCTGATGTTCCAAATGCTACATACCAAGTTTCATGAAAATCCGCCTGCCAGTTCTGGAGAAGAAGATTTTTAGTTGTTTTTACCATATATGTGCGTGGCGGCCATCTTGGTCATGTGACCTGCATTTCGCAATCAAACTTTCATCTCCCCTACTCATGGATGCTCCACATAAAATTTCACTTTGATTGGCCAAGCAGTTTTAGAGAAGAAGATCTTTGAAAAGCGTGTATGGACGACAGACTGGCCAAGGTCAAGAGATGACCTTGACCTAAATTAATCACATACCTTCATCTACTCCATTAGTTGTTTGCATCTACCACTTTTCAGGCCTCAGGCTGCAATAGTTTTCAAAAATCCATAGTTTTCACTTTTTCCCATGTAAAAGCCTATGTTTCCAAATTTGACCTTGCCGTATAATAGGTCAAGGTCATCCCAGGGTAATCATTCTATCAAACTATGATGGGCTGAAGTCCCCGATGCTACGTACCAAGTTTCGTGGAAATCGGCCCACCGGTTCTGGAGAAGAAGATTTTTGAGTGGTTTTTACCATATATGGGCGTGGCGGCCATCTTGGTCATGTGACCCGGATCTCGTGATCAAACTTCAGTTCCCCCTACCCATGGATGCTCCACATTAAATTTCACTTTGATTTGCCAAGCGGTTTCAGAGACGAAGGTCTTTGAAATTGTGGACGACGGACGGATGGACGACGGACGGACGACGGACGGACGGACGCCGGATCAAAGCTCACCTTGTGAGCCATCGGCTCCAGAGGACCATTGGTCCTGAGAACGCTCACATGAAGCCTGGTCTTGGAGTATTAAGTCATCATGAAATGACCTTGACCTTGAATACTCACACACCTTTATTGACTTCACAAGTTGTCTGCATCTGCAAAGTTTCAGGTCTCAGGCTGCAATAGTTTCCAAACCCAGTGATTTCTGAGAAAACCATAATTTTAATTTTGATATTTAAATGACCTTGGGTCAAGGTCAACAAATGACCTTGGTCATCATTAAATACTAACCCTCATTGACTCCATTAGTTGTCTGCATCTAGCAACTTTCAGGTCTCAGGCTGCAACCCATTGTTTTCGCCTTTTCCCATGTAAAAGCCTATGTTTCCAAAATTGACCTTGCCGTAAAATAGGACAAGGTCATCCTAGGGTCATCATTTCAACAAACTATGATGGACTGGAGTCCCAAATGCTACATACCAAGTTTCGCGTAAATCGGCCAACCGGTTCTGGAGAAGAAGATTGTTGAGTGGTTTTTACCATACTTGGGCATGGCGGCCATCTTGGTCATGTGACCCGAATTTCGCGATCACACTTTCGTTCTCCCTACCCATGGACGCTCCACAAAAATTTCACTTTGATTGGCCAAGCTGTTTCAGAGAAGAAGATCTTTGAAAAGTGTGTATGGACGACAGACTGGCCAACGTCAAGAGATGACCTTGACCTAAATTAATCACATACCTTCATCTACTCTATTGGTTGTTTGCATCTACCACTTTTCAGGCCTCAGGCTGCAATAGTTTTCAAAAAATCCTTAGTTTTCACTTTTTCCCATGTAAACGCCTATGTTTCCAAAATTGACATTGCTGTAAAATAGGTCAAGGTCATCCTATGGACATCATTTGATCAATCTATAATGGGCTGGAGTCCCAAATGCTACATACCAAGTTTCATGAAAATCGGCCTGCCGGCTCTGGAGAAGAAGATTTTTGAGTGGTTTTTACCATATATGGGCGTGGCGGCCATCTTGGTCATGTGACCTGGATTTCGCAATCAAACTTTCGTCTCCCCTACCCATGGATGTTCCACATAAAATTTCACTTTGGTTGGCCAAGCAGAGAAGAAGATCTTTGAAAAGTGTGTATGGACGACAGACTGGCCAAGGTCAAGAGATGACCTTGACCTAAATTAAACACATACCTTCATCTTCTCCATTAGTTGTTTGCATCCACCACTTTTCAGGCCTCAAGCTGCAATAGTTTTCAAAAAATCCATAGTTTTCACTTTTTCCCATGTAAAAGCCTATGTTTCCAAATTTGACCTTGCCGTTAAATAGGTCAAGATCATCCCAGGGTAATCATTTTATCAAACTATGATGGGCTGAAGTCCCCAATGCTACGTACCAAGTTTCGTGGAAATCGGCCCACCGGTTCTGGAGAAGAAGATTTTTGAAGGGTTTTTACCATATATGGGCGCCATCTTGGTCATGTGACCTGGATTTCGCGATCAAAGTTGAAATACCACTACCCAAGGAGGCTCCAAATAAAATTTCAACTAGATCGGCCAAGCGGTTTCAGAGAAGAAGATCTTTGAAATTGTGGACGACGACGGACGACGGACGCGGGACGGACGCCGGATCATGGCCATCCTATAAGCTCACCTTTTGAGCCTTCGGCTCAGGTGAGCTAAAAAGCAAATGTTAGATATTTTTAGGATGGCATACATTGTCCTACATATGAAAGGTATAGAATAGAATAGAATAGAATAGAATAGAATATTTTTATTTTCCAACCAAGGACCCTTTCGGGAATCAAACAAAACATACATATATCTTATTACATACACCAAACATAATAATTAACAAAAACACAAAATACCAAACTAGCAATAAATCGTGACATGAATACTAGTGTGCAATTTTAATGGTGAGAATGATATGATAGGTAATGCCTTAAAATGACTGGTAACGCTAGCGGCCTCAGTAATAATACATATCCTATTTCATTTCTTATTTCTTTTTTCAAAACACTTATATATATGTGTACCAAAAGCAAACAAAATATCTTCATCTTCTTGTAAAAGAAGCCAAATGGCTTTGTCATTATCACATAATGGTATAAAATTGTTGTTTTTAAACTGTATCTGATTATATAAATCTGTTCTTTCTGAATCATAAAATGAGCACTGTGTAATAAAGTGAAACTCGGTTTCTATCTGATTTAAGTTACTATGTTTACATAGTCTTTCTGAGCGTGACAAACGTTTCGGCTTTGTATATCTACCAGCTTCAATCATAAGACTGTGAGCACTAATTCTTAATTTACAAATAGCTTTTCTCAAATGGAACTTTTCTAGTTTTAAATATGGCTCAGTCTTAAATTCTTGTTTAAACGTGAAGTATGTATCTAATTTTCCGTCATAGTCGCTTCTCTGTTTATTCCAAAATGTTTTAAACCCCTTCATTAAATTCATTTTAAACATACAAACTAACTGATTAACACTAATATTACGACATGAAGTAATATCAATCTTTAACAGCCGAAGAATATATATCGCTGAAGTGTACCAAGTTTGAATTCCTTTATTATGTAGAGCCTTAGATAAGCAATAGGCTTCTTTCAGCAGCAAATTTGAGGTATTTTATAATCGATGCAAATATTTCATTATTGAAAGGACAATGGAAAAATACATTGGGAAACGACCTTATTCCGACAAAACAGCAAGATTTGAGGAATGCTTATTCACACCTAAAATGTATTTTAAGTATTTTATCTGTGACTTATCAGTCATGTTATTCCGATAAATTTCCTCAAATGCAAAGCAACTAGATTTTTTACATGCTGAACTATTAGCCTTGAAGGTTCCTCAGATCTCTGACCCATATAGCATTACGGGTTTTACCAAATGATCATACAAATGAAGACTTGTGTTTATGCTAGGTTCGCCAGTTGTTATTAATTTAGTGAGTTTAAATGATGCCTTCATTGATTTCTTAAAAATATCATCTTGAGCAAAATTGAAAATACCACTTGCCGAGAAATGTACACCCAAATAACGATAGTGTCTAACATTTTCTAAACATGTTTCCTTTAAATAGAATTTACTGTCTAAGAGCCTTCTAAGTGTATTAAAAATTAAAACTTTTGTTTTTAATATATTCACTTCTAAGCACCAATCTTGACAAAAGTCATTTAATTTATTCAGTTTCTCTTGTAAGCCAGATGCAGATGTAGATAGTAACATAATATCATCCGCATACATTAGGCAGTGAAGTGGAATGTCATTAACACAAACTGATCAGGGATTGTACTAAGGTAAACAGGTAATTCATTAATAAAAATCTTAAATAAATTAGGACTGAGAATATCTCCATGGCGGACTCCAACATTACATTCGAACATATCAGTTCGATGATCCCCAAGTTTAACGCATACGCTACTTTTAGTATAAAGGCTAGATAAAATGTCATAAAATTTACCATTTATATCCAATTCTTTTAATTTAGCTAATAAACCTGGGTGAATGACAAAATCAAACGCTTTCCGAAAATCTACAAAACAAGAATACAACTTGCCACCATTAACATTAATACATTGGTCAAATATAGATTTCATAACAAACATATGATCATAAGTTCTTGCATTTTTAGTAAAACCTATTTGAACATTATCAATAATTTAGTAATCTTCCAAAAATTGTCTAACCTTGAATTCAAAATCATATTAAATAGTTTACCAATATTTGAGGTAATTGTGATGTCCCTATAATTATCGGGGTCAGAATTGTCACCAGTTTTGAAAATCGGTGATATGCACCCTTTGGCCCATGATGATGGATAACATCCAGATGAAAAATCAAGTTAAATAACTTATTTAAGCACGGTAGTAAAATGTTGGGACCTGACTTTATCATTTCATTCCTAATACTATCCAAACCAGATGACTTATTTTTTTTTTTCAATTTTGAAATAGAACTTTGTATTTCCTTATCTTTAATAACAGAGTCCATCAGTGTGAAAGATTTAGTTTGATTGTTAATTTTCAATATTTGGTCTTATTCCTTAAGTCTCTCATCAGATTTACTTTTAACTGTGTTCAAGTTTCGAAAATGATCATACCAAGTATTTGGATCTATTGCTAATTCTGGTCCATCAGTGTTTTCTTGTTCAGCCTTAAGAGAATTGACCAAATTCCAATAAGTTTTAGGATCGTTTGTTTCCAAGTCATCAAGCTTTGAAAAAATACTCTTTGTGTAGTTTTTTTTCTTTTGAATTTGAGAAGTTTCTGGTATTCCCTATAATGTTTAAAATATGATTTTCTCAGAGAAACATCAAATGGTTGCTTAAACATCAAATTCGCCTTTGTAGGCGAGACGCTAGATTCTGTATCTACCGTATTTAACGAAATCGCACAACACCCTCCACATACTTTGTTTGCAGTATGCAATTGGTCCATTGGTCATCCTAGATGAGTTCTAGGCACGTTATCGCCCCGGCAAGTGGTGCACAATATTTCTGTAGCTCGTTACATAAGTTACATGTTCAAAATATATGTGTACCAACAAAATAGCGAAACCTACTATGCTCCACCCATTTTAATCATGCAACAACACTAATTGTATCACGTACTAGAGCAATTTATCGGACATGCGTTATGATCTTTAAAAGTTGAAATTAGACATTATACGGTGTTACAAACGTTACTTCTACATCTATGGCGTGAAAATAGGGGTTTGGGTTCAAAAACGTTTTTGTTTTTGACATTACTTTCTTCATATTCCAAAAAAGATAGGTCCCTTCTAACTGACCAATAGTTCAACTTGGCTACTACAAAAAATCATATATTTATATTAAATATTTAATTTATTTTATTTAAATAATTTAACATTTCGTAAGGGTACCGTCGTATGCTGTAACATTTGAAACGTAGGCGTTTAAACAAAAATATCAAAATGAATAACTGTTATATGTTTGTGTTAATTATTTAGTTCTATTTTACACACCCTATGATAAATACATGTTTAGTGTGCTAAAATACACAGCATGTGACTCGCAAGTATGCTCATGGTAACGTATGTAACGCCTTAATGTTCAAACATGGGTAGATTTCATTTTGGTGATTATAAATGTATATATAGTGAGCCGCTTCATGCACAAACCAGATTCGTCCTATATGAAAACAAAGATGCAGTTACTGCACAGCTGATCAGCACACTTGTTTACTCTACATAGATAATTCAAAATTCTTAAATCCGAAATTTCAAGCGTCATAATACTGTGACTGTGTAGAAGGAGTATTGTTGGAAGAGGGGTTTTCGCGCGCTGCGGCTCACGTGAAAGTGGTCTCACGTAATTATCTGCAAAGGTTTTCGCATAGAACACAGTAAGGTGTTTGGAATATGTTGACCCACTGGTGACTTGTCAGTATGCCATGGTAACGTATGTAACACCTTTTTCATATAGGGCACTGTAAGGTATAAATTATGAGTTGGTGACCCATCGTTAAAGCGTCCGCTCCTGATTGCGTGTTTGTGGTGTTCGACCTCTTCGGTGCCATGTTGTGTCCTTGAACAAGATCCACGATCCACGATGAATCTTTCACATGTGCAAATTTAATGACTTAGGAAGACAAAGACTTCGCAAATATCACACTGACAGTCGCATCCAACTAGATGCGGATATTATCCTCAAACCCCTGGACCCATTTATTTTATACTATATGTGGTATTCCTTACAACTTGTGTGCGCCTTTCGAAACTATTGATTTGACGTAGTGTTTGATATATACATGCAGAGTAAATCCATCAGATCGGATGAACGAGAAAGAAGGACATTATCTAGCCCTGCGACACCAGTTCCCCGGGAGTGGCAAAATCCAATGTAAAGCAGTAATAACACAAAATGTGAATTTCTTAGGGCCCTCGGTGTGAAATCCGAACATAGAACAGGATGTGCAAACAACGTGTATGCGTTTTAAAAAGGTACAAGTAGGCAAAGATCAGGAAAAGGCGCAATCAGAAAAAGATTCCCACTCCAAAAACCGAGGTGGGAAAAAACCAAACTAACAGTCAGGTACTTATACCATGAAACATATCGTAAGCCGAATGAGCAGCTATTTTCCCAATAGGTGGCCACTCAGTTACCTTAACTTAAAGACAGGGCTGGGGTATAAAAGGCCACACAGGTATACCTGTGTCATTCTTTCTCTGACTGCTGAAGTTTTAAGATGGTTTAACGAAAATGCTTTCTTGCCAGGGATGACGTAACTGCACTTTAGACAATGAAGAGACACAGATACGCGAATTTTCATAACAACCACGATGCTGCTGACGGTACAATCATCTGAATCAGATGTCTTGGTTTTATGCTGCTGTCTATTCTAGCCAAATGATTGCAATACATTATGGTTCCACGTTTTAAGATGGTTTAACGAAAATGCTTTCTTGCCAGGGATGACGTAACTGCACTTTAGACAATGAAGAGACACAGATACGCGAATTTTCATAACAACCACGATGCTGCTGACGGTACAATCATCTGAATCAGATGTCTTGGTTTTATGCTGCTGTCTATTCTAGCCAAATGATTGCAATACATTATGGTTCCACGCTGAAAATCCTGAAAAAGCACGATACTAGCAGCCTGTCGTTTTGAGCAAGCCTTGATGGCCTGGTGAGACTCTCGACCATTCCATATCTTCAAGAAAATAGAAGTTATGACTACATAGTAAGGCAGTTTAGGTGAGACTCCACATAATGGCATTGGTAAAACGAAAGGTTGGAATGTTGCTGAGAAAAGCGATCAATCAAAAACTACCTTGTGCAAACAGACGATAACACTCCCCACAGCACATAAGAAGGTGTACGAAAAATCATTTGCCGATTCTGTTCATCTGCTGGGCAGTCTGGTTCAAGTGTAAATAGTGTCCATCACTTGTTTTGTTGCCATTAGCGCTACACAAATGAAAATGTACCACCAAAGCATGATCGTTTGATGACACATCTATAACAACATTTTTTCAGCCTTAGCAGACACGCTCAACCGTATCAGTCTAAGCAGAATCCCTCAGAAGGTTGGTCGGGTGGGAATATGGGCCCCGCTCATCGGTTCCTTAAGAAATAGATGGGCTTCTTTTGCCTCCAGGCATAGCTTATACGCTACTTACTGACCATCTTATTACTGGTTAATCACTCAGGTCTGAGCCTGACCAGGAAAAGTGTTTTAAAATCAAACCATCCATACGTATAAGCCGTAGTGGCTTACTTCGGTGGTTATATTTGAAGAATTGTTTGGATGTCATGGCATCCGATTTTCGGGCAAAAGTCCCATAAAATGGAGTCAACGTCTCAATATGACAATAGCTGCTGACTAGGCTGTTAAGCATCAACTCAAAAGCAAACAAGACAACCGCATCAGGCAATGTCTGGAACATCAATGGTACTTATATTGAAGCAGTGCTCAGGACCAAGGACTGATCAATTTTTGTTCCGTTTAACGTCCCTTTCAATATTATTTCAGCTCATATGAGACGGGCCAACCGGTAGGTGGGTCGAAAACGAGAGAACCCCGAGAAAAAAACCAACTGGCACACGCGCAAGCAGAACTTGTCTTGTCTCACATGTGCCCCGAATCCAGACAAAATGAACTAGCATGCGCAGAGTTGTGCTTTTGTATGGCTGCGAGTCATTTCATAATCCGGAAATCGGAAAACAATCTTAAGGTGACGATTATTATATCTTTTTATTATTTGTTTTCCTTAGGTTTTAATACCTAAAATTTTCAGTGAAAAATGCGTTACATACGTTACCATTAAATCGCCCGTCACCCGCATTGATATTTGCTTACTAATATTGGCAAGCATTGTTAAAGGTAACTTAAGAAATAGTGACCGACGGTGTTGATAATGTCATTTCATAAGACTGGATACTAACAATTGTGTAAAACATGCTTTGGGATTTTGTGGTTTGGGTGTCCACGCTTTAAATTCACTGACAACCGGATTACACTCTTGAATATTTGCTATATCTTATATGATTTCTAAATTAATACTAAATCATAATTAGATACAACGATGAGCATTTTATCGGCATTAAAATCATTAAAACTAATTTTTGATATTTAATAATTATGTGTTACATACGTTACCATATTTATCAATCAAAAATACACATTTCTGGCAAAACAGTGAGCATTCAACTTAAAGAAGGCATATATGTTATTGATTTACAACAAGATGATTGTATATTTTTTCTTCTTTTCTTCAAATTTGTCTGTTCATAGTTGACTTTGAACACTTTATTCTTTCATAATCTGAAGTGAGTTACTGTGGACTATATGCAATAACTTTCGACTAAGGAATGACATGATGATTTTTTCAGGTTTGTAAAAGAAAATGAATAAGTGTCTTTTAGACCAGTGTATCTAAAATATAAATGTGCGAAGAAAGGTATATTAAAATAGCTTACTGTTCTGTAATTAAACTCTGAACACCCAGTCTGTTTTGAAAATGTAACATACGTAACACCATCGATGCATGTATGTGATTAAAAGTATCAACACATGTGCCAGTTAGATTCTTACATCAGATGACATTAATATATTTAAGTTTGGAATTTATTTTAGAGATTCATAGCGCATTTTTCAAACTTAGAGTGTATTTCTGTTTTGAATGGGTAACATACGACGTGCGTAACGGCTTCTGGAGGGCAAATGCACCATACCATTGGGCGACAACGTGCATAGAAAATCTTTATATTGATCGACGAAGCCACCCGTAGTGTATTAAAAGTGAAATTCGCAAAGAGAAGTATATTAAAATAGCTTATTTTTCTGTAATTAACATTTACACAGGCTGTTTTGAAAATGTAACATACGTAACACCATCGATGCATGAAAATGATTAAATATAGTAATATATGTGCCCGTAACATTCTTTCATCAGATGGTATTGATACATTTAGGTTTGGAATTTAGATTAGAGATGCATAGTGTAGTTTACAAACTTAGAGCACATTTCTTGTTTGAATGGGTAACATACGTAACGGCTTCTGGAGGACAAATGCACCATATCACAGGGCGACAACGTGCCTAGAAGCTCTTTTTATTGATCAAAGAAGCCACCCATAGTATCAAACCTAGTATGTGGAGGGTGTTGTGCGAAACGAAAAATTTCCCTACCCACCGTCTCCTCTATTGTATTTAATATTCTTTTTTTGACATATAAATCCTGATCATACCATTTTTTTAGATTTTTTCTTAATTTTATTTGAGCTTCGCATATTAAGACTTCTTCTAGCTGCCTGAAATACAAAACTTTCAAATAAACTGCATGCATTTTCAACACCTGATTCATCATATTGAAATTTCCTTTCAATGAAACTTATGATTTTATTTTGCATATCTACATCTTCAATAGCTTTTCTAAATCTCTGTGATGAGTATTTATTCCATTTAAAACTATCAGGCATCCTTTCATTGACTTTTTGTGCACTCTTGACATGTTTAGCATTTGCCTTAATGCATACAGAAATTTTACTATGACTGTCAGAAAATACAGGTAAAAACGGGTGCACGTGAAAATAAATAATATCTTTCAGCAACTCTTCAGATGCAATGATATAGTCTACTACACTTGCGCCAGTTGGCTTTTGACATGTAAATTTGCCAAAAGAATCCCCTAAAGTTCTTCCATTTAAAATCCGCATTCCTGTTGAGATACATAATTCATTTATCTGTTTACCTCTGTCATCAACTTTGGTATCTTCACTATTGCGTTGCAAAATATTTGAGCCAATGATATAAGAAGGGTCTAAAGGTACATACAGTCAGAATCTGATTTACTTTCAAAATTACAGGGCGAAATGTACGAGTAACATATAAAATATCCTTATCAAGGCTAAAATGATCTTTCAACAATTTAACCCATTGAGACTGGGTGCTACTATTTTTCAAAATTCTTATACCATTTCGCAATGTTTTACGGATTAGCAAAGCTAAACCTCCATAGTATCTATTATTTCTAGACATTGGTCGACAAATCTGAAAGTGTTGGAAGCCCTCTAAATCAATGTGTGTTTCAAAACCAGTATGAGTTTCGCTGAGAAAAATAATATCATATGATGTCAGTTCTTTTCTAAGACTAGCATCATTTAATTTATTGTAAGACTTAGAAACAAGGCCACCAACGTTCCATGAACAGATGGATATGAATGATGTTGTGTTTCCTGAATAATTGTTCATTTATAAGTTATATGACTCTGAAATAAACATCCATTCCGGTTGGAAAAAGGCATATACTTTAGGCAAAAAGCAGTCTATCACTAAGATGTTTCACATAGTATTAATTGTAGTCTATCATAAAGATTCATCATTTGATAAAACACTTCTCATAAAATTAAATGTCTTGAAATATTTCAGGTAAGAATAGTCTAATAGCATGTCCATTTGCTAAAATAAAATGCACTGTATTGCTACATATATGTGATAAAGATACTCATCAAAAGAAGTTTTGCACCATTTAAATTTTTTTCATATTTTAAGTGACATTTTAAGTAACAATTTTAAACCTAGCTTTTTGAATTTGCACAGTCTGAAAGAGTTTGATAATGTGTGTGATAAGACCAAAAATCATTGCGGAAACGATTTTAGGAAACATTGAAAATGCCCATTTTCTGTAAATGCTGAAAATTGGAAAATCGAAAAAAGTCCACAAAAAATGCCACAGCATTAAGAACACATTTTTAATTCCAAATTTACACACAAGAGCTCCAAAGCTAATGGTTAAGCCTAGAACTAATTTAAAAAATTTCACCATTTTAGTTAAAATTCATTTTTTTTGACAAAATTGCAATTTTTAGTAAAAAATCATAAATATTGTAAAAATGAGTGAAATCGTAATTCATTTCAATTTTTGATCACTATGAGATGTTTTGACACCAAAACCTGCCGCCTGTTTTCTTTTGGTTAAAAGCAATCTCATGTCAAAGATGTTGCATGAGTATTTTTTTGATATGCAGCTTTTTAGCTCACCTGAGCCGAAGGCTCACAGGTGAGCTTATAGTATGCCCATGCTCCGGCGTCCGTCGTCCGTCGTCCGTCGGCGTCCGTCGTCGTCCGTCGTCGTCCGTCGTTCACAATTTCAAAGATCTTCTCCTCTGAAACCGCTTGGCCAATCAAAGCCAAACTTCATGTGGAGCATCCTTAGGAAGGGGGAACAAAAGTTTATATAAATGGTCCAGGTCACATGACCAAGATGGCCGCCATGGCTATAAATAGCAAAAACCTTTAAAAATCTTCTTCTCCAGAACCAGTGGGCCGATTTCCACGAAACTTGGTATGTAGCATCGGGGATGAGGGCCCATCATAGTTTATATAAATCATGACCCTAGGATGACCTTGACCTATTTTATGGCAAGGTCAACTTAGGTCGCCAATGCATTTGAATGGGAAAAAATGGTAAAATGCTATTTAATGGGTAAAACTTACTGGGAATAGGCAAATGGACAGGAAATTAATGTTAATGGAAAATTTTAGCCCCTGGGGGGTTGTCTGTCCCTGCCCCGGGGCTATATACATGTATATTTCCATAATAATGAAACATCTTCTCCCCTGAAACCGCTTGGCCAATCAAAGCCAAACTTCATATGGAGCATCCTTGGGAAGGGGGAAAGAAAGTTTATATAAATGGTCAAGGTCACATGACCAAGATGGCTGCCATGGCTATAAATAAAAAAAAACTTTAAAAATCTTCTTCTCCAGAACCAGAAGGCCAATGATTTTGAAACTTGGTGTGAAGCATCAGTGACTGGAGCTCTACAAAGTTTATATAAATCATGACCCTGGGATGACCTTGACCTATTTTACGGCAAGGTCAACATAGGTCGCTCATGCATTTGAATGGGGAAAAGTGTTAAAATGTCATTTGTAGGGAAAAACTTGCAGGAAATGGGCAAATGGACTTAAGATTGATGATTCTAAAAAAATTTGGACCCCAGGGGTCTGTCTGCCCCCACCCCGGGGCAATATACATGTATATTACAGTGATATTCAAAGATCTTCTTTTCTGAAACTCCTTGGCCAATCAAAGCCAAACTTTATGTGGAGCATTCTTAGGAAGAGTGAATGAAATTGTATATAAATGGTCAAGGTCACATGACCAAGATGGCGGCCATGGCTATAAATAGCAAAAACCCTTAAAAATCTTCTTCTTCAGAACCAGAAAGCCTATGATTTTGAAACTTGGCATGAAGCATCAGGCAATGGAGCTCTACAAAATTTGTATAAATCATGATCCTGGGATGACCTTGACCTTTTTTACGGCAAGGTCAACTAAGGCCGCCCATGCATTTGAATGGGAAAAAATAGGAAAATGTCATTTAATGGCAAAAAACTTGCTAAGAATGAGCAAATGGACAGAAGATTTATGTTTATGAAAATATTTTGGGCCCAGAGGGTTGTCTGCCCCTGCCCTGGGGCTATATACATGTGTATGACCATAATATTGAAACATCTTCTCTGAAACCGCTTGGCTAATCAAAGCCAAACTTTTAAGTGGAACATTCTTAGAAGAGTGAATGAAAGTTTGTATAAATGGTCAAGGTCACATGACCAAGATGGCCGCCATGGCTATAAATAGCGAAAACCCTTAAAATCTTCTTCTCCAGTACTAGAAGGCCTATGATTTTGAAACTTGGCATGAAGCATCAAGCAATGGAGCTCTTCAAAGTTTATATAAATCATGACCCTGGGATGACCTTGACCTTTTTTATGGCAAGGTCAACTTTGGTTGCCTAAGCATTTGAATGGGGAAAATTGTTATAATGTCATTTGAAGGGCAAAACTTGCAGTAAATTTGCAAATGACTGAATCTTTATGATTTATTAAAGAAATTGACTCCAGAGGTTGCCCTGGCCCTGCCCTGGGGTTATATACATGTATATTACCATTCTAGTCAAACAAGTTTATTGGTATATATCTCAGGTCTCAGGTGAGCGTTTACAGGACCATTGGTCCTCTGGTTAAAAATTCTGAACTTGGATGGGTTGAAAACCATCACCTCCAGTTAAACATCCTCCAGTTAAACATTAATGTGTGCTACATGCTGTGTTTGAAAGAAAAACAACCCATTTTATTGGAGAGATGAGCTACTAAGCTTTATCTTAGAATTGAGACAAAATCTCAAAAATCGTTATTAGTGGTCAAAAATAGTGTTTTTGTCCAAAAAAAAAATCAATTTTTAGTTTTTTGCTTTAAATGATTGCTTTCAGTATCTCGAATGAGGATGTGAAACGAATTCGGGTTTGGAAGTCCAGAAATAAAGTTGTGGGCTTTTTGCTGCATCCCAAATTTTGGTGTTTTCAATAACATGCATTTTTGCACATTTTTATTTAATCTTTTTATCAAAAATATTGAATGGTTATTCAGGAAGTCCAGCCCTTTAAGATGGTTTTAAGTTTTAAAAATTTATTTGAAAAATATCTATACTAGACATTATCTTAAACTGAGAAAATATTAACTGGTGCAAAACTTCTTTTGATGAGTATATATCATGTTCACTTGCTAAAATAAAATGCACTGTATGGCTAATATTTTTCTTGGGGTACCCTAATGTATTTATAACAATATATCAAAGTCTGTCAAACAATGTAAATTAAGGACCAATGGTGGATAATCGGTATGCGGGGGCAGTGTGTGCGTGTGTTGGGGGGGGGGGGGGGGGCTAGGCGGACAGTCCGTATTCTCAGACATTTTATGGCAAGCAAGGGCCAAGTTTGCCGTTGAATAGCCAGGTATCTACACAAAAAGACGTCGTTGGTGTTTCACGGTCTGGGAGTCTAAGACTTTTTTGTGCTCGCGATGTCAGAGAGCGTGTGCCGTCGACTGTTCGTGAACATAGGGCTGCATCGTCGGCAGTGGCAAAATCTTAATATCTCTACCAGCACAGAACTGTAAACATGCGACTTTTAAAAGGTACAAGTAGGCAATGATCAAGAAAAGGCACGGTCAGGGAGAATTTCCCACTCCAAAAACCGAGGTGGGGAAAAACTAAATTGGCAAGTTGGTACATATACTAAGAAAACATATTGTGAGTCGAGTGAGCAGCTATTTCCCAATAGGCGACCACTCAGTTATCCAAATTTTACTTGAACTATGTAAACGTAAATAAGGTTGAAACAGCACAAAAGTCGACTCCAAATCATAAAACAAATAGCACCACAACAGAAGTATCGCCTTGGAACGATAAGTATTATACAATGGGGGGGGGGGGGTGGCATTCGTCATATATGGGTTAATATTACTTTAAACAAACAACTTTTTACATGTTAAATTATTTATTCAGAAGTCAGCGTTACATGCGACAGCCCACACACTGATTGTACGATACCGGAAGATGAATCCCCTCTCGCAGTTACTGTGACGAATGTATCACCTGTTCAAGCAACGTAAGTATTCAATTTCAGTGTATGAGCCGCCTCATGGGAAAACCAACAATCTGCACAGGCGAAAACAAAGACGCAGATCAGCTTCGCGGTAACCGCGAAGCTGATCAGCGCCTTCGTTTTCGCTACTCGGATAGTACAACCCCTCTACTACTAAAATCCAAAATTTCCAGCCTCTAGCCATCTTCTGTGCTTGTACAGCTCGGTTTGTGTCGGACCTGTTCGGAAACCACATTGTTGGCTTTCCCACGAGGCGGCTCGTATGTGTTATAAACTCTCGCTCGCTTTCTCTTGTTAAATGCAAGTCACAGTATTTATAAAAATTAAAAATGTGTGGCATATGAAAATCTCACGCTCACAAAATGCTCATCCACCATATAAATTAAAATTTGATTCATTATCGATAGACACAAAAATACATACACAAAAGTTTGATCCTTAATTTTAGCAGTATAGTTGGTTCTTGCTGCATGATTTTGGTATCGGGATAAAGGAGAAAGTTGTCCCTTCAGGCAGCGTATAATACAACAGCGTATCATGTCTGTTAACAAAAATTTAACACCTCATGATGACCGAATTTTCGACTGGTCCTCATAAATGTTCGTTTGTCCTTGATTCATTGACTAGTTAGAGAGTCACCACGAGGACCGAACAGCTAACTAAATGTTGTGAACCACTGCAGAAGCTGAGGGTGAGGTTAGGAACCTGTAAAATCGATTTAAGCCCGCCGTTATTTTATATTACTGATCTTTTCAAGGCGATACTTCTGTGATGGTTCTTATTGTTTTATGTCCTGGTGTTCAAACTTTTTGTGCTGTTTGTGCCGTATGTATGTTTTTTTATATTTTTAGTTAAGTTTAAGTAACGGAGTGGCCACCCATTGGGAAAATAGCTGCTCGTTCGGCTTACGATATGTTTCATGGTATAAGTGCCTGATTGCTAATTTAGTTTTTTCCCACCTCATTTTTTGGAGTGGGATTCTCTTTCTGATTGCGCCTTTTCATGATCTTTGCCTACTTGTACCTTTTTACAATGTTTACTTCCAGAGGGAATCTAACGACAGTTGATATCACGGCTGTTGCTGGGGTTAACTATCAACTGACATCTGAGCCAATGGTATGTTTATCTTGCGAACTGTGTCATTTTTCCGGCACAAACATACGAATGGTGGTAGAATAAAGTGCTTAGCATGCTTACACTTGACGTTCGACCTCTGGCTGACTGAAGTTATTCGGTATAAACGAGGCATTATGGAAACACGCCCATGCAGTATACAGAGATTTTTAAAGTTGTAAAAATGAAAATTTTCGGTAGAAAAATTTTGATTTTTTTTATTTTTTGCTCAAAACATAGAGTGTGGGTATACGTTAGAACCGCCTCGCCGAGGCGGTTCAAACGAGTACCCACAATCTATGTTTTGGAGCAAAAATAAGAAAAATAGGTATACCCATGTGTATACCCCAGTTTTGCTATATAAAACGGTTTAAAGGGTATACATTGCACGGACGTGTTTTCCTGATGGGTTAGTTGGTCCATGCGGAGGCTTCTATTCAAAGGTCCAGGAAGTTAACCGCTTAGAAGGCGTGCGAGATAACCGGTCTACGTTTAATCCATCCAGCTTTGTCACAAACCAGCCTAAACAAGTAAAGTAACGGAAGCTTGAAATTCCCAGCTTTGACACAAACCTGCTTGTACATTTAGTAAAGTAACAGAAGCTTGAAATTCCCAGCTTTGACACAAACCTGCTTATTCATTTAGTAAAGTAACGGAAGCTTGAAATTCCCAGCTTTGACACAAACCTGCTTATACATTTAGTAAAGTAACAGAAGCTTGAAATTCCCAGCTTTGACACAAACCGGCCTATACATTTACAGAAAAGTAACAAACCGGGCTGTATAGTCACAGAAGATGGTTAGAAGCCGGACATTTCGTATTAAGAAAGTAGAGGAATTGTACTATCCGTGTAGCGAAAACAAAGGCGCTGATCAGCTTCGCAGTTACTGCGAAGCTGATGTAACTGCGAAGCTGATCTGCGTCTTTGTTTTCGCCTTTGCGTGTTATTTGTTTTCTTACCCATTGTCTCATACGAGAGATACTGTATGTTGCAGACACTGGCGGCGGGTGACTCTCGCACAGTTACCATACCTATAGAGAATGTCGGTTCTAATGATGGCGATCTACAGTTCCGTGCTGACTTCGTCCCAGATGGCACTGAGGAACTGGAGAGTCAAACAATAACGATAGTTGATGTACCCAGTAAGTAGTATAACAAGTCGCCGAAAACCACTTTGCCGAAAAGACACTTCGCCGAAACGACACTTTGCCGAATGCGACACTTCGCCGAAAAATTGCCGAAATTCGGCAAATGCCGAAAAAGATGTTATTAAGAACATTTTATACCAGAGGACCAATGGTCCTGTAAACGCTCACCTGAGTTCTCGGGTATGCAATCTCAGATAATGAACTGATATTAAGTCCCCATTAAGACAATTAAGGCTCGTCTAATAACGTTAGTTTCCATCAAGCATGACTCATCGATAATCATTTGAAACTTTCGGCCAAGTGTCGCACCAGAAAGGAATTTTCGGCAATGTGTCGTTTCGGCGAAATGTCTTTTTCGGCGAAGTGGTTTTCGGCAAAGTGTCGTGCACCGTATAACCAGTATTATATGCTTCAAAATTGACTTCGTTTTTCATGTAAGCCGACTAATAGCTTCAAAATGGTAAAAGTATGCTTCCGCTCTGATCCTGTTCGACTGTGTATATGCATGTCTGTATTATATGTTATCAGATGAAATAAATATGTTTAAACTAAAATGGTAAAAGTAAACAGTGATCACGAAATAGCGCAATTACACTGCTGGGAATCACGTGATACGCAATGTTTATGATATGTGCAAATTGTAAACAAGAAGCCGCCATTTTTTCACCGGGTCTAGGTAAGTTTATCAAGTTTTCTTTCAAATGCTGAGGGATAATGATGGATGAATATGCCCAGTCCATGCAGATACATCAGATTTATTTAACTATGTGCGAGCTAATCTTTCAAAGTGTTTTGTTTGTGTAAACACATCATTCCCATCATCAAAATTGTTTGTTGCCATGTACACCAAATATTTATTTTGGGCCTTATTCATTCTTCCAGCAACAATGCGTCCTTTCTTAGAGGTAAAATAACATTTTTTTTCAAAGGACAATTACTTCCATTTTACAGAAATATCCTAAGTGCCACATGAAAAAAAGATAATCAACATCATTGACATTGCATCCCTATACACATGCAATGTGCATTGATACCCTCCACACTTAAACAATAGTCATCATGTTTCTATTCTTTCGTCGATAAATGTATTGATTGCTAATGCACCAGTCCTTTGTAACCATTGCCCCCCCCCCCCTCACACCTACCTACGGTGAAGGGTGGGGGATAGCCGGGCTTAAGTGCAGCGCAATTACTTGTCGAGTGTATCTGCAGTGCATGGGGAATGACGAGGTTTTTTATGCATTAGGATCCTTACTCCATGGCAATTTTCTATTTCTACGGTGAGACCAAAGAGCAAAGTTTTGACCCCCCAGTTTGCCCCCTGTGTGTGCGGCTTATAGCAGGGCACTGAAAGCAGAAATGCCACAATCACCGCCCTTCGCCGTAGGTGGATGAGCAGTGGTTACAAATGTCTTGTGCACAATTGCAGCTAAAATATGATCAAAAAAGAAAAAATAGCCATTTTCGGTTTTGTTCAATATTGAGAACGAATCTTTGAATGCTTTCCTGGCTTTATTGTATATCAGCAGTCACCTCGGGTGGGGGGGGGGGGGTAACTCGGAGGTAATTTTGGTACGGACGTGCCGCCCGATACTTTAGAACATACCCTATTCATATATCTGGTAATCGAAAAAAGGGATATATCATATATCATGCCTTCGAAAAAGTGACCCATTCATATATTTGATTGTACAAAATTTTGACCTATACACAATTATATACAAATATTTCTACTTTCTGAGCTGTGTATGTCAGCAAAAAAGTGCTCTTAAACATGGATGTCCGAACAGTTTGGTCATTCATAGACTAAATATGGAAAAATGGGGCCATTCATCATATAATTTGACTTGAAAAGGTAACCTATTCATATATTTTGACTTGAAAAAGGTAACCTATTCATATATCTGGCGAGGCTGAAAAAGGGGGCTATTCGGGCGGCACATCCCCACTACGTCATATATAGGTAGTTACCCCCCCCCCACCCCCGAGGCAGTCACACATTAGCGTATAACCCAAACGCGCGTCTGGCGTATGAATACTCTCAACATGCTTTAGATTTTGGACGTATAAAAATAATTTGTCCCTTTAACTCGCTTTAGCAGTCACACATAAGCGCCTGACTGAGACGTGTGCCGGACGTACAAAAATCTCAAAGTGTTGAAGTACGTTTGTGTTACTTCCAGGACGCGCTAAGCATGTGCTACAGGCGCACAGCAAACGTTCAACGCGCGTCTCACAAACGCTTAGGGCACGCTTCGGAAGCAATATCTCATAAAATCTGAAAACGCATGTGGCGTACACTAGCGTGCATAACACGTGCGCCAAATGCGTTCATAGCGTATTCAACGCGCCTGTAACGCGCATGGAACTTATTCGAAAAGTAAAAGACATTCGCACAAGACACGCCCAGCTTCTGGAAAAAATTTAAGCATGATATAACACAAACGTGCCTAGAGCGCGCACCGACCTTTAGCGACGTATATCAACGTACACCCAGCGTACACCAAAAACGCACATTTAGCGCGTTTCTAATGTGTCTCCGACGTGCTCCTGACGTAAGTTGAATCATTCAAAGTTTACATTTTTGTCAACACGCCCGGCGCGCGTTGGCTTATTCTGCTATTTTAAGCAGCAGTCACACACTAGCGTATAATCCAAACGCGCGCCGGGCGTGACGACAAAAATGTATGATTCAAAAAACGCCAGGAGCACGTTGGAGACACGTTAGAAGCGCGTTAAACGCGCGTTTTTTTTAAGCTTGGTGTACGCTTGTTGCACGTCGATATACGTCGCTGTAAGTCGCTGCGCGCTCTAGGCGCGTTTGCCCCCCCCCCCCCAAAAAAAAAAAAAAAAAAAAAAAAAAAAAAAATCAAAAATGCTTAAAAACTTTCTAGAAGGTCGGTGTGTCCCGGGTGTGTGTCTTATACGTTTCGAATAAGTTCCATGCGCGTAACATGCAAATTAAGCATGACCTGAAACAGACAAGCTACTTTCAAACTAGATGCACTGCGACAGATAAAATGCAGGTTTGTCGGACACGCGCATTTAACATATCGCAAATTTTACACCCATGTACACCCCATTAATTTTGAGAAATGTGACATTAATTTGGCATATGCCAGTTTCGATAAGTTTTTGGGTATCATGTATGATACCTTTTTCAGTTCAGAAAAATCATAACACGTTACAGACGTATAGGTTATAACTTGAATGTTATGCGACAGTCTGCATGCTTAGTTTTTAACCCAATCATGGTTGATAACTATGCTGCCTTCTTTAATTGCACGCCGGTGGGTCGGGAGTCAGACTCTGTGATGGACCCGACTTAAAGCTATTCATTTTAGTTGGTTGGGGCCGGAGCTTCTTGTCTGTTGCTTGGCCCACCGGGGTCCAACTGGTGTTTTTCTTTTGCTCCGGAGTTAGTAGGTTATTCGGCGCCCAGGGATCGCCATCGTCGGGCAGCTTACTCAATCTGTGAGTCCTTGTTTTTGATTCATCAGGATGTGTATCATGATTTATTTGTTTGTTCTTGATGATTCATTGACTAGTTAGAGATTCACCACGAGGACCGAAGAACTTACTAAATGTTATGAACCACTGCAGAAGCTGAGGGTGAGGTTAGGATCCTGTAAAACCGGTTTAAGCCCGCCAGTAACTTTGTGTTACTGATCGTTCCAAGGCGATACTTCTGTGGTGGTTCTTTTTGTTTTATGTCTTGGTGTTTAAAATTTTTTTGTGCTGTTGGCGCCTTATGTATGTTTTCATATTTTTAATTAAGTTAAGGTAACTGAGTGGCCACCTATTGGGAAAATAGCTGCTCATTCGGCTTACGATATGTTTCATGGTATAAGTGCCTGATTGTTAGTTTGGTTTTTCCCACCTCGGTTTTTGTAGTGGGAATCTCTTTCTGATTGCGCCTTTTCCTGATCTTTGCCTACTTGTACCTTTTTCCAATTTAATACGTTTTATCATTGTCGTGTGAAGAATTTGTACGTATTCATCACATTTGTGAAGAACTTTTTTTTAATATATAAAAACGGTACTAAGATTCACGTGTGTATTTTGACATGTGAAGAATTGGTGCGTATTCTGCAAACTTTCTGTCAAGAACTGTTGAATTAAACTGTGCGTATGTTCATTTTCTGGGGCACATGGCGCTCTTGACGGTAGAAAAGTCTATGCTTTTACATGTCAAAAGTGAGTATAAAAAGGAAAGGAGAAGTTTTTGATATGTGTAAAAAGCTAACTGATACTTTTTGCATACTTTTTGCATTAATTAAGAAGCGTGTGAACTTGTCTTTGAGAGACTCTAAAAACTGGTTTAAGGCCCCCAGTATTTTTTTTTTGTATTACTGATTGTTCCAAGGCGATACTTCTGTTGTGGTTCTCTTTGTTTTATGTTTTGGAGTTGAATTTTCGTGCTGTTTGAACCTTATATACGTTTTTAGAGTTTTGGTTAAGTTCGGGTTACTGTTTGGCACTTATTGGGAAATAGCTGCTCATTCGGCTTAAAGGGAAACATAATTATTAAATTCCCGCATATGATTTTCATAAAATTTCACATGCTTCAAGATAATTGTATCCTTGGACTAAAATCTAAATAAAAGTGGGATGTCACCGGCCTCGTTTCCATGGTATCAGAATGTTTCTCGTGCATTTCAGAAAAACGCGTTCGTAGCGGACATGTGTTTTAATATATGTGTTATTTTTGCATAAACAACTTAATCATACGATCAGTGTTATTTTCTTAAATTTTGATACTATTTGCTTTTAAACTGAGGAGATTACAAGCAAAATTAACTTTCCCGCCATGTCTTCAAACCTGGAAAAAATATGTATTTTTGCGATATCTCTTAAACTACGCATATGATTTTAATTAAATTAAACCAATAGATACGAAACGACGTAACCATCCAAAAGTTGAAATAAAAAGTGGGGGTCATCGAATTGCGTTGGAAGATTTAGAGAAAACCCGCCTTTTTCGTTTTAATGTCAAACGTTGCACTGACGTCGCGTATATTAATGCGACGTCATCAACAGCGAAATAACCGTTTTCACATGTAATTAACCGTATACACGAATGAGGGTATATCAATTGTCGCATAACTAATTTAAAATAAAAATGAACAATATGTTTACCCGCTTTAGGACTTAATTATGCAGAAACAAACAAAATAAGATTCTACAGCTTGCAACGTCATTGGAAAATCAAAACAAAACGACGCTAAATGCTACGCGTAACATGCATACACTAAACGCCGACATTGCGCAAACAGTGTGCTCATAAACAATAGTTATGTTCTATAAGTATAAGTACCTAATTGTCAATTTGTTTTTCCCATCTTTATTCCTTTCTTTTTTTTTTTTTTTTTTTTTTTTTTTTTTATTTTATTTTTTTTTTTTTTTGAGTTGGAATTTCATTATGATTGCGCCTTTTCCTGATCATCACCCACTTGAACCGTTCTAATTTGATCGCTCTTGATCGCTACAGCTAATAAAAGTTAGCCCAAAACTTTTCATGGTTTATACGGTTTAGCTCCAGTGAGCATTTTTGTTTAAATTAGGGTTAAAACAAGAGCTACCAAGCCTTAAAGGAGAACGTTCAACGACAACACCTTTTAAACTCAAGGTCTGATCTAAGAAACATTTTGGTGCAAATTTTGTTCAAATCGGTCAAGGATTAAGTGAGATATTGTGATTTGAAGTTTTGGAACGAAGTTAATATTTAATTAGAAAACTGTAAAACCATAAACAATGAATAAATTATATATTTCAAATCTTTTATGGAGGTATATGTCCAAAATTGATAGTAAATCAATAGTACAAAACAGTGTAACAAAAATTAACAGAAAAATATTAATAAGGTTTCATTATTATTAATTAGGCATATTTAAGTAGAACTTTATGACGGCATTAAGCCTAATGAATATCCAAGATGGCCGCCTCTTTTAACAGAAATAAATGTATATTCAAACCAACACAACTTTCTCAATATCCATTTGATTTTAATAAAACTTGTACTAAATTGTTGAGAGGCAACTACTTTCATTTAAGTTTCATTGTGTTTAACCTTGCCTTTCCCTTTAAGAGTCCATGTTAGAACAAAATGAAAATAAAAGATGCAAAGAGTGTGTGTCTGGGGTCGTTGAAGTGTACTCAAAAGATTATAAACATCTAAAGCAAATACCAAAGTGAGGGTGAAAAAAGGTGCAATTTTAAAGTGACTTAACATATGATCCCCACCTGGTTGATGGCCAATTTTTGAAGCACAGTTTTTGCCCTTTGTTCAAAAGTGTGGTCGAATAGCATATCTATGAAATGGAATCCATAAAATTTTGTTAATTCTTATGAGCTTTATGTAAAAATTGGTTAATGACATCATTACGTTTCTAATTTTGTCGGGTATAGTAAATAAAGAAATGAAGAAAGAAAAAGGTGAAACATTTAAAAGACCATTGATGGATATGAGTGGTAAAGAGTCAAACAGTTTGTATGATCTAGTACTTTCTGAACTAGCGAAAAACATGGATTTGTCCGTCATTGTATTGGACCTAATCAATTTTAGAGAGCCTACATTCATCTACTTAAATATTAAACTGACAGAAAATAAGAACACAATTTGTTTGTGTGGAAGGAATCAATTTGGTTTGCTGTGTACATGGTATCTAGCAAAGTAATCTGCTCGTAAAATTGCAGAATTTGGTTTTATCCGTTATGAAACAACTTCCCACGTTTTTATAATACCACAGCAGTATGTAATGAATTTCAATGTCATGATTAACAGTTTATATTTAAGATATTGAAGGAAATAAAGCTTATGTGTGTAGGGTAACAGCGTATTTTAAGTGAATTTTTGAAGTGTTTGAAACACTGGTCAGGTGAAATGCCACAAACTATGGCTCAAATTCTTCCAAATAGGGTTGTCCATGGAATGCACTAGGTGGCATAAAAATCAACAAGCGTATCTTGAAGTTATTTGGAAAGAAAACAAAACTGATGACGTCATTTGTTTACATTTTGGTGTATATGGAAACATTTGCGGTCACATGATTCTCAGCAGTGATTATAAGAAATTCTTACCCCAAACCCAAGGTGTGTAAAACTGAATTAACAATCCATTAGGTACTTAAACTAAGAAAACATCGTAAGCCGATCCAAAATATGAGCCGCCTCATGGGAAAACCAACAATCTGCATAGGCGAAAACAAAGACGCAGATCAGGTTCGCGGTAACCGCGAAGCTGATCAGCGCCTTTGTTTTCGCTACTCGGATAGTACAATTCCTCTTCTACTTAAATCCGAAATTTCAAGCTTCTAGCTCTTTTCTGTGACTGTACAGGTGTGTTTCTGTCGGACCTGTTCGGAAGCCACATTGTTGGTTTTCCCACGAGGCGGCTCATATAAAGCAATTAGAACCACTACAGAAGCATCGCATTGGAACTATCAGTAATATATATTACTGTGGGGTGGCTTAAGCTAATTTTACAGGCGCCTAACCTCATCCTGAGCTACTGCGGTGGTACACAACATAAAGTTGTTCGGTCCCCGTGGTGAATCTCTAAAGGTAAAAGTAGGCAATTATCAGGAAATGGCTGAGTCTGAAATTCCTACTCTACAAAAGCCGTGGTGAGAAAACACTAGATTAACAATCAGGGCCCAGTTGTTCAAAACTAACGACCTCGTTAGTTAACGTTTTGTTAAAATTTCAAACATTAATATTACAAATACACTGTTATTTTTTGTTGAAAAAATGTGAGAATCCTTTGCAGTGCAAGGATTCTCACATTTTTTCAACAAAAAATAACAGTGTATTTTTTTACTTTAGCTGATATTTGCTTACCAAATTTATGTCTTAACGATATCGTTAAGCTAACGATGCTTTGAACAACTGGGTCCAAGTAATTATACTAAGAAAACATTTCGTCGGCCGAGTGGGCAGCTATTTTCAAAAAGGCGACCATTCAGTCATCCAAACGTATACTTAAGGAATTAAAATACGCAACACTTTTTATTTCATTTTTTACGTATGTATGTGATGTTTTGATAAAATCCCTTTATTAAATGACATACTGACTGCTTTTTGCACGTAATGAAATGAGAAAACGTCATTTTATTAACAAAATTAACGACAAAACGTCAAAGACTATGAGAAACGCAAATTGTGACGTAAACGTCGAGGCGAAGGTGAAGATGCCAAATGTTTTGCATGTGGGTTACGTGACGTCGACTTGATAATTTGCAATAAAGACTAGCATCATTGTATACTTAGGTGCCGTCACATGTTGCGTTAAATCTTGTTAACGGAATGCTGAAGTTAACAATAACGAAGAATGAGTTGTTAACGTCATTTAAATTATTCGATTTTGGTCATGTGTACCTAAACGGTGTATATCGAACCGACATACGACACGACGTGCTTTTTAATCAACAGTGACGTCACAGGTTCCGTAGAAATGGGTCATCGGAGCATTTATTTTGACGCTCCTTTAACAGAATATCATGTCATGTAATGAAGCGAAACGATTTATGTAAACATTATGACCTTTGAACTTCAGACGTCAATAAAACGTCCATAATAACGTCAATATCCAACATCCTAAATTTAAATGACTCCCATTATGTTTTTTCAAATTTTCGGATTTCAAAATGATTAATTGCCAAACGTTTGATTATAGTGCGTCAATCGAGTGTTGACTCAAAGCATATAATCAATCATTTTATTGAATATAACGCATGCCGAAAGAAATTTTACTGGCTTTTGACTCATTTTTTTCGATTGACGTTGGTGACGTTAAACGTCTTAGAACATAACCAAATGTTACCAACTGATCAATGGTTAAATTTGCAATGACTTTTAGGGGCTTTTGAAACAAACTATTGGTTTTGGTTTCAAATTTGACATTTACTGATCATGGTATCAGGGTATGCTCAAGAAGGTCAGTGTGGTCACGCGTACGCCATTAAGCATACGTAACCGACATTGTAGCTCAATCTGTTGCAATTTTACGTTTAAATATTGCTTTCATATAATAAGCTCAGTAACACCACAGACTTGCATTGCAAAGCATGTTTTTAGTGACCCAAAGTGTTTGTTGCGTTTCTTTATTCCTTAAGTATATCTAAAATAAGATACATTAGGTGCAAACAACACAAAGCTTTAACGCCAAAACATAAAACAATTAGAACCACTAAAGAGGTGTCGCATTGGAACGATCAATAATATAAAAATACCGGGGGGGGGGGGGTGCTTAAACTAGTTTTACAGACGCCTAACCTCACACTGAGCTACTGCAGTGGTACACAACATTTAGTTAGTTGTTCGATTCTCGTGGTGAATCTTAAATAAGTCAATGAATCATCAAGGAAAACAAATAAAACATGATAACCATCGAGATGAATAAAAACGAGGACTCACAGATACACTTAGCTGCCTGGGCGCAAAACAAACAACAACACTAGAAATCTGGAGCAAAAGAAAAACCGAAGTTAACCGCTGTGGTCCAAGCAACAGACAAGAAGCTCCGGTCCCAACCAACTAAAATGAATAGCTTTAAGTCTGGAACATCATAGAGTCTGACGCCCTATCCACCGGCGTGCAATTAAAGAAGGCAGCATATTTATTAACCATGATTGGGCCAATAACTAAGCATGCAGACTGTCGCATAACATTTAAGTTGTATCCTATACGTTTGCAACCTAATAGACTGAAAAGTTAAACATCAATAAATCATCAACGATAAACAAATAAATTATGAAAACCACCATAATGAATAAAAAAACGAGGACTCACAGATAAGTTGAACCCGGCTCTGTATGTTGGTTTTACAAGTACAAGTAGGAAACGATCGCTAATATGAATTCGCTAGTGTGTGACGGGACGCTTTGATGATGTATTCCAATAACATGTACCACTGTATAAGATTATCTCATATTGTATTTTGTGATATCGGTATCTTAATTAGAAATAAGCTATGTTAGTATAAAATAATTTTTAGCAGAACATAAAACAATTGCAATTGTTTTCTTTAATATTCTAAGGAACTCTACAGACAAGATGAGAAAAGATCGCTTCATCAGTGTGTTACAAGTAAATAATAAATTGCTTTTTCAGGGGAGTGTCCGGAAGGTCAAGTTTACAGCCCATGTGGTACCGCGTGCCCGCTGACATGTGGCACAATCGACTCTGGTCCGTGTGAACTACCATGTGTCGCTGGGTGTTTCTGTCCAGAAGGCACGGTCCTGCAGGATGACCGTTGTATACCACCCTCGGAGTGTGTATGTGTACGCGATGACGGCACTGTCATACCAAACGGAGACCTCTACTATGATATCGTTGGTAACGGAACTGAGTGTAGTCTCTGGTAAGCATAACATGAGCCACCTCGTGGGAAAACCAACAATGTGGTTTCCGAACAGGTCCGACACAAACCGGCTTGTACAAGCGCAGAAAAGAGCTAGAAGCTTGAAATTTCGGATTTAAGTAGAAGAGGAAGTGTACTGTCCGTATAGCGAAAACAAAGGCGCTGATCAGCTATGCAGTTACGGCGAAGCTTTTCTGCGCCTTTGTTTTCGCATATGCAACATGTTGATTTTCTCATGAGGTGGCTCATAATTGAAAACGATGATGGCGAAATCAATGACAGACTCCGGAACCAAGACATACATTTGCAATTGTCAAAAATTAGGCGCAAATTGTTTTCTGATTTAAAAATATTGACCAATATCTAAACATTTGATAGGATAACTGAGGTGCAACTTTGTATTTATTTTACAGCACATGTGCAAGCCCTGATATCACGTGTTCTACTGAGAAACCGTGTAGATCGTCAACATGTTTAGCCTGTGGTGGTGTGTACTATCGCACGTTTGACGGCAAAAGATTCAAATTTGCGGGACGTTGCTCATACATTTTGGCACAGGTATACAATGACTACGTTTGTTTTGTAACCGCTGAAAGACAGGAGGTTACGATATTTTTCCTGACCTATCCCGCCAAAAGTATTACCGAGGGCCGAAAGGGCTTGGACGGTTTATGGACATAGCTTTCCAAAAACCACAGGGTTAGTTAGGGGACCAGAGTACGATTTGTACAATTGTATTTAATAAGAGATACAGTTGGTCGTTTATTATAATCATCAGATCATGATCGCAACTAAAGTTCAAAAATGTGTGACTTTGGTTGTTGATTTATTGAATTTTAACAACAGTAACCATCTAATCATAATGTGAGAACCAGAAACCTATAATGTTTCAAACAGCCAAACTTCTCCAATAGGGCTATTGGTATCATTAACTTCGAAAAACATTTTCTAAATTTTGTCGCAGACACTAGGAATTGATTTTCACATTTTCTGTTGTGATAAAAACTCTTTTACGGGAGGGCCTTTCGGAACTAAAATTTAATGGTGACTTGGTTTACAATTTTAAGAAACTTTTAGGAAGGAATGATATTTCTTATCAATTCAGATAGACGTATATGTTATAACTTAAATAATACGACAGTCTGCATGCATAGTTTTAACCCTGTCATGGTTGTAACTATGCTGCCTTCTTTTAATTGCATGCCGGTGGGTCGGGTGTCAGACTCTTTGACGGACCCGACATAAAGCTATTCATTTTAATTTTTGTGCTGTTTGAACCGTATGTACGTTTTCATAGTTTTAGTTAATTTCGGGTAACTGAGTGGCCACCTAGTGGAAAATAGCTGCTCACTCGGCTTACGATATGTTTTCTGAGTATAAGTACCTAATTGTCATTTTAGTTTTCCCACCTCGGTGTTTGGAGTGGGAATTTCTTTCTGATTGCCTCTGTTCATGATCATTGCCTACGTGTACCTTTTTCCAACTCGAGAAAACTCGCAGGTCTAACTGCCCAGTCCGATTAGTTCTCAACATTCGATATTCACGTGTATTAAAATCGTTTGCTGTTATGAATATGGTATTGGGATTAAAGTCTGAGCCGGAAAGGCATGGTCATGCTTTTAAAATGTTAGTGAAGGCGTGTTTACATTGGAGTCCTGACAAAAAACTCTCGCCGCCTGTTTGTGTGTAGGAAAGTCACAGATGTGAAAGAACTTTCGCTACCCGGATAGGTGCCCTAAACACTGCACGTGCAAAACAGTATGAAAAATAACTTGCTATACTGACGTCAATAAAAAATGCCTCATCGAAAAAGTTGCATAACTTGGCCAAAAGCTTCACAATTTGAACGAAATTAGCATTTTCGTTATTTTAATCTTCTCTCTCATGGTATAGCATAAACCCAATTTGATTAAGATGTGCATGTTTTTCAAAACTTGTTTGGGTGCACCATTTTTAAAAATGCATCCTGACGTCATTATACGGACGTTTTTGACGTGAAAATTCTTGAAAGCCGTGCAAAGTCGTTTTAGAAACTGGTGAACATCAAAACTTTGAAACGTAACATCACTGGACTACGTGAAGTTGAAATACTGAAATCATCATAGGGACTTTTCACAAGAAAGGAAACAGACGAAGCGAAAAAATGATACTGCTCGGTTTCTGGCGTTCGAAGCGACTCCATAGTCCAGGACAATCATTTGCGTTGACATAAGATTCCCTATATCGATTTTTTTACCGTAGCTCTTTCGCCGACGCTTCTGTAGCAAAATCATTTTGACGTCGATGTCTCTTATGCTTACGAATTCTAATGATGAAACATTTCAGAAACGATGCTGTTATATTCGGATGTACACCTTGAGTTGATTTTCATAACGTAGTCGCATTATTTCAAATGAATAGCCAAGAATGGAGCAAAGGTATTCTGACGCGTATTTCCCTAGACGTCAAATACACGTTATCCGAAAGGACGTTCGTTTCACACTGAAAGGCAAAAGAAAGAACAATAGAAACTACTATTTGTCAAATAGCCATGCCAGGATAACATTTGAAAACTTTTTGACCATTTTGACGGCGATTGCCATTTAAGCATTGATCATTAGCTGCAATGATGTCAATAACGATAGAGAACGAAATTTGGTTTTCAAAAAATATTTTTCAACAACATATGGTCACGTATGGATATCCCACTCTGTAGCTTATGTGTTGGTATTGCAAAGGAGACTTTCAGTAATCGAAAGATGCGATGCCTGATAGACCGGTTCATGAGAAGACTAGGGATTTTGCGAGGGGTGTATGTTTTCAACAGCATGCCATGTTTCAAGCAGATGTCTGAATTATTCCATTTCAGCATTTCCGAACGCGTAAAAAGTAAGCAAGAGATATGATCAATATTTAAAATAATGAATGTTGTTAATCTTGACAGTATCACGTGTCAAAGTTGACTGAGGCGTTTTTGTTGACTTCAGTATATAAGTTACATTGAAGTCATAAGGTAAACCACAACGAACAGATATTCGTAATTCATTCATTGTTATTAATTTTCTATGGCAGGATGTAATTGAACAAAACTTCAAGATTTCCGCCAAGAATGTACCATGCGGGCGTACCTGTAGACGTCGACCTATGTCACGCCTTCGTACTTGCCGCCCTCGCTTGTGCCTCGGTATTGTCACGATTGAGCTTCTGAAGTCCTCTACGGTTGTCGAAATGACCAGAGACTTCCGTTTGTCTGTAAACGGTACCAGAGCAGGGCTACCTCTAGACCTGAGACCAGCTCTACTCCTGGACCGTGTATCACGACGCAAGGTCAAGGTCACGCTAGATGACGGTGCGATGTTGGTGTTTGATGGCCGCCAAGTGGCAATAACTGTGTTCTCAGTCATGCGCACACAAGGTTTGTACAAATATATGGGCGTAAGAATATTCATATTTTAATGCTTACAAAAAAAAAAAAAAAAAAAAAAAAAAAAAAAAAAAAAAAAAAAAAAAGGGACAAAGTAAGCAATGATCAAGGACTAGTAGAGTCAGTTTCAGATTTTAAATCTAAATTTAACTGTGTAGGATCATATTTTAAATTCAACATGTCATAGAAAATATTCAGAAAATATTAAAATTGAATGTACTCAAAGCTGTCAATTAAGTGATTATGTCGATCTTATACGGAACAAAGTATCATTACGAAAACTTGCCCATGGAATATACAGAGATTTTTAGGCTTTAAAAATTGAAAAATTTCAGCTGAAAAATTTTGATATTTTTCTTATTTTTGCTCAAAACATAGATTGTGGGTACACGTTAGAACCGCCTCGCCGAGGCGGTTCTAACGAGTACCCACAATCTATGTTTTGGAGCAAAAATAAGAAAAATAGGTATACCCCTACATACCCCATTTTTGCTATATAAAAGTGGGGTATAAGGGGGTATACATTACACGGATATGTTTTCATGATGAGAGGTAAAGCCGTTCCCTCCCATTTGAAGGTTGGCTCTATATCGAGTTTATCTGAATAATAATTAACATTTAAAACATATTGTTTAAAACTTATTGTTTGATGTTTGGCATTTAATGTTTGTGCTGCTTGCAGCTCCTGTAAGTTTTTATATTTTAGTTAAGTTTGGGTAATTGTGTGGCCGCCTATCGGGAAATAGCTGCTCGCTGGGCTTACGATATATTTTCTTAGTATCTGATTGTTAATTTAGTTTTTTCCCACCTCGGCTTTTAGAGTGGAAATTTCTTTCTGATGCGCCATTTCCTGATCACGGCCTAGGTTAAAAAATGAAAAAATCATCTGTTTACATTGATGTATAGTATATTCTTCTAGTATAACCCATTAAATATATTATATTCACTCTTACTACTACTGCTTTTACTACTACTGCTTCTACTACTACTACTACTGATAATAATAACAACCATTTTCACCTCTCTTTCTTCTTATACCCTCTTTCCATTGTTGCCACTGGCCACATTTAATTGTAACTTATTAAATGTGATTACCTATCTTTTAGTCAGAAAAACGTTGCATTTATGCCATTGCCTTCGAAAATCATTTATATGTCTTACGAGAAAAAATAATCAGTTATTATATGTGTTTTATTATATATGAGCCGCAAAATGAGTTTTAGAAATAAGAGAAATTGTACTACCCGTGCAGCGCAAACAAAGGCGCTGATCAGCTTCGCATTTACTGCGCCTTTGTTTTTGCATATGCAAAATGTTTGTTTTCTTATGACATGGCTAAAATGTTTATGAGCCGCCTCGTGAGAAAACCAACAATCTGCATATGCGAAAACAAAGACGCAGATCAGCTTCGCGGTAGCCGCGAAGCTGATCAGCGCCTTTGTTTTCGCTACACGGATGGTACATTTCCTCTTCTTCCTAAATCCGAAATTTCAAGCTTCTAGCCCCTGCTTCTGTGCTTGTACAGCTCGGTTTGTGTGAGACCTGTTCGGAAACCACATTGTTGGTTTTCCCATGAGACGGCTCTCATTTTTATTCAGGACTATGTGGGACCTTTGACTTCCTGCGAGGAAACGACTATCAATTACCCAATGGTACTGTTGTTACTGATGCCAACGTCTTTGGAAACAGCTGGGCGGTAAACGGATGTGCTTGAATGAAACGCAAATACTTCACAACGATACTGGATATTCTTAATTAATCTGCAAATATGTACCGCAGACCAATAGAAATAAACTGCATTACTTAATTATGTTGTCTCTCATTCTGTATCCGTTTACACATAATCGCAGTGATATAGCCATATAGCTTTGATGCGATGCACATCAGCATTTCTAGTGATGAAGTACGATGTTACAGCTTGCATGCACAGTTTTTAACCCAATCACGGTTAACTGAACGTCGGTCGTTCGGGCATCAGACTCTAAGATGGTCCCGACTTAAGGCTATAAGGTATGACATGCTGCTCTTGAAGAATCTCATGTATATTTTTTTATTATTTTAGTTGGCTAGGACCGGAGGTTCTTGTCTGTTGCTTGGCCCTCCGGGGTTCAACTGTTTGTTTTTTTTCCTTATGGATTTCAGTAAATTAATGTTGTTTGGAAACCAGAGATCTCCAGTCGCCAGGCAGCTTATTGTATCTGTGGGTCCCCGTTTTTAGCTCACCTGAGCCGAAGGCTCACAAGGTGAGCTTATAGGATGGCCATGATCCGGCGTCCGTCCGTCGTCCGTCCGTCGTCCACAATTTCAAAGATCTTCTTCTCTGAAACCGCTTGGCCAATCAAAGTGAAATTTTATGTGGAGCATCCATGGGTAGGGGGAACTGAAGTTTGATCGTGAGATCCGGGTCACATGACCAAGATGGCCGCCACGCCCATATATGGTAAAAACACTTCAAAAATCTTCTTCTCCAGAACCGGTAGGCCGATTTCCACGAAAATTGGTATTTAGCATCGGGGGCTTCAACCAATCATAGTTTGATAAAATGATGACCCTAAGATGACCTTGACCTATTTTACGGCAAGGTCAAATTTGGAAATATAGGCTTTCACAGGGGAAAAAGTGAAAACTATGGATTTTTTGAAAACTATTGCAGCCTGAGGCCTGAAAAGTGGTAGATGAAAACAACTAATGGAGTAGATGAAGGTATGTTATTAATTTAGGTCAAGGTCATCTCTTGACCTTGGCCAGTCTGTCGTCCTTACACACTTTTCAAAGATCTTCTCCTCTGAAACCGCTTGGCCAATCAAAATGAAATTTTATGTGAAGTATCCATGGGTAGGGGTTACGAAAGTTTGATTGCAAAATTCCAGGTCACATGACCAAGATGGCCGCCACGCCCATATATGGTAAAAACCACTCAAAAATCTTCTCATGATCCGGAAGGCCGATTTTCACGAAACTTGGTATGTAGCATTTGGGACTACAGCCCATCATAGTTTGATCAAATGATGACCCTAGCATGACCTTGACCTATTTTACGGCAAGGTCAATTTTGTAAACATATGCATTTACATGGGAAAAAGTGAAAATTATGGATTTTTTTGAAAACTATGGCAGCCTGAGGCCTGAAAAGTGATAGATGCAAAACAACTAATGAAAGTATGTGATTAATTTAGGTCAAGGTCATCTCTTGACCTTGACCAGTCTGTCGTCCATACACACTTTTCAAAGATCTTCTTCTCTGAAAGTGCATGGCCAATCTAACTGAAATTTTATGTGGAGCATCCATGGGTAGAGATAATGAAAGTTTGATCGCGAAATTCAGGTCACATGACCAAGATGGCCGCCACAACCATATATGGTAAAAACCACTCAAAAATCTTCTTCTCCAGAACCGGCTGGCCGATGTTTGCGAAACTTGGTATGTAGCATTTGAAATTCCAGCCCATTATAATTTGTTGAAATGATGACCCTAAGATGACCTTGACCTATTTTACGGCATGTCAATTTTGGAAACATAGGCTTTTACATGGGATTAGGCAAAAACAATGGATATTTTGGAAATTGTTGCAGCCTGAGACCTGAAAGTTGCAAGATGAAGACAACTAATGGAGTCAATGAAGGTAAGTAATTAATGAAGGCCAAGGTCATTTCTTGACCTTTACTCAAGGTCATTTAAATATCAAAATTAAAATTATGGTTTTCTCAGAAATCACTGGGTTTGGAAACTGTTGCAGCCTGGGACCTGAAACCTGGCAGATGCAGACAACTTATGAAGTCAATAAAGATGTGTGAGTATTTAAGGTCAAGGTCATTTCATGATGACTTAATACTCCAAGATCAGGCTTCAGGTGAGCGTTCTCAGGACCAGTGGTCCTCTGGTTGATGATCCATCAATGCGTTTATAATTATTTATGGAAGAGGCTAATGACAAACGTTTGTCAATAGCGAAAACACGTTAAATCTGCTATTTACAAACGTTTGTCAATAGCGATTTTTCGATAAAATCGCTAATGACAAACGTTTGTCAATAGTCAAAATTACGAAAAATCACTATTGACAAACGGCTATATTATTTTTTAATTAGCCAAGTTAGACAATGATAGCAGCAATGTACAATGTATCATCATCGTCTCCAACATCTTGGGCGGGGAAAACTGCATTATTAATTGGCACATACGACTGGCAAATATTTACGTTTGTAAATAGGAAAAAATATGTAAACTCGCTATTGACAAACGTTTGGATATTAATTAAATTGAATTAGTCAAGTTTGGCAACAGCTGATAGTAACAAACGTACATGCACCAAGTATATCATCATAAAATTAATCCTTATGCAGGGAAAGCGTCCGAACGTTTTTTCATATGAAATACACCAATAGGCTCACGCAAATAGCAAATGTGCATGCATAATATCTCAATTTATCAATCGAAGCTTATTTTGAGCCCAGAAAAATTGTATATTAATCGAGGTTCCTGTTTCATATGATCTTAGCTGTTTGGAAAACTCAATACTAACAGACTCTGAATTTGCTAAAGCGTGTTTTACAGAAGACTAACAAGCGTCTTTTCATTATACTCGTACCTGATTCAGTTTAACAGCCCTTTTGGATTGCAATATTTATGTTAAGACGAACTGGTCATCAGCTGGAGCGAACATGGGACTTCTTCAGTGTAAGATCCTTTCCCATAATGTAATTATGTGCTTAGTGGGCTCAAACCCATGCGTTGGTTGAGTAGAGTTTGTTGGTTGAGGGATTGTTTATTGCCCAAGTCAGCAAGTAATTTTGGGACTGAGGCAGCGTTTCCCAAGTTTTTTGCTTGAACTGAGGAAACAACACGGATAAAATCAGGGCCAGATTCAGAGGACGTGAACGGGGTGGGGGCACTCACATTTTTCTTCTAAGAACGAGCGAGCGATGTGCGAGCGAGAAAACTTGAGAAAAAGATATGAGAAAACTGCCAAAAAATGAAATAGGAATCATGCTCCCAGGGTCAATTCTACGGAGAATTTGACTAACTAAGACCTTCTTATTTTCATAGCACATTTGGGTTGAAATTACTTGGAAAGAGCGCATACGTATCCGTCCGCTTGCATCCTTGGAACGTGCTATCAGATTACAATTTAATGACTCTGCATCAGACAGAGACTCTTCTAAGAATAACCGCTTAATTTAACCAATCAGTGCTTGGCCAATTGCTTTTGATATGCACATTTAAACTGGTCACAGTTTGAAAATAATTCTGCAGCAAGCAACACATGAATGTGATAATTATGAAATCTTTTTCTTGATCAGCGCCTTTGTTTTCGCCACACGGATAGTACAATTCCTCGACGTCTACTTATATCCAAAGTTTCAATCTTCTAGTTTAATTCTGTGACTGTACAGCCTGGTTTGTGACGGACCTGGTGATGAACCCAAACTGTTGGTTTTCTACAATTTACAAATATTTAAAAAACTAAACTAAAAATGAACGCATATATTTCTGTGTCAAGCAACAACTTTCTAATGACACCATTGTAAATAATGTCAGAAAATTTGTGAATTTTCCATAATGGTTATGTTCATGTTTTAATATCAAACATTTTCGGTTGTAGATCACTTTAGTGCAGACTTTAATCGATAATCCTTTTTAATCCCATCACTGTTGTTAACAAAGGTGTCACTACTGTAAACTATGTTTTTATAACGAGTGCATTTCACACCTATGTTCGGCCATAGGCCCATAGCCGCTGACGATTAAGTTGCTATAGCTGCCGTTTATCGAAAAATGTACTAAGGCCACCTGTTTTCTGGTTTTCATCCAAACCCACACTAAAAGAGCTTTTTTGTAACATGTTTCTGAAATTCAGCTTAAAGTACCCGAAAGCTTACGAAAACTTGCCCATGCAAAATACAGGGGTTTTGTAAAGTTGTAAAAATGAAAATTATCAGTAGAAAGTGTTTGATATTTTTCTTTTTTTTGCTCAAAACATTGATTGTGAGTACACGTTAGAACCGCCTTGACGAGTACCCACAATCTATGTTTTGGAGCAAAAATAAGAAAAATAGATATACCACTGCATACCCCAGTTTTACTAATATAAAACTGGGGTATAATGGGGTAGTTATTTCACGGACATGTTTTCCTGATGTCAGGGACTGGAGGCTGACTGACACTTGGAACACGTATCAAAATTTTGGTGTCGGACAGGTACACATACTCTTGAAGCCTAACCCATAGATGAAGGTAAAACATCAAATGTCATGATCAAGAATTTAACCCACTATTTTCGCCTTTCTTATTTAAGCGTTTGGGGTTTAATTTTTGTTTCATAATATGCATCAAAGACCCTTTTTTCGCTATCAAGTATCAATTTTTGCATTTAACTTTTCCCCTCTTTTCGCTTAGCTATCAAGAATATATTTTCGCTACCTAGTCCTATTTTAAGCGATACTCGAGTAATCGATTGTTAAATCAGACACGCGTCTATTGTCTATTGCACCTGTATTGTGCAGTTAGCGTATTTTAGAGGGAACAGAATTAGAAAGAAGTGCGGTCTTTAATCCGGGTGTTTTCACGTGAATTGCTAGAATGCATGTGTCAAAATTCTTACAATTTCGAGAAAAGTATATGTCTATGCCATGCCAAATGTCTCCATGCTGCGTAAGGTTTACCTCCAGGTATGCTGTGCAATGGCTAAATCCATCGGGTAGCACAAGGGCTACACAGCAGGAGTGGTCGGGTGAGAATATGCACCCACTACCACACCCAATGGGACCTAAAGAAATAGATGGAGTGTTTGTGCCTCCAGACAAAGCTTCTACGCTACTGACTTACCACCTGATTACCGGTTAACCGCTAAGGTCTGAGCCGATTCCGATAGCGTAATGGTTAGAACGTCCGCTTCGGGAGCTAGAGGTCGTGGGTTCGATCCCGGGCCGGGTCATACCTAAGACTTTAAAAATGGTACTAGTGGCTGCCTTGCTTGGCGCTCAGCATTATAAGGCAAGCACTGGCTTCTCTTCTCCCAAAACAAAATATAGCATCACTAACATCGCATGTCTAATATGAAAAAGTCCGAATAATAACAAAAAAGTCCGAAAATAATCAATGTCTGTATTCACTAGAGGACCGTATGGAAGACTGCCCGTTGTGTTAAATACGTTATCCTCTATAAATATAGAGATTATTATTATAATTATTATTAGCCTGCCCAGGTAAAGTGGTTCAAGTAAAACCATCCATACATATAAGCATTTTTGGTTAAGTGGTTGTATTTGAAGCACTATTTGGATGTCATGACGTCCTATGTTGGGTAAAAATCCCATAAAATGGAGGCAACGACCATGGCTGTTTACTGGGACGCTAAGCCGCAAGCCAACTCAAACAAATAAACAAAGCGCTCCAGACCCGCGCATAGTCAAAGCCAAAAGATAGCCACTGTAAAGAATGTGTTTCTGAGGGTATTTTAGTCTACTGAACGCATGCCATTCCAATTTTGGTAATTTACTAAGAGCTTTTCAACATCAGTGAAAGTGGCCAAGTGGATAGCGTCTTGGGTGCGAACTCCACTTGTGCCTTGTTATGTTTTTGAGCAAAACAAATTAACTCTCCTTAGAAATAGCGAATACCCAGAAGCGGTCGCTCCTCCCAAGCTTCAACTTGAATTTAACATTGTTGACGTGGGCATCAAACAAAACCCTTTGTTTGTTTGAAAGGTGCATGTTTATGTCTGTATTAAGTTACAAATATGTGTGTTAATAATTCTAATAAAATATATAAATCATTGAAAACATACGAAATATCTGTTCTATATCTATGATTCACAATAAATTAATAAACTAGGCCGAGTCCGATATTATTTTGCTGGTCATCATTTTATTTACAACCGTTTGGAAATATTCGTTGAAAAAAAAGGCTTATGATAAGCGTTTGTCATTAGCGATTTTTCGTATAAATCGTATGAGACAAGCGTTTGTCAATAGCGAAAATACGTGAAATCCACTATTTACAAACGTTTGTCAATAGCGATTTAATCGAGAAATCGCTAATGACAAACGTTTGTCAATAGCGATTTATACGAAAAATCGCTAATGACAAACGTTTGTCAATAGCCACTCCGATTATTTATTTGTTTGTCCTTGATGATTCATTGACCAGTCACGGTGGACATCACCTTAACAGTTTATTAAAAAGAAGTAAAATAGTTTAAGGTATTCATCTTCCTAGTGAAACACAAAGATATTCTTAAGATTCGGGCGGTATTAAGACCAATTTTAAGAAAAGTTCATGATCTCAAGACCGATCCTTTCGGAACGATTTTTCCAAATTAAAAGACAGTGCCTAACATATGCCATAATGTGGTGGAAACATTTTGAAACCGATCAAGCGATCCTTCTTGCAGTCTCGTTTTAGCATCAAATTATTTTAGAAAACAAACGGTTTCTTACATTCGGTGGTATGTTTAGGACATTCAATCTTTTCATTTAAAAGAAAATATTCCGTGTACACGACTTATTTATCAGAGCAAACGGAATAATAATCCGTGTGCTCGAGATAACATTTCGAGGGCACGATATATCAATTCGTGCACACGATTTATTAAACCGAGCAAACGGTATTATAATACGTGTGCTCGTCATAACAATTCGAGGACACATAATCGAGCACACAGAAGAATTACCTGTGTGCTCGACATAACAATTCGAGGGCATGATATATTAATTCTTGCGCAAGATTTATTAATCCGAGCAAACAGAATAATAACCCGTCTGCTCGAGATAACATTTCGAGGGCACGATATATTTTTAAAATTCGTGCGCACGATTTATTTATCCGAGCACACGGAATAATAATCCTTGTGCTCGAGATAACAATTCAAGGGCATGATATATTAATTCGTGCGCACGGTCTATTTTTTTTTAAATCCGAGCAAACGCCTTTAACGGAATAATAATCCGTGTACTCGAGATAACAATTCGAGTCGAGGGCACGATATATTTATTCATGCGCACGATTTAAGTTTACATAACTTGGATCGTACTTAAACCGAGCATAAATGTATCTTGCATGTTTTTTCTTCATATACTATTTATTCAATATATTCTGAACGGCATATACATCTGAAGAGTACCATCTTGATCATCACTTAGTCTAGTACAAATATCAAGTTTAGTATTTAGTGCATGTCACAGCTCCTCCCTCAAAACAATACCCAAATCTACGAGTTTAACTTTAAACAGGACACCTACCGCCTGACTGCCACATGTCCCTTATTGCTAAACTATACTGTCCTGCAACAAAATAAATTGGCTGTCTTCATTAGAAGTTAAGGGAATTACTTAATAGTTTTTTCTCTTCTGGAGAATACCTAAGTGATTTAACAACAAAACTAAGCAGCAAATCTCTTTTATCAGCTCACTTATGATCTACACTGAAAGAAAGTTATAAGAGGCCACCTAATTTTTTTCTTGTAGTTCAGAAAGTAAGGTAAGATTAATCAACCTTCATGGTCATATGAATAAACCAATGTCTAGCAATGGCTCTGTGTTTTGCTGCATTCCAAAATGTGTGATACAGCTCGCACAGACGAAGCATGAGTAAAGTGGTCCTCATTTCAAAAAGTCACACTTTATTTTATCATAATCAGACGTTATTCTTTACATTTTAATTTGTTTGAAAGTGTTATTGACTGTCATGATGTAAGATAAAAAACATGTTAAAAGGCCTAGGTGGACTAAAAGATGCAAATTTAGTTAGCTTATCTCAGTATTTGTCTGGACACCAAAGGGTTAGCATCTCCAGCAGCACCCAAAAGTCCAATAATCAATTTGATTGGATGTGGTTGCTACCTGTGGAATAATTGATATATGCTCGCTTGTAAAATAGATAACCATAAATACATATGTCCATACATGTTATTAATTTTGCTGCACTTTATTAAAACAGGTAGTGTCTTGGGGATTGCCAATAAGACAATAAATGACAGTAGCTGCACAGTAACACATCTCTACCTGTATTACCTGTCTCAATAATGGTATTTGAGCCGCGACGCGAGAAAACCGGTCTTCGGGGTTTCCGACCAGGTCCGACACAAACCGGCCTGTACAAGCTCAGAAAATAGCTAGAAGCTTGAAATTTCGGATTTAAGTAGCAGAGGAATTGTACTATCCGAGTAGCGAAAACAAAGGCGCTGATCAGCTTCGCGGTTACCGCGAAGCTGATCTGCGCCTTTGTTTTCGCCTAGGCAAAAATCCGATTTTCTCATGACGCGGCTCATTTATCTCCTGCCACCCGGCGGCTGCCTTAGGAGAAACATGTTACAACTACCATACACTTCTAGTTTCAATTTTACATTTTAACCAACAAACTCAACTCTGATAAAGTTTGAAAATTTGAAAAAATCGTCCACAAATTTCGTTATTTTTTTTTTCGTTAAATTTTAAAATTGAAACCGGAAGTGTGTGGTAGTCGTGACATGTTGTCTAATACTTTTCTTTCGAGGAATATCGCTCGTAGTAAAAATTCGATTTTTTATGTTTTTCCAAGCCAGAAGGGTCCCTTTGATGACATCTGTTCCTCCTCTCAATAAATATTGTTCTTTAACCAATTTGATTTTTGCACTTTGACTCCAAAAACACACTTACTCCAAAAACACTTTTACTCCAAACACACATTTTGCACTTTTACTCCAAAAACACTTTTCTCGTAGTGAAAGAAAATTATTTTTAAACACTTTGCAACTAAAGTCATTGAAAGACACGTCTTTAGGCAAAAATCACGCAATTCTGAAAATCGCTTACACAAAAAATGAGTTTGAAAGTGGCCTCTTATAACTTTCTTTCAGTGTAAAAGATGAAGATCTAATGCACATAATCAATTTGGAATGTGAGCCTTAACCCTTAAACATCAGTGGACTTATATAAGAAAAGGTACATATAGGCAAAGATCAGGAAAAGGCGCAATCAGAAAAAGATTCCCACTCCAAAAACCGAGGCGGGAAAAAAACAAACCAACAATCAGGTACTTATACCATGAAAACATTTCGTAAGCCGAATGAGCAGCTATTTTCCCAATAGGTGGCCACTCAGTTACCTTAACTTAACTAAAAATATGAAAACATACATAAGGCGCCAACAACACAAAATATTTTAAACACCAAGACATAAAACAAAAAGAACCACCATAGAAGTATCGACTTGGAACGATCAGTAACACAAAGTTACTGGCGGGTTTAAATCGATTTTACATGGCCATAACCTCACCCTAAGCTTCTGCAGTGACTCTAATATACACAAATATAATCAAGCAATAAAGAAAAACATGTTAATAAATATAAAACTTTTGGACCAACGTATAACATGTATAACGAAAAGCAGAGTGAGCAGCTAGTTATCCCAACCGTTTTATATGGCTGCGAGGTTTGGAACAATTTAAAACACAAAAACATTGATGAGCTAAATAAATTCCAAAGAATGATAACAAAGAAAATCCAAGGATTTCATCCATATGTTAGAACTGATATGTGTGAATAAATGTTGGGTCTAATTAGGCTACAAGCAGATTGACAGACGGAAGCTACTTTTTCTACGGTCTCTGTGTGAAATTCCATATATGTCTTTGCCAAGAAGAATATTTCAATTTAAACTGTTTATGTACCTTGATTATGGTATCGACAATGGATTCATGGCAGATATTTTTGCAATACTCACAAGATATAAGCTAGTAGACTATGTCACCAAATATGTACAAGCGCTACAATTTCCTGGAAAGTATGCCTGGAAACGAATAGTGAATAGAGCAATTTTCAATTATGAGCGGAACTTATGGCAGGAGAGGATAAACATTGATAATGACTTTCTAAGATTCAAACACCTAGAATTAACAATTACTCCTGCTACAATATATATTGAAGATACTCTGATGAAGGACAGAGCAAGAACTATGTTTCTAGCTAAACTATGGGTTATGAAACCGTCAGTAGTTCGTACATGTCATATGTGTGGCTGTGCCAAACAAGACATTTTAAATCACATTATGGGAGAGTGTCGCCAGACCAGAGAGACGATGCATCACTTCTTTCTCTACATTCGGTCACACTTAGGTGATAACATAGCAAACGAGTTTACATCAGTTACTGTGAATGACTTATTAAGTGAAGCTTTTAGGAAAAACATTCGATTGCAACTTAAACGAAGATGGCATGGTCTGTTTGAGAGTGGTGAGCCTGCAATTGCTTAAATTTCTAACAACTGGACTGCAGTTGTACTAATAGAATTCCCGAAAATAAAATGTTACAAAACAACGTTAGTTAGGCAAAACAGTTTTTGCATGTCAGTAATGAGCTTGCTATACACTATTGTGTATTTTTCATGCCACACTGTCGACTTTCTCCACCAATCTCCCCCAATTTTTGGGTTCTCAAATTCCTCTGATTTTCATTTCATCTCAACAGCTCTTGCAGTTAATTAGCTTCAGTTTAAATCTACTTATAAGACAGGTAGTATTACAGCCACTCTGCTGCTTTTAACATTACTCTTTTACTATCATGTAGTTACATATAAACAAAGCACTGCGGATTTCATGATATATGATCAGTTTACCCAAACACTCTTGCGGAAAAGTGTCGATCTCTAGATAAGTCAAATTGAAGAAAGTCGTCTGTCTGATGCTATTGTTTGTATGCACTGTGTCTATCGGTTCTTTTGCGTGTATTCATTGTGTAATTCTGATTCGATTGCTGTATTCATTGTGTATTTTGATATGATTGCGTGTATGTGCTATTTGCATGTCATTTGCTCAGTGTTCATATGCAAATCTCCTTCGGAGGAAATAGAGGAAGAATGAATGAATCGGAACGTGTTAGCAAGTACTTGCAGGCCTATTCAAGGGTTACTGAATTGATATGAGAGCATGAATGTAGAATCTCTGCGCAAAATATAAACGTAGACACTCGTTAGAAACATCTCGTCCAAACGCGTACTCAACGTGTATTTTTATTAGCAGAAGTAGGATGATATCTCAGATACTTAAGATTATTTTTGAAAGATTATGATTTAAAGTTTCATTATCTCATAAAAAGTATTTCGGCAACACGAGTGCATCTTGAATAATGAGCCGCATCGTGAGAAAACCGGATTTTTGCCTAGGCGAAAACAAAGGCGCAGATCAGCTTCGCGGTAACCGCGAAGCTGATCAGCGCCTTTGTTTTCGCTACTCGGATAGTACAATTCCTCTTCTACTTAAATCCGAAATTTCAAGCTTCTAGCTCTTTTCTGAGCTTGTACAGGCCGGTTTGTGTCGGACCTGGTCGGAAACCCCGAAGACCGGTTTTCTCGCGTCGAGGCTCAATTATAGTTTCAGAAATTTTGTAATGTATATATGTCCTTATAATGCTCCCCAGAGCTGATTATTTCAATGGACCTCCCAAAATCGCTTAAGATCGGTCTTGCGATCCACTAAGTTTACCTGTGATTATCACAATAATTTAATCGTAAACTGGACTTAGGGCGATCGTAAGCGATCGTAAGCACCCAGGATCACCTGTTACAGGGAACTCGGAGGTTCGGGGAACTCGAAGGTAAACAATGGAAGGCGTCTTAAATTAGGGTCAGTATAATATCATTTATATCATCACATAACGGTAACATCAGAACTTATTGGTGTTTTGGGCTAAAAGGTATTATAATTGGCAAACAATTTATGATCAGTGTGGCCGTTTTTGTCCTCCCATTAACATGCTTAAGTATTTCGAACTCAGAATTATGCTCACGCAGGCAAGAAAATTTGTATTATCAGGTAAATAGTGGACGACCAGTAACATTTGTCAACAAACTGGCAGCTACATTTCAAAATTCATGCTTTCTCCTCGAGATTTTAAGCTTCCTTGTGCATGATTACAAAAGGATAAACTCCACAGGCTTAAAAACATTAAGATGGTGTCACAACTTTTGATACGGGAATTCTCGGAGTAATTTTGAAATGTAGTATTGGGAACTCGGAGGGACGGTTTTGAAGATCCGGAGGTGATTAAACATTTGAACAGCTGTTTTACTCGTTTTGTTTTCTTAATGATGATTATCTGAGAGTATACTTGTCTGAATCACTTCAATTTGCCTACGAATAAGTAAAGGTAGGCACAAAACGTTTATTCTGAGTGTTGTGACACGGTAAGTATGCGCACGTACGTACGTATTGGAGGGGGGTTGGGCTGAGGTTGATGTATACTGAGAGTATATTTGTCTGAATCACTTCAATTTGCCTACGAAAAAGGAAAGGTAGACACAAAACGTTTATTCTGAGTGTTGTGACACGGTAAGTATGCACACGTACGTATTGGAGGGGGAGGGGTTGGGCTGAGGTTGATGTATACTAGAAAGAAGATCAGCAAGCAAGCTATCGTCTATGTAATCTAAACCCCTTACATCCGATCTTGTGTGCATTACTTTTTTGTGCATTATTTATTTTCATTCACATTATCGACTGTGGGTACTCATTAGAACCTTTCAATGATGCACATGAAAAAATCACCTGAAAATTTGGTCATTTTTACAGCTTATAAAACTGCTGATCCTGAATTTTCTTTGCCAACTTTCGATTGGGAGAATTACGGAGAATGGAGTATATTTTTGTCAGTGCCCTTGTCTGCGTTTGAACTCGATCGACCTGAAAAATCGTGTGCACATGTACACGTTTTTACTTGCTTGAACATGCAGAATGGTTTTCTTTCAATAGTTGATGATACTTCTTCTAGATATCCCTTTTTGACACTTGGAATTATGAACAGATTATGGAACAATGTTTCAGACGATTTGATTAAGCTAATTGTTGGTTTTCTGATGCGGTCGCTCATTTGTCATTATTATTGTCTGATGTCCCTTTCACCTTTTCAAGGTTGTTTCAGACATACCGAGACGACTCCATCAATATGTTGCGCGAACACGCGAGAACACCAGAATAAATACCTGACACACCCGCTTGTTCCACTTGTTACCCTGAGAGTGGCTTGAACTCACAGCGGTCAGTGATTGAATGATTAAGAGCGCTTAATGAAATCGACGACATAATAATCATCCCAAATATTTATAAACTTAAGTACGTTAAGAATATGTCCCTGTCATACATTTAGGTTAGACTAACATAAGTTGGAGTGACATATTAATGCATATTTGGTACTTTACATATTAACTGGGCTGTATGTCATAAAATTAAAGTCTAGTTTGTTCTAGAAGCAAAATCACGGGTCATTTTCAATGAACTGACCCTCCGACTTTATCCATATCCTAAATTAAACTTTACTCCGAGTTATCCTGATCATACCTCCGATAATTACCGTACCCAAAATTGTGATAGCTCCTACATTTATCTGGGTAAAAACATTGGCTATTTTACATATACGAGGCTAAATTTTTGCATGATGCTCATAAAGACTCTGTAGTTTTAGAAGCCAGCAGCTGTTTAATGCGAAAATATCATAAATACTCAAAAATAAGTGGTCCGAGTTGAAAGTGCTTTACAATCATACAATTGCCAGTTTATATTATTTGTTTCTGATTGAAAATTGAAGTGTCAGCTTGAACTGATGGTGCATGCAGGGGTCTCGTCTTTTAAACTTTATATGTGCGATATGTTTAAGTGTCTAAAGTGGACGTAGGTTGAAAATAAAATAAGATAAATACTGGCCCTAGTTTGATGCGCCTTCCATTGTTTACCTCCGAGTTCCCCGAACCTCCGAGTTCCCTGTAACAGGTAATCCTGGGTGTAAGTGCAGTGGGATGGGGCTTTACACAACTCTGTGACCTATAAATATGTACACAAGTTTATGCCGTTTATCATTTATTTTGTTACTATGGCACCATGATAACGTTTAAGTGCAATAAACCGCAGTGCGTTCAGCATGCCGTACAGTGAGTTTTAGAAAGTAGCTTCTGAGCTCTGCATTGTACGATAGAAAAGAGAAGGTCCATGAGTTGAAGTTCGTAAATCCTATCATAAAGAGAAAGATCAAAGTGTATATATATTATATGTACTTCTAGAAAGTTGATACGGATATCATGGTTAGATGTTTAAGTTAACAATGACAGTGCAACAACTAAAATTGGGATCATATTTGAGCCGCCTCGTGGGAAAACAAACAATGTGGTTTCTGAACAGGTCCGACACAAACTAGCCTGTTCAGTCACAGAAGCAGGCTAGAAGCTTGAAATTTTGGATTTAAGAAGAAGAGGGATTGTACTATCTGTGTAGCGAAAACAAAGGCGCTGATCAGCTTCGCGGTTACCGCGAAGCTGATCTGCGTCTTTGTTTTCGCATATGCAGATTGTTGGTTTTCTCATGAGGCGGCTCATTTCAGGTCGTTATGTTATATGCAGTCATTGTCCTTAAAGTCGACAGACAAATGAGTCACATCATAAAAAAATCAACAATGTGGTTTCCGAAAAGGTCTGACATAAACCGAGCTGTACAAGCGCAGAAGATGTCTAGAGGCATGAAAATTTGGATTTAAAAATAGAGGAAAAATTGTACTATCCAGGTAGCGAAAAGACGAAGCTGATCTTGGCGTTGTTTTCGCATATGCAAAATGTTTATTTTCTCATGATGCGGCTCATTAATTTCTGGCTGAAAACATTTTTATACCGACCACAAACACATAAGGTAATGTGCACATTCCTAAGTTTGTTAATCCATACGAAAAGTGGATTCACTCATAGTTATCATTTGGGTGAGTCAACTTTAATGTTTAGGGGCTTCAGGTTTGATTTTAAAATTTTATCCATTTTTCGATGAAATTCCTCTGCGGTTCTTCTGCTTGCCTATGTCGTTAAGGCAAGAACAGATCAAGTTCTCTTGCTAACGCAATAAAATGAAGATGAAATATCATCATGTATAGTGATCAAATATACCAGTTTAAATATATATTCATATGTCTATGATCCTAAGTCCATTAATGTTGAGATATAACATATTAAAACCAGTATCAAGTTATACATTTTTGCTGGGGAACAAATCGGTAAGCATACGTTTTATTTTATCATTTCGTGACAGGCCAGTCGGTTGCACGTAGACGTTTTAGTTTCAACAAATTCCGTATGAACCAGCTTGCTAACCTTAATTCCATTCCTATCTGGTACCCTCCCACTGTATTGACGTTACATATTTTCTTCACAAGTGTTTAAAAGTTGAACAATTACAGTTACAAATGTACATTGTTGTTCTTGTTTCTTCTTGTTTATGATCAAACATACATAGATTGTAGATAAATGTTAGAACCGCCTCCGCGAGACAAGTATAAATGCAACGAGGACCCACAATGTTTTAGAAGAAAAAAAAAGAGAATTGCCTCTTTACATTTCACTGACATGTGAGCAGGAAACCCTAACGAGCAAACCCTGTTTTGGTTCAGCGTAATAAAGAAACAAAATAATAATGAAAACCAGTGGACCAATGGTCCTGTACACGCGACCTCAGCTGACCTTGCCATAAAATAGGTAATGATTATACAAACTTTGTAGAGTTCCATTCACTGGTGCTTCACGCAAAGTTTCAAAATCATAGGTGTTCCGGTTCAGAAGAATAAGATTTATATATTTTTTGCTATTTATAGCCATGGTGGCCATCTTGGTTGTGCGACCTTGACCATTTATATTAACTTTAATTCCCCTATTCCTAACGATGCTCCACATAAAGTTTGGCTTTGATTGGCCAAGCGTTTTCAGAGAAGAAGATGTATAGCCCATGGTTCATACTTTGATACATGTATTTTGAGCAACAGTATATTGTTAAGTATCATTCACTTGCTATCCTGCATGTTTATGTATGTATGTGCTTATATGCTCATGAGCCGTAATGGCTTTTTGCATTAATAAACTATTCTATTCTATTCTATATAGACCAGGGGCGGGGGCAGACAACGCCCTGAGGACATTTTTCATAAACATTAATCTTCTGTCCATTTGCATACTCACAGCAAGTTTCCCCCCATTTAATTACATTTTACTAGTTTTCCCCATTCAAATGCATGAGCAACCTATGATTTATATAAACTTTGTAGAGCTCTTCTCCCTGATGCTTCAAACCAAGTTTCAAAATCATAGGCCTTCTGGCTCTGGAGAAGACAAATTTTAAAGGTTTTTGCTATTTAAAGCAATGGCGGCCATCTTGGTCATGTGACCATGACCATTAATATAAACTTTCATTCTTCCTTCCTAAGAATGCTCCACATGACGTTGGCTTTGATTGGCCATACGGTTTCAGAAAAGAAGATATTTGAATATTATGGTAATATACATGTATATTGCCCTGGGGTGGGAGCAGACCTGCCCCTACGGCCCATATTTTCAGAATCATCTATCTTCTGTCCATTTGCCCATTTCCATGAAGTTTTTCCCATCAAATGACATTTTGACAATTTTCCCCATTCAAATGCATGGGTGACCTATGTTGACCTTGCCGTAAAATAGGTCAAGGTCATTCCAGTTTCATGGTTTACATAAACCTTGTAGAACTCCTCCACCTGATGTTTCATGCCAAGTTTCTGGAGATTTTTAAAGGTGGCCATCTTGGTCATGCGACCATGACCATTTAATGGTTACTTTTAAAATTAAGTTTTACATTTAATTTTTTAAATGACCTTTGGCCAAGGTAAAGAAATGACCTTGACCTTTTATACTCACAACTCTTCATTAGCTCAATCTTTTAGGTCACAGGCTACAAAAGTTCCTAAAAAGTATGTTTTCACTGTTTTTCATTGAAAAGCATATGAAACCAAAATTGAGCTTGCCGTAAAATAGGTAAAGGTCAACCAAAGGTCATGATTTATATAACTATAATGGGCCAGAGTTCCCAATGCTACATACCATGTTTCGTTGAAATCGGTCCACCGGTTCCAGAGAAGAAGGTATTTTTATGGTTTTTACCACATGTGGGCATGGCGGCCATCTTGGTCATGTGACCTGGACCATTTATATAAACTTTCGTTCCCCCTTCCTAAGGATGCTTCACATTAAGTTTGGCTTTGATCGGCCAAGCGGTTTCAGAGGAGAAGACCTTTGAAATTGTGGACGACGACGACGGACGACGACGGACGAACGCCGGCGCATGGCCATTCTCCTATAACCTCACCTTCGGCTCAGGTGATCTAATAAAAAAAAGCAATGACTAAGAATTAACTCAAATAGTAAACAAATACCCGTCTATTAAGTCCAAACGCAAAAAATAAGAAAAATATATCTTATTATTGTGATGACATACATATTTGGAAAGAATCGCTTCCTTGAGCAAGGCACAATAAGCTCTCTATAGTACTGGTTAAAATCACCGAGTATAAAGCATTATACTCATCTTCACCATTCTTGGGCTTCTTTTATATACTTTTAATTTTATTTAATTTTTAATATTTAATTCTTCTGTTTTTACATGTATTTTCTACAACATCAGGAAAACATGTCCATGAAAAGTATAACCCTTGAACTAAACTTTTATAGTAAAACCAGGGTTTACAAGGGTATACCTATTTTTCTTATTTTTGCTCCAAAACATAGATTGTGGGTACTGGTTAGAGCCGTCTCGGCGAGGCGGTTCTAACGAGTACCCACAATCTATGTAAAAAAAAAATCTACTGATAATTTTCTTCTTTTTTTACATATGAAAAAAATCTGTATATTGCATGGGCAAGTTTTCGTTATGAAAAATGACCTCTGAATGCTATCAGGGATCTTTTTAGTCAAAGTTTAATGTCAGTTACAGGTAGATATGAACATGATTTCGCTACATATAAACGATACACAAGGGGGTACAATTATGTTGCGCTGTATCGATGAGCATAGTTTGCGCCGTTCTGATGAGCTAAGATAATTACCCCTTGCGCTGTTTTGATAAAACACCACAAATTTGCACCCGGGTGTGTTTTTGCACCCAGGTGTTATTTTGCACCTAGCCTCCTGGTACCATTTTTCGAACGGGACCAACTCTCGACCAATAATTTGATTTACACTAAATAAAACATAAACTCTGGTCCACAAGAAAACAATTTGGACGGGTTTTTCTTCGTCAGTCAATGGGCGACGAAACAGGCACAGTGCCAAGTGACAGCCTCGTTTTGGATTTCCCTAGCAGACGATGGAAACCGCCCAAAATCAAAGCAAAATGCATCTACTCTGATTGTCTGAAAAAAAATTCTTTGCTCAAAAACATTCCTGAATTCCCTTTTATTTTTTATCTCATGCCAGAAGCTATCTTCTATGTATTCAAATCAATTTTGGACAAATGAAACACACCTAGCGTCTTCTAGCTTTACATATGTTTGTTTACACCCCTGTGAAAATACAGTGTCCGTGAAAATCGCATGAGCAACAAGAACGTTTTTCTTTTGATACTAGTACTACCTCCCATTCCTAATGGCTCTCCCTAGTGTGATCACTTGTTTAATCCCAAAAAATCAAATAGAAATTGGCTAAGTCTGCTCAGTTTTGGGGCTGGCAAAAATACAAGGAAACAAAGTGTAGTAAGAGACCAGTGTTTAGGTTGGACCTACTCATAATGACCTACGTGGTAACATGCCTGCATTTTACCATATAATCTTACATTTAAATACCTCCTGGGTGACTACACACTGTTTTTCCCTGATTCCCTCGCATTAAGTGTATTATATATGAAAACGAGCTCAAATAGTCTGTTCGAGAGTTGGTTCCATTAACTGAAGGAAACATGATTTTTCGTGGTGATGCAACGGACCGTGCTGTGCACGCGCCATATGACGTCACACATAATTTAATAGGTCATTGACGTTGGCAATGTTGTGTCTACAAAATCTGAGGATTAAATTAATTTTATTGCATGTTCTAAGATTATTGCATGTAACAATGTTATAAAAGTGGTTCGAGATATGGTACCAGGAGGCTAGATGCAATTACTGCATATTAACCCGTCTCTAGTCAGTATCTCAATTTTGAATGTTGGGCTATTAGACAACTTTTGACACATCTTGACAAACATATAAAATAGCTTATTATATAATAAGCAAAGTCCCATTTTCAGCTGACTATGGTTTTGCATTGGAGAACATGTAGTGTAGCTGCATTCGCCCTGCTTACTTTATTCAACGTCCAGAGTCATTTTGCGAAGACAAACAATGCCGATGCACTAGAGACAAGCGACCTTACCGGTAAGTTCTAGTCATCAGGATTAAAAGTTGGTGAAAGAAATTACCTTTTCTTCCCACTTTTATCAACATCAGGAAAACATGTCCGTGAAATGTATACCCCCTTAAACCCCACTTTTATATACATGTAGTAAAACTGGGGTCTACAGGGGTTTTTCTATTTTTCTTATTTGTGATCTAAAATATAGATTGTGAGTACTCGTTAGAACCGCCTCAGCGAGGCGATTCTAACGTGTACCCACAATCAATATTTTGAACATTAATATTAAAAATGTCAAATTTTTCCAATATTTTTTTTTCCATTTTCACAGCTGAAAAATTTAATGTATATTGCATGGGTGTGTTTTTTCCAATATATTTTTTCCATTTTCACAGCTGAAAAAATTTATGTAAATTGCATGGGCGTGTTTTCTTAATGCATGATGTAAACACAAGAGTTAAATACACACTGTATGGACTGTATATGTGAGTCCTCGATTTTGATTCATCATCATGGTGTTTATTATGATTCATTTGTTTTTCCTTTATGATTCATTGACTAGTTAGAGATTCACCACGAGGACTGAACAACTAACTAAATGTTTTTTTTTCTTCATTTCACTTTTACGTCCCTTTCAAGATTATTTCAGCTCATATGAGACGGGCCAATCAGTAAATGGTGGGCGAAAACAGAAAAAAACCCCGAGAAAATCCACCTGGCACACCCGCAAGCAGAACTTGGCTTGTCTCACATGTGGCCAGTGCGGGGCTTGAACCCACACCAGACACAGCGGTGAGACTAAATGCTGTAAAGCTTAGGTTATGACCATGTAAAATCGATGTAAGCCCGCCAGTAATTTTATATTACTGATCGTTCCAAGGTGATACTTCTGCTGTGGTTCTAATTGTTTTATATTTTGGTTGTTTGCACCTCATGTACGTTTTCATATTTTAGTTAAGTTCGGATAACTGAGCGCCGCCTATTGGAAAATAGCTAGTCACTCGGCTTATGATATGAAGAACCTTATTGTCAACGTAATGTTTCCCACCTCAGATTTTGAAGTTGGAATTTCTTACTGACAATTGCCTACTTCTACCTTTTATTCGCGTTGTTGTTTGAAGCCGTTTTCATTTAGGACAGAATTCGTGTCCTCAAACCAAAACGAATTTTCAATCGATAACTGAGCATGGAATTCTGCTAAACTGTCAAGTCCATGGGTACGGCGGAGATTCAATAATGAATGTGACTTTTCTCTTATCTTAATAAACATTTCTGACTGACTAACTAGCTCAAGTTTACCACTAACGTTTACAAGATTAACATATGACCTCTCCACATGTTTCACCAAATTGGATCAACAACTTTAATTGCTATGGTTATTTAAGAACGGGACCTACGGTCGCGGCTTTATCTTTGAACAAATATAGTCAGTAGAAATCTAGCTATGTCACAAATTAAAAAAAAAAAAAAAAAAAAAAAAAAAAAAAAAAAAAAAAAAAAAAAAAAAAAAAAAAGACAAGAGGACCAATGGCAATGGTGCTGTAAACGTTCACCTGATATCTGCTACATATACATGTACCAAGAAACAATGTTTGAATATTATGGTATAGGCATGGTGCCGGGACGGATGAAGCCCTGGTGTCATACTTTTTTCAGAAAAATGCACTGTCCATTTGCAATAATTTCCTACAAGTTTTCCCTTCAAATAGTAAATCTGTAGAGACAATCGATCCCCGGGGCGTGGCCAATTTTGACCCAGGGGCATAAAAGGCACGATTTGTGTATATGACCCATCAGGAAAACATATCCGTAAAATGTATACCCCCTTATACCCCACTTTTATATAAAAAAACTGAGGTATGCAGGGGTATACCTATTTTTCTTATTTTTCCTTCAAAACATAGATTGTGGGTACTCGTTAGAACCGCCTCGCCGAGGCGGTTCTAACATGTACCCACAATCTATGTTTTAAGCAAAAATAAGCAAATTATTTTTTTTCTATTGAAAATTTTCAACTTAAGAAATCTCTGTATATTGCATGGACGTGTTTTCATAATGATTAGCCATTGCCACATACAGTTTACCAAATATCAAGGCTGTAGGCCCTATGGTTTCAGAAGAGAAGATTTTTATATACCTTTTCCGTTAAAACGTATATGTTGCCATGGCAACCAGAGTTCCAGTCTGATCTGCTCAAAACAATATGCAGCCTTTCCAACTGCCCAGGAGTTTGAAGGTTTTCCGGTAGTGAGTCTATGGAAACTGTCGACCCTGGGGCGTGTCCAAATTTGACCGCAGGGGCATGAATGACACAATTAATGCAGAGGACCATTATTTATTGCCACATACCAAATATCGAAGCTGTGGACCTTGTGGTTTCAGAGAATAAGATGATTTTTTTCCTATTACATGTAAAACGTATATGTTGCCATGGTAACCAACCAGGCCGATCTGCCAAAATACAATATGAAACCTTTCCTACTGTGTTTGTAATTTGTTCAAGATCTGCCCACTGGCTTTGGAGATATTGATGTTTGACGGTTTTCCTTTAGAAAGTCTATGGAGAATATCGACCCCCGAGGCGTGGCCAAATTTGACCCCAGGGGCATGAATGACACTCTTTAGATAGAAGACCAATAGTCATTGCCACATACCAAATATCAAAGCTGTGGGCCTTGTGGTTTCAGAGAAGAGGGTGTTTTTTTTAGTTTTTTTTCCATTGTAAGTCTATGGGAGCTATTAATTGTTGCCATGGAAACCACAATTTTGATACAATGTGCTCCAAAAAACCAAACGCAATCAATCCCCCAACACAATGATCATTCACATTAAATTTGACCAAGAACGGCCCACAAGCTCCAGACATATTCTTCTTTGAAATTGTGGACGGACGGACGACGACGGACGCCAGATGCCTGCCTAGCTATACGCATTAACTTGATAATCCTCACCTCTGAAATATTTTGCTTTGGTCAATGCGGGGCTAGCGCTAGTGATCGAGAGATGGCTGCCTAGCAACCATTTTATTCAGTGAATTCTGACTAATCGCATTTCCCAACTTCTATTGTTGCTATGCAACATAAAACTAAAGGGTCATGTGGCACTTTCCTAATTCATGTATATTTTTTACTCCATGTTTGTTACAAATTTCTTGTGATGCTATATATTTCTACCCCTGCCGCATCACGAGAAAACAAACATCTTGCATATGTAATGCGAAAAACAAAGGCGCAGTTACTGCGAAGCTGATCAATACTTTTGTTTTCGCTACACGGATAGTACAATTATAAGTCTTCTTTCTTATTCTAAAATTTCAAGTCTCTAGCCTACTTCTGTAACTTCACATGTCGGTTTGAGTCAGACCTGATCGGAGGCTCAAATTGTTGCTTTTCCCATGGACAGACTCATATGTTATTTCTTTCTCAGATGCAATGCCAAGTGAGCTAAGAGAAAAACGTCAAGTATCAAAGGCTGTGAAAGGTAAGTGCAATTGAGCATAAGAAAATCAACTGAAACTCTGATCTGAATCTGAATAGTTTACTGGTGACACGCCAAATGACATTATTTCACCAGGGGGTTCGGATGGGAAAGAAAATTAGTCCCTTGAACGCACGAGTGAAGCGAACTTGGACACACAGTCATCAGACATTTCAGCAGAGCAGGGACGTCATTCCAGTCCCTGATAGTCTGTGGAAAGAAACTACTTTTGTACGCTTCTTTGCTAGCTGAAGGTATCTCTGAAAAGCCAAAGAGTGTTGATTTCTACAACGCCTATTCTTTGGGATAAGGTCATCGGTGGGTATTCTGGCTTTACCATTTAAACCTTTGTATAGCAATATAAGTCTACTATCCTTCCTCCTTTTCTTGAGAGATTCCCATTTCAGTTGACCTAAAATGCCAGTCATGCTCTCAGTCTCAAAAACATAATTTCCCGTCACAAACCTTGCCGCACGATTTTGGACCTTTTCCAGTTCTTCCTGGAGGCCATGAGTGTGAGGGTCCCAAACTGAGCTTCCATATTCCAAGACCGGCCGCACCAGTCCTTTATAAGCTGCTTCTTTCACATCTGGGGCACAAGAATACAAATTTCTCCTCAAGAATCCGAGAGTTCTGTTAGCCTTTGTACAAACATTGGAAATATGAGTATTCCATTTCAAATCATTTGTGATAGTTACACCCAGGTATTTTATGCTTTCAACGTTTTCCAGTAAAGTGCCCTCAAGGGTGTAGTTAGCTTGTATCTTACTAGACCGTTTATTTGTCAGCTGCATCATGTTGCATTTGACGGGTTGAAATCTCATTCCCCATTTTCTAGCCCAACTGTCTAAGCAATCAATGTCTCTTTGAAGTTTCAATGTATCCTCTTCATTCTTGATTTCACGATAGCAAACACAATCATCAGCAAAGAGTCTTATTTCAGACTCGATGTCTGCTGAGATGTCATTTATATACAAGGAAAACAGCAAAATGGGCCGTGAACGGTGCCCTGAGGGACACCCGACACAACTGGAGCCCAATCCGATTTAATACCATTAACCACTTCCCTTTGTTGTCTGAAACAAAGGAAAGCATTTATCCAATTCAGTGTTGTTCCATCTATTCCATAGCTGAACAATTTGTTTTTAAGTTCATGGGGAGGAGTATCGAAAGCCTTTTCAAAATCGAGTATAAAAGTGTCGACCTGGCCTTTTTTGTCTAAGATTTTGGCCCAGTCATTTATCACTGTAGTCGACTGAGTTTCACAGCTATGCCATTTCCTAAATGCGTTTTGCCTGTCCGACAGGAGTTCATGTTCATCAAGATGGGCCATAATATTAGAGCATACAATATGTTCAAGAAGCTTACAAGGAATGCATGTCAAAGAAACAGGGCGGTAATTGCGGGCAAGTGACCTGTTGCCCTTCTTAAACAGGGGGCAAATATTAGCAAGAGACCATTCTTTAGGAATTTCACCTGTATCAATTGACTGCTGGAAGAGATGGGCGAATACTGGCCCTAATTCCATAGCCAGTTCCTTTAGGACTCTGGGATGAAGCTCATCAGGCCCTAAGGCTTTAGACGGGTTAAGACCTTTGAGAAGTTTGGTCACCCCTTCCTTTGTGACCACAATATCATGCATGAATGGGGCAGATCTATCCATAAGAGGGACCTGTTTGTATTCACTTTTAGTATACACCCTCAACAACCTGCATAGGCGAAAACAAAGGCGCAGATCAGCTTCGCGGCAACCGCGAAGCTGATCAGCGCCTTTTGTTTTCGCTGCACGGATAGTACAATTCCTCTTCTACATAAATCCAAAATTTCAAGCTTCTAGCTCTTTTCTGTGCTTGTACAGCCCGGTTTGAGTCAGACCTGTTCGGAAACCACATTGTATGTTTTCCCACGAGGCGGCTCATATAAAAGACACAACATTCTCAACATCGACACCAAAACATAAAACAAACAGAACAACAAAATAGGTGCGGCCTTGGCTCTACCTATCTTTTGATAATGTGTCGATAAATTTCTGATAAAAATAAAACTGAGATCTTTCAAGAGCAGTGAGCATATTAATGAGAAAAGGGGTGGGCCATACCACGCTTTCGGCTACTAAAGCCTCTTCAGTGACCCCTTAGATTTTGCGAAACGGAGCCAAAGAGAATTACTGAATTTTACAACTTTCAATAGGATAGTCGATACAAAGACTAGTGTTATCCAAACAGAACCAAATATGTCATAAAACTTAGGTTAGAAGCTGATGAATTTCTGATTTCTTAGAATATCCCCCACCGGATCATCACCGCAGTTCATGCTCGGTCACTAATACCCCCCCCCCCAAAAAAAAAAAAAAAAAAAAAAAAAAAAAAAAAAAAAAAAAAAAACTAAATGTCTTTGCTAGTTACCTCACCCTCAGTTTCTGCAGTAGTTAAACACATTTAGTTCATAAGTTGTTCGGCTTATTTATTATTCTTTTTCTTCCAGCCCTCGATAACCTTGTAGCCAACACACATAAGGGATCTAGTAATAGAAATACAGTCTGGTATATCAAGTTTGGCAACCTGGAAACTGCTGTCAACGACTTTTATTCATTGAAGCCAAAAGCTGTTAGAACGCCAAACACGGGCTTCTATGCATCTAAAGTAAGTTCATAGGAGTTGTAACTATACTCAAAAAGGATACAGCTCATTTGTTCTTACCTGTGCTGTCGACCGAATTGGACTTCAACAATGTAAGCAAACATGTACTGTCAAACAAGTACATCGACATGTACTGTCAAACAAGTACATCGACAGCCGTATTGTCTTGCACACAACCCCGTAGTGTGGTATTATTGTTGAAATTTTGCAAAAATTGAAAAAAAAAAGCCAAAAAAAAAAAAAAAAAAAAACAACAACAACAAAAAAAATGATATGATTTGGTATAAATGTTTAATGGATACCCTAGACGGAATATTTCCATCGGTATTCCGTTAAACCTCTCCATACCATGACACAATATTTATATGATTTCAATGTTTTAGAATTTTCATCACTTTTTTCAGATTCACACTGTGGAATCGAATTGAAAATTGATGCTGAAATTTCTGTAAATGCTCAAACACAAGCTGAAAACTGCGGTAAAACAGAAAAGGTCATATCATGGAACAGTGATAAGGCAAATTCATTTGAAATGAATATCAACATGGAGAAACTCCAGTTAGTTGACCAGACACTTGAAAACTTGAAATGCACTCGCATTCAAAAGGCTGATATTGATTCTGTAGTAGCTGATATTGAGGGCCTCTTTGAGTCCGCTTGCATAAAAACGTTTGGGATAAAAAAAGCAAAACCACATAACTCGAAAAAACCTAACGAACCCTGGTTCTCTTTTGAGTGTAAAAATGCACGTAACACGTATCACAAAGTCAGGCGACTTTACAATATACATAAAACTGAATATTATAAAAACTTGCTTAAAACTGTCAGTAAAACATACAAAAGTACAGTTCATAAAAGTATCAAAAAGTATAAAAATGACAAAGTCGAAAAATTACGTAGATTTAAAAGCTCAAATACAAAAGAATTCTGGCGTATACTTGATGATGGAAAAAATAAAAATATTTCATCTGCACCACTTAATGATCTATACGACTTTTTTAAAAACATTAATAAGGGCGAATCCAATGATACTGAAGTCTGTTTTGACACAGACATGACTCAACAAATAAATGAAACAATAAATAAAGAGATATCTGAAAATGAAATTCTTAAAGCAGTAAACACTCTAAAACAAAATAAATCCCCGGGAATAGATGGGGTATTAAATGAACATATAAAATCTACTATACGTGTCATGCTTCCTGTCTATGTAAAACTATTCAATCTTGTTTTTGATACAGGGCTGATTCCAGAAAGCTGGCTTGTAGGTAACATTCTTCCAATCTACAAACATAAAGGCAATATACAAAGTCCAGAAAATTATAGACCGATCACACTTTTAAGCTGTCTGGGCAAACTGTTCACTGCAATCATTAATAAGAGACTGAACGATTTTTCGAATGATAAACATGTAATATCGGACTGCCAAGCTGGTTTTAGAAAAGGATATTCCACTTCAGACAATATTTTTATTATAAATTCATTAATTGATATACTTAAATCACGAAATAAGAAATTATTCTGTGTATTTGTCGATTTCAAACAGGCGTTTGACACGGTATGGCGTGGTGGTCTCTGGCATAAACTGCAAAACTATAATATAAATGGAAAGTGCTTAAATGTGATAAAAAATATGTATGCTAATATAAAGTCAAGGATAAAAAATCAAGAAGGAGTTTCGCCATTCTTTGAATGCTGCGCAGGCGTAAGACAAGGAGAAAATTTGTCACCATTTTTATTCTCAATATTTTTAAATGATTTAGAACATTACTTCAATTTTGAACACGTCCCGGGTATAAGGTGTGAACTGCATTCTGAAGATATTTTTGTATTTCTTAAATTATTTGTACTGCTCTATGCAGATGATACTGTCATCTTTGGTGAGGACCCTAACCATTTGCAGCACGCTCTGAATGTTTTTGAAAATTACTGTAAAACTTGGAAATTAAAAGTCAATGTCTCGAAAACTAAAATTATTGTATTTGGCAGGGGACGTCCAAACCAAAACTTTCACTTCTTTTTTGAAAACAACGAAATTGATATTGTAAGTGAGTATAAATATTTGGGAATATTTTTGTCACGTAGTGGCTCTTTTCGTACAAATAAGAAGTATCTAGCAGAACAAGCAAATAAGGCTCTTTTTTCGCTGTTCAGGAAAACCCGATCTCTAAACTTAACGATTGATTTACAAATTGAATTATTTAACAAAACAGTAAAACCTATATTGCTCTATGGGAGTGAAATATGGGGCTTCGGAAATCTTGACGATCTGGAAAGAATACAACTTAAATTTTTAAAATTTGCATTTAATCTAAAACGTTCGACACCAACATACATGATATATGGTGAATTAGGGGTTAAACCAATTAGTATCGATATTAAAACTAGAATGATTTCATTTTGGTCTAAACTTTTATCTCATGAAGGGAATCAAGTTGCGTCTTCAATGTACCAGATTATATATGACATGCATAAAAACAACATAATAAAATCAGAATATTTAAATTATATTAAACACATTTTAAATACATGCGGATTTTCCGGTTTATGGGAATCACAGTCAGTACCAAACACAGAATGGCTAAAATTAGCTATTTCACAGAAGCTTGAAGACCAGTACCTGCAAAACTGGTCCTCAATCGTCGATACATCTACTTGTGGCACAAATTACAGACTGTTTAAAGATGAATTCGGTTTTAGTGAATACTTGTACATACTACCTAAATACTTCTCTAAAATTTTACTATTATTTCGGACAAGAAACCATAGACTTCCTATAGAATTGGGCCGATGGTCAGGTATTGCTATAAATGAAAGAATATGTCATTTTTGTCACAAAGATATCGGTGACGAGTTTCATTATATTTTAAAATGTGAATATTTTCAGGAAGAACGGCACAATTACATAAAACCATATTATCGAAGACACCCTAATGTAATGAAGTTCAAGCAATTAATGAACTCCACAAACATCATTGAATTAAAAAAGTTATGCAAATTTATTCAAATTATAACTGCGAGTAATCATTAGATTTACGAACTGTTATTAGATATGTTGTAATAATTGTTTTCATTATTTTACCAAAAATATAGCTACACTATATCTGATAAACTGATAAGAGATAAATTTATATGAAGTTGGGTTTGTGGTTGAATATTATAAGCGTCATTGTACATAGCACTGAAATTGTCAGTCTATATATTTGTGCTCATATTATTACATGTCTCTGATATATTCATATAATGTATATTTTTTCTGATATGGCCCATTCAGGGTATTTTTTTGGTCAAACGGGAGTATTTAAGAAATTTCTGTTGTTCTCCCAAATGTGTATGTGACCACTTGGTTACCAACTTTTTGCATGTTATATATGTATGTACCTCCTGTTGTTACATGAAAATGTTTCCTGGAGAGAATAAAAAAAAAGAATAAATAAAGGAAGTGGAACGAGGTACCGAAGTGGAGCGGAGTGACAGTTAGCCAGCTGATCTATCATATAATGGATACCCTTACTAATAAACCCTCAAAAGCTTAAAATCAATCGATAATTAACTTTTCAGTGAGCTTGACAATATACTACTCTTCGAAATTGGCTGTTTTACACAGTTTGGGTGGGTAGTAAATTAAAAAAATATCTTGTTTTAACAACACCATGGCCGTAGATGTCAGTTTGATAATGGGTAAGTCCATCTTCGTCCTGTATAACTTCGTCCTGTATAACTTCGTCCTGTATAACCGGTTTAAGCCCGCCAGTAAATTTGTGTTACTGATCGTTCCACGGCGAAACTTCAGTGGTAGTTCTTTTTGTTTTATGTCTTGGTGTTTTAAATTTTTGTGCTGTTGGCGCCTTATGTATGTTTTCATATTTTTAGTTAAGTTTAGGTAACTTAGTGATTCGGCTTACGATATGCTTTCATGGTATAAGTACCTGATTGTTAGTTTGGTTTTTCCCACCTCGGTTTTTGGAGTGGGAATCTTTTTCTGATTGCGTGTTTTCCTGATCTTTGCCTACTGGTACTTTTCCATGCCATGAGACCGGAAGCTCTGAATGAATTTCCGGATGTCCGCAAGAGGAATCATTCCCCGATCGTCTACCAGCTCACGTTCCAGACTTTCCCGCGTCCAGAGGCCGCGATTCTTCTCTGTAAACAATCCCACACATAATTATTTGAGTTTTTGTCATGAGAACGTGCTAGCACATCACGAAAACTTGCCCATGCAATATACAAAGATTTTTTGAACTTTGAAAATTGAAAATTTTCAGCAGAAAAATTTGGATATTTTTCTTATTTTTGCTCAAAACATAGATTGTGGGTACACGTTAGAACCGCCTCGGCCAAATCTATGTTTTGGAGCAAAAATAAGAAAAATAGGTATACCCCTGCATACCCCAGTTTTTCTATATAAAAGTGGGGTTTAGGGGGGTATACATTGCACGGACATGTTTTCCTGATGAAATCCGTTCGCCGAACTTACTCGCGTTCAAGAAACGTTGTGACCCCTCTAGTTCTTCGTTGTCCGTTGTTATCGTCCATTCAAATAAACACAGGACCCACTGCGCCAGCAAATGGACGAACAATGATGACTAGAGCTCCATTCTCTTTTGAGGTGGTTCTTTTTGTTTTATGTATTGGTGTTTAAAATTTTTGTGCTGTTGGCGCCTTTTGTATGTTTTCATATTTTTAGTTCAGTTTAGGTAACTGAGTGGCCACCTATTGGGAAAATACCTTCTCACTCGGCTTACGATATGTTCTCATGGTATAAGTACCTCGTTGGCTATTTCCCACCTCGGTTTTTGGAGTGGGAATCTTTTTCTGATTGCGCCTTTTTCCTGATCTTTGCCTACTCGTACCTTTCCATTCTTCATACCAGTCAGCGACCCGTTTCGAATAATGCTCAGCTCGACAGAAGCAACATTACATACCCATCCCACAAGCAAATACTGTCCCCCAAACCAACCGCTTTTCTACAGCACAATTGTCATTGAAACGCTCAATGGCCTGGCGCCACTCACTCACTACTCCTTACGTCAGCTAGAAATTTAAAAATTTGATCCGCACAACTTACCCGCCAGAAAAGGTTTGACTGTATAGATGATAAGAAATATCCTTCTACAACATTTCTAGGCACGTCGTACGGTCAAATTGTGGTAGCAATATTTCAGAAGCAAGCCTTTTGTACAGCCACCCCATTTTGTAACTGTTTAAGAAAAAGTGCGACATAGGCATACGATTTTTATATAAATGATCCTTAAACTCATTGAAAAGTTTATACATAGTCCTTTCATCTTATGGTAAGTAATGCGTGCTATTTAATTTGCATATTCATGAATTTTAATGAAAACATTAAAAATATCAGATAAATCGTAAAAAAATCCACAAATAAACTTCTTTCACCCTCAATATCATTGTGACACTTTGTTATTGAACCAGTAATATTATGCGCCCAAATGAAAATTATCTCATTTACATACTCATTTATATAAATAAAATCACAAAATAGAAGGAAACTGAGTGAAAAACTATAGCCATTGCAAAGTTTTAGATGGGTTATAAGATCTATCTTGCATCCCTGAAACAAATTATTATGGCTGCCAGTGTGGTCAGGGCGACTACCATATTGTCCTCAACAATGAACACATTTGCATGATATAAAATTACATACATTCCATACCCACCCCTAGGGCGATTCTAAAGAATAGGGTTGACTCACAAAAAATATGCATATACCAAACATAGCATGCTCTAGAATACTATAATTGGTCTGATAGTGATGCATGGACCTAGCAATTTAACCTAAAAACATATTACTGCGTATTCAAATCGCTGAATTTGCTTATTGGTGAAAATTAATAAAGCACATAAGAAATCTAAAAAAAAAAAAAACTATTGATAAAAACTGAAATATACATACCAAATCACTCGTACCAGAGCTGTTAACAAACCAAGGATGCTGAAAGAAGTATCAAATGATTGCTATGGTAATGTACTATGACTCTAAAGTCTGACATAATCGTGATCCGAGTTAAAATTTCATGAATTTTAATGAATGAAAAAGTGGAAAAATTAAACGGGTAAATATACAAAATCACTTGTATCTCGGCAACCTGGAATTTTATCATCTAGCTCTACAATTTCATTTGGTGTACCCCAGGGGTCAGTCCTTGACCTCTTTTATTTTTAATATATGTCAATGACATGTCAGGTGCTATAAATCACGAACTTCTTTTATATGCTAATGATTCTCTATTTTGGTTGCTGATAAGAATATATCAACAATTGAATTTTTGCTACAGAATGAATTGGAGGTGATAAGTGAATGGCTTGTTGACAATAAACTCATGTTGCACCTAGGAAAAACAGAATCCATTCTGTTTGGTTCTAAATGTAGAATTAGGTAGCAATCAAACTTGAGAATCTCATGTAAAGGGACACAAAGTGAGTCTAAAGAAGAGGTAAAATATCTAGGCGCAGTTTTAGAACAGAGTTTGAGTGGTGAAATCATGGTTAAATCAATCGTTCAGAAAGCAAATGCTCGATTGAAGATTTTATACAGAAATCAGAATTTTCTTAACTTGCATTCTAAAAAAAACTTTTAGTTATTTCTCTTATTCAATGTCACTTTGACTATGCTTGTTCGTTTTGGTATCCAGGTTTATCAAAATTCTTGAGAGAAAGATTCCAAGTTAATCAGAATAAAATTGTAAGAATTGATTTGAAACTGGATCCAAAGTCTCATGTAGGGTCTCAGGAATTTAAATCTTTAGGATGGTTGCCAGTCTCCAAAAGGGTAGATCAGGTAATTTTAAAACACATCTTTAGGATCAGATCAGGAACATCACCTGAATATATGGGAGAGTGTTTTACTCTTGCTTAGTCTAGCCATAATTATAGTAAAAGATTTCGAGAAAATGGGTGTTACCTTCTTCCCAAAGTGAAGAGTTTTGGCAAAAAATCATTTGCACCCTTTGGAATGCTCTTCCATCGAATATTAAAAGTGTAAATAGCTTAACGACTTTTAAAACAGCAGTTGAATCTCATATTTAAGAATCAGTTTTGATATGATTTCAGTGTTATTTTAACTTATTAGGTAATAAGCGGGATTTATTTGCTCTTAATGATGTATAGTATATTTTTATAAGTATGTTGCAACATGTAACTCTGATGTTTTGTATGCTTATTTGATAATATTGACTATCTCAAATATTTATCAACTGTGCCTCACTATGATTTGCAAATCAGTACTTAAGGACCACAATGGAAATTAGAAAGATCACTCTTTCTTTTTTTGTGTCATCCTTGGTGGTGATTGGCAAGCCATAAAACTTTGCAATGGATAATTGATGATTCGTATATGCACCTATGTGTGAAGATAACATTTTATTACATTGTTCTATTTTATATTGTATATGTATGCTTTGCTAATCCATCAGGAAAACATGTCCGTGTAATATATACCCCCTTATACCCCACTTTTATATAGCAAAACTGGGGTTTGCAGGGGTGTACCTATTTTTCTTATTTTTGCTCCAAAACATAGATTGTGGGTACTCGTTCTAACGTGTACCCACAATTTATGTTTTGAGCAAAAATAAGAAAAATATCATTTTTTAGCTGAAAATTTTCAGTTTTTAAAGCTCAAAAAATCTCTTTGTATTGTATGGGCAAGTTTTCATAATGTGTGATCAATTAATCATGATTAGTCGGCAACGAAAGCCATACCATGGTGTTCCAATTACGAGAATTGACAACAGGAAAGTCCATAAATTCAAAGACATATTAGCAGCCTCATGGGAAAACCAACAATCTGCATAGGCGAAAACAAAGACGCAGATCAGATTCGCAGTAACTGCGAAGCTGATCAGAGCCTTTGTTTTCGCTACTCGGATAGTACAGTTCCTCTTCTACTTAAATCCGAAATTTCAAGCTTCTAGCGCTTTTCTGTGTTTGTACAGCCTGGTTTGTGTCGGACCTGTTCGGAAACCACATTGTTGGTTTTCCCAAGAGGCGGCTCATATTTCGTTAAAACGAGGTGAAATCTTAAACAGTGTTTAGGGAACATGTACGTAATTATTGTACATGGTTTGAATATTCTGAATATTTTCAATAGGATCAAAAGGAAATTTAATCGGCACTCACGCCACTAATATCTGTAAGATATTTTAAATATATTTGCATTTTTTCATTTGTTGTCGTAAAACGCATATTCTGATTTCAGTACAGACAGAAGTGAACTAATTTGAATGATGTAAATTTAGAAAATCGTCATGAGAAAATCGGATTTTTACCTATGCAAAAACAAAGGCGCAGACCAGATTCGCAACCCTACTGCGAAGCTGATAAGCGTCTTTCTTTTCGCTACATTGATAGTACATGATTTGAGCCGCCTCGTGGGAAAACCAACAATGTGGTTTCCGAACAGGTCCCACACAAACCGGCCTGTACAAGCACAGAAAAGAGATAGAAGCTTGAAATTTCGGATTTAAGTAGAAGAGGAATTGTACTATCCGAGTAGCGAAAACAAAGGCGCTGATCAACGCGGTCTGCGTCTTTGTTTTCGCATATGCAGATTGTTGGTTTTCCCATGGGGCGGATCATTTATCATCTTTTTGTTTTTAATTCAAGATTCTAGCCATCTTCTGTGACTACACAGACTGGTTTATGTCGGACCTGGTCGGAAACCCCGAAGACCGGTTTTCATTCGTCGCTGCTCATTTGTAAGTTATGAAAGTACATCTACTCGTGTCACCAGCCAGAAATTATATGCTGCTTGTTTTATAAACATTTTCATGCAAAAAGGTACAAGTAGGCAAAGATCAGGAAAAAGGCGCAATCAGAAAAAGACTCCCACTCCAAAAACCGAGGTGGGAAAAAACCAAACTAACAATCAGGTACTTATACCATGAAAACACTTCGTAAGCCGAATGAGCAGCTATTTTCCCAATAGATGGCCACCCAGTTACCTTAACTTAACTAAAACTATGAAAACACACATAAGGCGCCAACAGCACAAAAAAATTTTTAAACACCAAGACATAAAACAAAAAGAACCACCACAGAATGTTTTACAATTGTAACTTATTATATCAACAGGGCATGGTGTTATTTGGTCGCATTGGTAGTTACAGATTACGAGTGATAGAGACTGGAACCAAAGATGGAAGAAATCCTGTTCTGGAGTTTACCAACACTCTAAGAGAACCAAGAACGCATAGAATTGTCTACAAGACAAAGGACAAACGATTTAAAACAAATCAACCGACGGAATAAATGTAGCTTTGAAGAAAATAAACAAGACAATCAATTAGAAAACTACCTTTCAAAGTTAACTCATTTAAGCCTGGCGTTCCTTTTATGGGACAAAGGCGAACTGTATAGCCCCAGATGTGACGCCACAGAACGCGGCATCCCATCTGGGGCCATTCTGTTTGCTTACAGAAATTTCATCAAAAAATATAATGAAAATTCAAAATCACTCCCGATGTCCCTCAACATGAAAGAGGACTCACACAAATGATAATGATGGGAAAATCCATTCGTCAAATATGGGTTAATTAAACAAACACTATTGACTCAACAACTTTGTATTTGGCTGATTCTAGTCGGGTGTCTACCTTGTTGCAAAACATTGGCCGCTTGTTTTTTTCATTCGTGTCTTCCATTTGTAACATTTTGTTACGTTTTGCGCTGTTCTGTCTTTCCCGCCTGGTGTCTGGATTGGTATTATTTTTTACAAATAATCAATAATTTCTGTGATTTCCATAACTACCCTAGTAAATACAATGCCCACCAAGAAACGCAACAATAGGCCACCGAGGATTTTCGAGTTTAAGGGTAAAAAGTCGATAATTTCATGTCTGTTGCTGTATGATTCCCTTAGGGTATATCATGCGAAAAAAAAACTGATTTTCATTTCGATAAAAATTGAATGAGAAATTTGTGTCATCTTAAATAACGCAAATTGTGACAGATCTGCTCTGCGCATGCGCACACTTTTGAAACTCGAAATCACCAAGGAACAATGTCAGCTGCTCCCTAATTAAAATTCAAGACCAGAGGACCAATGGTCCTGTAAACGCTCACCTGAGATCTGCTTCATATACCAATAAACATATTTGAATATTATGGTATTTAACCCCAGTGCAGGGGCAGATGAAGCCCTTGGGCCATTTTCTTTTTTTCAGAATAATCAATATTTTGTCCATTTGCCAATTTCCTGCTAATTTTCCCCTTCAAATAACATTTTAAAAGCAGATGAGCCCCTGGGGTCCATTTTTTTTTCTTCAGAATCATTAAATTTCAGTCCTACTGCCCATTTCTTGCAAGACTTTCACTTAAAATGACATTTTAAAAGTTTTCCCCATTCAAATGCATTGACGACCTATGTTGACTATGTTGACCTTGCCATAAAATAGGTCAAGGTCACCACAGGGTCATGTTTTATATATACATTGTAGTACTTGAGTCACCCATACTTCATGCAAAGTTTCGTTGAAATCGGTTCACCGGTTCTGGAGAAGAAGATATTTTAAGGGTTTTTACCATATATGGGCATGGCGGCCATCTTGGTCATGTGACCTGGATTATTTATATGTACATTGGTTCCCACTTTCTATAGATGCTTCATATAAAATTTGGCTTTGATTGGCCAAGTGGTTTCAGAGAAAAAAATCTTTGAAAAGTGTGTATGGACGACAGACCGGCCAAGGTTAGGAGAGATGACCTTGACCTAAATTAATCATATACCTTCATCTAATCCATTAGTTGTTTGCATCTACCACTTTTCAGATCTCAGGCTGCAATAGTTTTCAAAAAATAGCTAATTTCCACTTTTCCCATTATAAGTCTATGGAAACTTAAAGTTACCATAGCAACCAGAGTTCTTATCCGACTGGAATAAAAAACACAAATTATGTAGAGGCTACTGTCAGGAACATGTATACAAAGTACAGGATTCATCCACTTGACAGTTTTTGAGGAGAAGATTTTTGAATGTTTTTTTTTCTTCAAAATTTTGCCCTTTATGGGGCCCCAGCAACCAATCAAAATAAAGGATTAGGACAAAACTCGCAAGAAACGTCAAACACTACTCAATAAACATTTCTGCAAAAACAAAATTCAAATGTCTGCAATTTTAGCGGAAAAATAGCTGATTTCCACTTTTCCCATTATAAGTCTATGGAAACTTTAAGTTGCCATAGCAACCAGAATTCTTATCCGCCTGGAATAAAAAACACAAATTATGTAGAGGTCACTGTCAGGAACATGTATACAAAGTATAGGCTTCATCCCCTTGACAGTTTCTGAGAAGAAGATTTTTGAATGTTTTTCGAAATTTTGCCCTATATGGGGCCCCTGCAACCAATCAAAATGAAGGATTAGGACAAAAGTCACATGAAACGTAAAGGACTACTCAATAAACATTTCTGCAAAAACAAAATTCAAAAATCTCCAACAAGACAGCAAAAACTGGCAATTTTCACTTTTTTCCATTATAAGTCTATGGGAAGCATAAGTTGCCATAGCAACCAGAGTCCTTATCCGATCAAAACAAAAAACACAATTATTATTTCCCCCTACCTGTAGATGGTGTATGTGTAATATGAGAACAATCGGCCCAGCGGTTTCAGAGAAGATCTTTGAAATTGTGGACGACGGACGACGGACGACGGACGGACGGACGGACGACGGACGGACGCCGGAGCATGGGTATACTATAAGCTCACCTATGAGCCTTCGGCTCAGGTGAGCTAAAAAGAGAAAGACTGTTTAATGACACACAAGTTCGTACTTAAAACCATCAAAATCCCTATATGTTTAATTGAAAGGGGGATATTTTCAATTTTATTCATTTTATTTCTTTAACGTGTGAGTTATTTGCTGAGTGGTACATTGTGATTTTGAATGCGGGTTTAGAGCGGATTTAAATCGTACCATTATTTTAATGCTCGCGCATGCGCACTGTGTGGTTTTCCACTTGGTCGGCATTGAATAACCCCGTAAATATGCATCAAAATGAAAATCGGTTTCTTGCATTCGGAAGCCTGATATCTAAAGCAGAAGTAGAAAATGCGATGATTTCTGATTGTATCAAAGTTTGTTCAAAATTTAGTGAAATATAATTGTTGCGTTTCTTTTTTTTGTTCAGTATAGTTATGATCAGTGGAGAAAGTATCAGTGTTATTAATTATGATCTGATAACCGTTTTTGGGAGACATGTTCATGGGTGGTTTGGCAAGGATAAGTGACCGCCCTAGCATGACTAGTTGTTGACCGTGGACTGAATGCTCTAAATCAACAATCTGTACAGTCACAGAAGCAGGCTAGAAGCTTGAAATTTTGGAGTTAAGTAGAGAAGGAATTGTACTATCCGAGTAGCGAAAACAAAGGCGCTGATCAGCTTCGCGGTTACCGCGAAGCTGATCTGCGCCTTTGTTTTCGCCTATGCAGATTGTTGGTTTTCCCATGAGGCGGCTCATATATTTGTAATGACAAAGTCTCATGACAATGTCATTTGTAACACGTACATGTACAAGTAATAGACTATTTCTCCTCTAAATTTCAAATTATCAAAACCGCATATAGAATATAGTTGAGTGGTGGATTGTAGAAATCGAGCGGAATCAAAATGTCCTGGGTTCGAATCCTATATTCGTTGGATTGTATACTTGAACAAGATTGGTATACAGTTTCATCATGTTCAATTTATTTTCAATATCTCTGGCTTAATACAAGCAATTTGAGAAATCTATACATGCAAATGATAATAGCGATGACATGTCATAGTAACAAAACACACACAAACACTCACATGCCTTGGTGGCCCACATCCATTACATATTATACTCTATATACCTTTTTAAGTTACAAGGGAGAAAAAAATCTTATCTGTTGCTCTAAAGTTATTGGAAAGTACCATCCCTCCTTCTACTTGTCAAGAGCACTGTGCTCTATATTTATTTTTGTTTGATTATGGCTTTACATTCTAGTTAAATATTTCTTTCGGTCTTACTTGGACGACCCGGTACTTTTTTTTTGTTTAGCAGTTATTCGGGGAGCTTTAAGTAACTTGCCGAAATCTATTACAGAGTTGGACCTTGAGCCTATCTACCACTAGATATTGCGATGCCATTGGTTTTAACGTTTTTATAAAGGAGTAATAATAAACATTTTTTTCACAAAGTGCGTTTGCCGTCAGCGTTTTTGCTACACACTACTTATGTTTGTATGTGATGGCACGTTTCAGGTCTGTTCAATACATTTAATAAAAGTGAGCCGCGACGCGAGAAAACCGGTCTTCTGGGTTTCCGACTAGGTCTGACACAAACCGACCTGTACAATTACAGAAGCAGGATAGAAGCTTAAAGCTTGAAATATTGGATTTAAGAAGAAAGAAAATTGTACTGTTCGCGGCGACTGTAGATAAACAAATGTTCGTAATATTGTTCTATTGTCCAGAAATACTTCAGTGTTAAAAGCTATTAAAACTACATTCATTCACTGTACCTGCATAAATTCTGTTGCATTATTTTCACATCCATAAATGCGATAAAGTGGCACAATGTCCTATATTCCGATGGTAAATGGGGTCCTAATCGTTTGTTTTAAAGAATCAGTTATATGTTATCATAGAAGCCTCCGTGTTGCAGTGGTTATGTCACTCGCCTGGTAAACCAGGGATTGCAGGTTCGATCCCGGGCTTCTACAGTCTATCGGATGAGAAAACATGTATAAACCGAGGTCCCGTCTCCATATGACGGTTGGCGGGACGTTAAACCCGAAATCAAACAAAATATGTAATCACGCCAGCATTCAGGGTTAAAACGGCCTTGCCTGACTACCAGCTGGTTCTTTATGAGCCTCGACGCGAGAAAACCGGTCTTCGGGGTTTCCGACCAGGTCCGACACAAACCGGCCTGTACAAGCTCAGAAAAGAGCTAGAAGCTTGAAATTTTGGATTTAAGTAGAGGAGGAATTGCACTATCCGAGTAGTGAAAACAAAGGCGCTGATCAGCTTCGCGGTTACCGCGAAGCTGATCTGCGCCTTTGTTTTCGCCTAGGTAAAAATCCGGTTTTCTCACGATGCGGCTCTTATGTGTGTGGTGTTTGGTTAGCAATTAATGAACATTTTGATCATCACGACATCGCTAATTGTCGTGTTTTGGGAAAACAGAAGCCACTGACTCCCAGGAATATTGCGTTCCGACTGGCAGTGTTATGAAGAAATACAGAAGGACTGAATTACACATTGAGAGGAGTCAGAAATCATTTTATGTAATATTTTGGACGCAGATGCATATTTATTCTTGGATGATATCCTATTGAATAATACGCACATACCATGACCTAGGTAGAACAAGCAAACCTGATCTTGACTCGGCCGATGTACGTAGATATACGTTTCAGTTTTAATTCTACTATTGCATAAAATTCCTTTAGAAACGCGATAATGGCGTATTGAATCACATTGACTCTCTATCATTTACACGTTTGGAGATCAAAGTCATACGTGTCCGAAATCGAAGCTGTCATTTAAAATGACACTGATTTAAAAGGAGTATTAGTTGATTGTAGCAGGTCAGTCATGTTTTTATTTCACACAGAGATATTTTTACTCGTTAAAGGTGCAAATGCTGCATCATCATATATATACATTCTCCATGACTACATTCTGATTTGTGTTTTCTTTTCACTACTTCGTAAATGCAACTTTATCCAGTCTTATTATAATTATAAGGCTTAAAGTTTCCGCTGTCAAATATAAGTTGCTGTACATACAATCTGTATTTCACAACTTGTCGGAACGCCGAAGAAGACATTTGAGCCGCCTCGTGGGAAAACCAACAATGTGGTTTCCGAACAGGTCTGCCACAAACCGGCCTGTACAGCTACAGGCACAGGCTAGAAGCTTGAAATTTTGGAGTGAAGTAGAGGAGGAATTGTACTATCCGAGTAGCGAAAACAAAGGCGCTGAACAGCTTCGCAGTTACCGCGAAGCTGATCTGCGCTTTTGTTTTCGCCTATGCAGATTGTTGGTTTTCCCATGGGGCGGCTCATTTATTAACCCGCAACTAATAAAATCTCCTCCAGTTGTTCCATCAAACAAACATGTCCATGCAATGAAATAAATGAATGCCCCCTTACACCCTTGTATACAGAAAAAAATCTGGGTTTTGCAGGGAAACGCCTTCTTTTCTTATTTTGATATAAAACATAGTTAGAACTGTCTTGATGAGACGGTTCTTACGTGTACACATAATCAACGTTTTGAGCAACAACAAGAAAAATATTTAATTAAATATTTCCAATGATTACAACTTAAGACAAATCTGTGTATTTCTCATCCCAACCTCTGTGTATTTCTTATCCCAACCTAATCCCTTGTGTATTTCTTATCCCAACCTCTGAGTATTTCTTTTCTCAACCTTCTGTGTATTTCTTATCCCAACCTCTGTGTATTTCTATCTCAACCTTCTGTGTATTTCTTATCCCAACCTTTGTGTATTTCTTTTCTCAACCTTCTGTGTATTTCTGATCCCAAGCTCTGTGTTTTTCTTATCCAATCTTAACCTTTGGGTCCATCAATCCAGTGGGAAACTCGGTGAGCCTCGTTTCCCACTGGAACGGATGGACCCTCGAGTAAGGATTTTCCTATATCCTCTGAACACCCATGATGGATTCTATTTATCTTCTCCAGTAATGAGGATCAGTGCTGTATTGTCGTACCTTGCTCTGGTCGGGGCTATTGTGTGCGTCTCATCTACATCACAAAATCAAGATAACCTCGACACTAGCCTAATAGGTAAGACAAATGAGCCTGGCGTGAGAAAAAAGGTACAAGTAGGCAACGATCAGGAAAAGGCGCAATCAGTAAAAGAACCAAAACCAACAATTTGGGGTTCCGAACAGGTCAGACACAAACCGGGCTTTACAGTCACAGAAGATGGTTAGAGGCTGGAAATTTTGGATTTAGAAAGTAGAGGAATTGTACTATCAGCTTCACAGTGAAGGGGAGTAACCGTGAAGCTGATCTGCGCCCTTGTTTTCGCCTGTGCAGATATTATATGGTTTTCGCCTATGCAGATATATGGTATTCCCATGTGGTGGCTCAAATATATTTAAACGCACACTATTTCTAGAAAATATCCACTAGTCTTGGCAATATAATGGGTTAATATTTGTAGTCATTGAAAATCTAGCATACATTTTCTGAATCGTCTGTCGCAATTTATGTTCGGTGTTCACCATTTTTGCATTTGAAAAGCTCCGAGCAATGTTAGATACTATAGATTCTGATGAAAAGCAATGGCTACTTCAAAGGTTTTACAAAGAAGGGTATATATGTATACATATACACTCTGAAGTTGGTCTTACAGACCCTTTCAATCGAGTTTGCCGTTGAGCATTTGCTTTACACAAGAAGACCATGTGTTCTGAAGAGTTTCTTTTCATGTTGTCCACAAAGCCATCTGGATTGATTGATCTGCTGGTTTGATTGACAGTTTTAAACAAAATATCCTTTAAAACGGCAAGCTAAAGTGATTTTTTTATCTTACTATATGGAATTTTGGCCATGTAGACACTGAACGGTAACTGCTAAAATTGATAAAATTCTGCTTTTGCCCCTATCCTATTTCAAATATGTGTTCTTAATATGCATTGTATATGCTGTGCAAAGAAGTGTGCTTTAACCAAACAGTTACACCGTTTTAACTCGAGTGAAAGGGGCTGTTATTTTATCACAGGTGTTCCCTACCGTATTACCATGCATATAATAATCAGAAAAACATGTCCGTGAAATGTTTACCCCCTCAAACCCCACTTTTATAAAGCAGAACTTGGGTATGCAGGGGTATACCTATTTTCTTATTTTTGCTCCAAAACATAAATTGTGGGTACTCGTTAGAACCGCCTCGGCGAGGCGGTTCTAACGTGTGCCCACAATCTATGTTTTGAGCAAAAATAAGAAAAGTATCAAAATTTTTCTGGCGAAATTTTCATTTTTTACAACCGAAAAAAATCTCTGTATATTGCATGGGTAAGTTTTTGTAATGGAGTAAACCGCTGCATCAGAACAATCAACATTTCGTACATGCGAAACCAAAGTCGCAGATCATCCGTGCAATTACTGCACAGCTGAACAGCGCCTTTGGTTTTCGCTACGTAGATAGCGGTACGTTACCCCATCTTTCTAAATCTGAACTTTGAAGCTTCTAACTTTTTTGTTTGGCTGTTTAGCCTGGTTTGTGTCAGACTTGTTCGGAACCAAAATTGTTAGTTTTCTCAGTATGCGGCTTATGTTTATTCCAGAGAAGGGAAGAGGAAGACAGGAGCGGGCATTAACATGGCTGGAACGAATTGCTATCAACGGTAAGATTGTCTGTAGCGAATTAACTCGGCAATGGGGTTCAGTAATATCCCACAAGTCCCAAAATAATCTGTCCAAATATCTTCCATCCCGATTGGATTATCTTTTATACCAGATTCATTTTTAATATTCCGTATCTTAAATTCCCGAATACGTCCTATCACAAAACAAATGAGCCGCTGCATGAGAAAACCAACAATCTGCATAGGCGAAAACAAAGACGCAGATCAGCTTCGCAGTAACTGCGAAGCTGATCAGCGCCTTTGTTTTCGCTACACGGATAGTCCAATCCCTCTTCTTCTTAAATCCGAAACCTCAAGCTTCTAGCCCGCTTTTGTGACTGTACAGACCGGTTTATGTCAGACCTGGTCGGAGAGCCAAATTGTCGGTTTTCTCATGCATCGGCTCAAATATTCCCAAGTAAAATCAGCGAATTACCAGAATTACCAATATCCTGAAAAAAAGGTACAAGTAGGCAAAGATCCAATATCCTGAAATACCTTAACACGTTTCATCTGTGGAGAACAAGTAATGTGAAATATAAAGACAACAAGCGATAGTCCAAGTTTAATATCTTATCTATCGTTTATTTCACGTTTTAATGCACCCAAAAGGATATAGTTTTCTTATATATATATTTTGTACATGTTTGTAAATATTTGTATGTATGTGTTTTATTGTGTTATAGAGGGCCACTTGGTAGACTGGCTGTATAGCTAAAAGTGCTACCCTCTGAAAATATTTTATAAATAAATAAATAAATAAATAAATAAATAAATAAATAAATAAATAAATAAATAAATAAATAAAAGCAAATTCAGAGAATTTATGTCCCCCGCCTTGATTGTTTAGTTACACAAATATAATCTGACAATAACGTATATCTGAACCAATACACTTTCTCAGTGTAAATGCCAGAAAAACGACTAAGTTCAAATTGTGAAAAAGTAATAAAAATTAATCAGAGGATCATATCCAAACCACATGCATATCTTCAAAGCATGGTCAAGACATCTGTAAAGTTTCAAAAGAATCTGAGTAAAACTGTTGGAGGAGTTGCGCCCACGAGATACCCACTGTCCATTCACTTTCATTGTCAAAAAAAAACCCCGAAAAATGACTAAGTTCAAATTGCTAAAAAGTGTGAAAAATTAATCTGAGGATAACATCAAAATCACATGCATATCTTCAAAGCATGGTCAAGACATCTGTAAAGTTTCGAAAGAATCTGAGAAAAAATGTAGGAGGAGTTGCGCCCACGAGGTACCCACTGTCCATACACTTTCATTGTCAAAAAACCTGAAAAATGACTAAGTTCAAATTGCGAAAAAAGTGTGAAAAAATAATCTTAGGATAATATCCAAATCACATGCATATCTTTAAGCATGGTCAAGACATCTGTAAAGTTTCAAAAGAATCTGAGTAAAACTGTAAGAGGAGTTGCGCCCACGAGGTACCCACTGTCCATTCACTTTAATTGTCAAAAAAAAAAAAACAAAAAAAAAAAAAAACGAAAAACGACTAAGTTCAAATTGCGAAAAAAATGTGAAAAATTAATCTGAGGATTATATCCAAACCACATGCATATCTTCAAAGCATAGTCATGACATGTGTAAAGTTTCAAAAGAATCGGAATAAAACTGTAGGAGGAGTTGCGCACACAAGGTACATACTCCTATAGGGGGACGGAAGGACGGAAGGACAGATGGACGGAAGGACAGACGGACGGACGGACGGAATGACGGAAAGCCAAAAACCATGTCCCTCCGCTTTTCTTCGAAAAGGCGGGGGACAAAAACTTAAGAAGTAAATCTAAATATTCTGTCATTTTGTTAGGGTCAGTTTGCAAAAGTTCCGGTGGGAAAACCAGTTTGAGCATAAAGATCGCCTATGGAATAGGGCTCTTGAAGAAACTTCTATGCTCCGGCGTCCACCGTCAGTTATAGACCGACATCTTCTGGTTGTAAAATCATATTAAATGATGTTCTACTTTAACCGTCAAGGGCCCAAGCCAAATTCGGCCGTAAGCCATTGATGGGCTGCTTGTGCCTTCAAAGCATATAACCGACTGACCGACGCCCTGGGCCCTGTTGCATGAAACTCAATTAACTCTTAATTGTAGGTTAAAGTCCCAGTTAACTTAATGGCAGCTTTATTCCTGTTGCATTTTTGTCTATGAAAATCAGCACTAGTGTATTTTTAAAACTGTCATTAGCTAATGTAGCTCCGGAGGTATTTTAAAATTGTTTTATGCAGCAGAAAATTAGTACCATCTGTACTAAGAGAGTTCTTGAACTTAATGGCAGCTAAAGGTTTAATGACAGCTTAAGTTCATACAACAGGGCCCTGGTTAATAACCACATATATACTCAAGGACTTTGAAAACGCCTCGCTTGGTTTATTGCTCCTTACTCTCAGAATACAGCATATATCGGCAAAATATATTTGAAATGAAAAGTACGGCTAGTCTGCTTAACTTCGATACCAAAACCGAAACGTCAACGCTTGTTATTAACGGCATGCACAATGAATTCAAGCGAAACCCAGAATTCAACAAAACCAAAGTATGGGGACGTCAAATATTCATAAGATATAACATGATTTCTGGAAAGAAACACCAAAACCCAAGCAAATGCTGTTGGTTTGCTTTCATTTGCACTAAAACCGCGGTAGTTACGTCACTTTTACGTTTATTAGGAAAACTTAATTTTTTCGAGTAAAGTGAAACGAATTCAAAAGTTTTTGTGCACAATAAATAAGCACAGACTTCCTTAAAAATTACAATTACTTTTGACGCTGTAATCGAATGTCTAGAGGTATTTTGAACACTTACGCTTGACGTCATCAAATAACGTTAGCGCCTCAAACGACATTGAAAGAAATCCCCCATTTTTATTTTTTTTTCTTAGGCTGCATTTAATTTACAAAATATACATTGTTTTCACTTTTTCCCCATGTAAAAGCCTATGTTTCCAAAATTGACCTTGCCATAAAATAAGTCAAGGTCATCCTAGGGTCATCATTTTATCAAATTATGATGGGCTGGAGTCCCAAATGCTACATATTTAAGTTTCGTGAAAATTGGCCTGCCGGTTCTGGAGAAGATTTTTGAGTGGTTTTTGCCATATATGGGCGCGGCGGCCATCTTGGTCATGTGACCTAGATTCCGGGATCAAACTTTCGTTACCCCTACCCAGGGATGCTCCACATAACATTTCAGTTTGATTGGCCATGCGGTTTCAGAGAAGAAGATCTTTGAAAAGTGTGTTTGGACGACAGATCGGCCAAGGTCAAGAGATGACCTTGACCTAAATTAATCACGTACTTTCATTAGTTGTTTTGCATCTACCACTTTTCAGGTCTCAGGCTGCAATCGTTTTCAAAAAATCCATATTTTTGACTTTTTCCCATGTAAAAGCCTATGTTTCCAAAAGTGACCTTTGACGTAAAATAGGTCAAGGTCATCCTAGGGTCATCATTTGATCAAACTACGATGGGCTGGAGTCCCAAATGCTACATACCAAGTTTCGTGAAAATCGGCCTGCCCGTTCTGGAGAAGAAGATTTTTGAGTGGTTTTTACCATATATGGGCATGGTGGCCATCTTGGTCATGTGACCCAGATTTCTCATCAAATTTTCTTCCCCACTACCCAGGGATGCTCCACATAAAATTTCACTTTGATTGGCCAAGCGGTTTCAGAGAAGAAGATCTTTGAAAAGTGTGTATGGATAACAGACCCTTCAAGGTCAAGAGATGACCTTGGCCTAAATTAATCACATACCTTCATCTACTCCATTAGTTGTTGGCATCTACCACTTTTCAGGGCTGAGGCTGCAATAGTTTTCAAAAAATTGCAATTTTCCGCTTTTCGTCTTATAAGTCAATGGAAACTTTAAGTTGCCATAGCAACCAAAGTAGTGGGACAAGGACAATAAAAACACAAACTTTGTAGAGGCTAATATCATAAGCATGTATGCAAAGTTTCAGCTTCATCCGCCTTACAGCTTCTGAGAAGAATTTTTTTTCGAAAATTTACCCTACTCAATAAACATTTTTTGTAAAAACAAAATTTCAATATCCTCAATGAAACGGCAGAAATTGCAAATTTCCACTTTTTGCTTTAAAAGTCAATGGAAACTTCAAGTAACCATAGCAACCAAAGTGGTTGGACATGGACGAAGACAATAAAAAACACGAACTTTGTACAGGCTAATGTCATAAGCATGTATGCTAAATTTCAGCTTCATCCCCCATACAGCTTCTGAGAAGAAGATTTTTGAATATTTCTTCTAAAATTTACCCTTTATGTTGCTATAGCAACCAAACGAATAAAGTGATTTTTATAAAAGTTGCCTTAAACGTGAAGGACTACTCAATAAACATTTATGTAAAAACAAAATTCAAATATCCCCAGCCTGACAACGGAAAATGACAATTTCCACTTTTTCTCCATACAAGTCAATGGAAACTTCAAGTTGCTATAGCAACCAGAGTTCTTATCCGATCGAAATAAAAAAAACACAAATATTCGTTCCCCCAACCTGTAGATGCTATATGTGAAATATGAAAAGATTCGGCCTAGCAGCTTCAGAGGAGAAGTCGTTTGAAAATGTTGACGACGACGGACGACGGACGACAACGACGACGGACGACGACGGACGACGCACGGACGCCGGCTTGACTACTATACTATAAGCTCACCTTGTGAGCCTTCGGCTCAGGTGAGCTAAAAAACTGGGGTTTGAGGCGGTAAACCTTATTTTCTTGTTTTTGATCCAAAACATACACTGTGTTTACTCGTTAGAACCGCCTCACCGAGGCGGTTCTAACGTGTACCTACAATCTTTGTTTTGAGCAAAAATAAGAAAAATATCAAATATTTTCTACTGAAAATTTTCATTTTTTACAATTTTAAAAATCGCTGTATATTGCATGGGCATGTTTTCATCATGAACTCACCAGTGATCTTTCGTGGGCGATACTTTTGTTTTTGGCTCTATTTGTATTATGTGTTGGAGTTAAATTTATGTGCCGTTTGAACTTTATGAACGTTTTCATAATTTTACTTAATTTCGGATGACTGATTGGCCGCCTATTGGGAAATAGCTGCTCACTCGGCTTACTATATGTTTTCTAAGTATAAGTACCTAATTGTAAATTTAGTTTCTTCCCACCTCGGGTTTTTGAGTGGAAATTTCTTTCTGATTGCGCCTTTTCCTGATCATTGCCTACTTGTAGCTTATATAAAAGAATTGTTTGCAGCATGATCCGCAAATAGTCTCTCAGCAACAATTACCGAAGTATTGTTGGCACATATCGATTTACACACATATCGATTTACACACAATAAATTAGCATTTGTGAAACAACACGAGAAACATTACAAAAACACGCGGTCCCATGCAATTTTCAGCGAGCAATTTTAATGTTGCAAAGACTGAAAATTTTTAGCTGAAAATGTTTGATTTTTTACTTAATTTTGCTCAAAACAAAGTGTAGCGTACAGCCGAACTACAGCAAAAGCTAAACACCTTCAGTGGAAAAGCATGCTCATTCACTAAGGATGGTTTACTGCGCTATATAGTTAACACTTACAGGTATGTTAACACAGGTACTCGATTTACAAAGTTGCGGGTTTCTAATTTGCATATTACAAGCACTTAAGATGCCGCTAATTCTGCCGAGGGAGGCTATCCCGTCACAATAGATTGTGGTTACACGTTAAACCATGAACCCACACTCTATGACCCACGCTCTATGCTTTTGTACAAATATATGAGCCGCCTCGTGGGAAAACCAACAATGTGGTTTCCGACCAGGTCCGACACAAACCGACCTATACAGTCACAGAAAAGAGCTAGAATCTTGAACTTTCGGATTTAAGTAGAAGAGGAATTGTACTATCCGGGTAGCGAAAACAAAGGCACTGATCAGCTTCGCAGTTACTGCGAAGCTGATCTGCGCCTTTGTTTTTGCCTATGCAAATTGCTGATTTTCTCAGGAGGTGGCTCATATGAAAAAAAATACGTATAGCCCTGCATACCTCAGTTTTGCTATTAAAAGTGTGGAATAATGGGGTGTACAACTTTTGGTCGGAACTTCTTATATGTTTGTGTCTAATAAAATTTTCAGCATTAAACAAGCTTCTCAAAGGCTCTGAGCAGGTCCACACTAGCGCTAAACAACGAACCTACGAGAAATATGGAGACTGGAGGAAAGCTCAACAAGATTTCGATGCATTGAGACCTTCTGGGATTAGGAGACCAAGTACATCACTTTATAAGGGGCAGGTAAGGCGGTATAGTGAATTGTTGCTGAGCTCATGCGGCCACTTAGTTACCCAAACCTAAATAAAAATATGAAAACGCACATAAGGCGCAAACAGCACAAACATGCAACATCAAAGAACAACAAGATCCATAACAGAAGTACCGCTCTGGACTGATCAGTAAATATAAATTACTGGTGGGATTAAACTAGTAACTGAGTGGCCGTCTATTGGAGAATAGCTGCTGACTCGGCTTACGATATATTTTCTTGGTATATGTACCTAACTGTCATTTTAGTTTTTTCCCACCCCTCGGTTATGGAGTGGGAATATCTTTATGATTGCGCCATTTCTTGATCCTTGTCTTCTTGTACCTTTTTACATAGCAATAACCTCACCCTCAGTTAGATGTTCGGTACTCGTGGGTATTTTAAACATTCTTTGCAGATATGTAAACGGGTGAAATGAAATTATTTTGGAAATATTGTAAATATCCGGATGATTGCAAATTTCAAACAATGTTTGTAGGCAGTGCTATATACATGCTGCATTTGCAATTCAGTTTGACGCGTCTTACATCGTAATTTCTTTTCAAATGTACTTCTTCGTCAATTGGTTGTTTCGTACCAAGGGTGGATCTTCGGTAGTGATTTCATGATCATTGCTTACTGTGTACGTGTTGCAATCTGGCGGCCACAGCTTTCTTGACGTCTTCCCTCGCAATAATAATAATAATAATAATAATAATAATAAAAAAAAAAAAAAAAAAAAAAAAAAAAAAAAAAAAAAAAAAGTATAGCAAAAACAGAAATAGAGCCCCCCAGTGCAGTAGAGCGTAAAAAACAAAACAAAAAAAAAAAAAAAAAAAAAAAAAAAAACAACAAAAAAAAAAAAAAAAAAACACTATAGCAGAAATAGAACCCCCTATTCTTTGTACGACATGATCGATAGAATTTCAAAAATATTTTATCAAAATAATGCATATGTATTGCAGGGAGAAGTTGTGTTTGGAAGAAAGGGCAACTTGCGAATTCGTTTGATTGAACGGGACCCCAATCTCCAGGTACCGACGATTGAATTAATAAAATCCGACACCAAGTCTGGCGGCCCATACATTGAGAAATTCATCTACAGGACAAGGACACGGCCAAAGTAAAAACATACATAAAGTCATACAAAATATTTGAGGTGTTTCTGAATAAAAATATGTGGAGTGACAGTGAATACCATAAATAGAAAAAAATCATTGAATAAAGCAAAAACACTTAACATTTACATGTTATCCAACAAAATCAACAAAATAAAAAAAATGTTATCTAAAGAGAGAGAGAGAGAGAGAGAGAGAGAGAGAGAGAGAGAGAGAGAGGGGGGGGGAGCTGTTTCCCATAAAGTGTATACTTTGCTATTTTAACCGAACCTTTCTTCCTAGCGTTTAATATATTTGTCCCCATTTGGATAATACGAGTCTCTGTATTGACAACACTGTTGAAATATACAAAATTAAAAGTATTGGCTTTGGCTACATGTTACCAAATCTGTAGGGTCATTTAAGAGGCCTAAGTAGCCGAAACCGCGATATGGCCCATCTCCTTTCTCGTGATATGTTCGCTGCTCTTAAAAGACGATCTCAGTTTTTATTTTAATCTCTATATAGCAAAGTGCATGTAAGAAAACAAGTATGTGTAAGTGTGGGTAGTAAGACTGTAAGAACACAAAGCATCACGTAAACATGTCCGTGTAATGTATACCCCCTTGAACTCCACTTTTATACAGCAAAACTGGGGTATGCAGGGGTATACCTATTTTTCTTATTTTTGCTCCAAAACATAGATTGTGGGTACTCGTTAGAACCGCCTCAGCATGATTTCGTGATGACAGATCAAATCAAACATCTGCCAGTTACCCTAAACATTTTATGAACCGTGTAAGACTGAATAAAATCAAACTGAAACTTTAAGATATTTTTGTCATGCTGTAGGCTGTATCATATTCATTATGAACTGCAAATGTCCATGGTTTCCTGAGAAACTGCACGTGATTTCATGTGGTATCTGGAACAGCTTTTAAAAGTGTTTGGACTTTGGTTATGGAGTTAGTAAAAAAAAGTCGTCAGAATGCAGAATGTTACCATTTACTGTCAGATATGTAAAGTATGATTTTTTTTAAAATAAAGAACACAAGCTCTTTTAAAGCAAATACAATGTTTTTGATATAACGTTAGTCAAATGATTCATTGCCTGCTTGTACCGTTTCACATTGTATGACTAGATAGAAATTGGTTTTATAATTATTTACATACCCCAATGTGATAAACGTGGTAATCATGTGCTTAATTTAACAGATATTGCTTGATATGTTTACAAATCACTAATTCTAACTAAAGTCTAAAAACTGTTAATGTTTTATCGCAGAAAATTTTTTTATGGGAGACGACAGGAAATTATTGATCTTAGTTTGTCGTAATATATCCTGCAAAAAATTTGAAAATCGGTGAACAAATAAAGTTTTTATGGCCAAAATGAATTTTGCATAGGGGTTTTGAATTGGCAAGGGAGATAATCGATGATCGTGAAAATGCATATTTTACGAGAATTTTAACTTGATCATGAACATTTTGTCTCGGATATGTCATTTGAGTGATTTTATAATGATTTTGAGCAATCATTATTAAATAGTAGGAATTTAACATTTTTTCGGGAAAATATTTATCTCTCTTTCATGAGATTTTTGTACAGGAAATCCCTATTCAAAATGTTTTTGACAAGGACTATTTTATTCGTCAACCGAATTTCAAATTTTTTGCTGCACATTTTGCGACAAATTAGATGCTCAGTTGTGCCGAGAAAATATTTCTTCTACATTTGAACAGCTGTGAAATATCTGCGAAGAACCATTATTACACACCAAGAAACGCACTTTAGGTCTCACATATAATATGCACTAAATTGTAAAAAGTAACATGTTGGTGAGATAAGATGATCAATAAATGACAAAGTTATAACACTTTTCATTTCAACCTCTAACGACCTGTGTGGCACACAAGTTAATGAACTATTTTTCTTTGAGAATTTACATTATAACATACAATGTATTCCTGTCAGTCGAAGAGATAAGATGAACAGTTTTTAGTTGTTTTTTTTTTAATCGACCAATAAATGACAATATTTCTGCAGTGGTTCACAACATAAAGTTGGTTGTTCGGTTGTCGTGGAGAATCTCTAACTAGTCAATGAATCATCAAGGACAAACAAATAAATCATGATAACCACCATGATGCATCAAAACCGAGGACTCAATACATTCAATAAGCTCCCCGACGATGGAGATCCCTTAGCGACGAATAACTTACTGAAACCCGGAGCAAAAGAAAAGCATCAGTTGAACCCCGGTGGGCAGACAAGAAGCTACGGCCCCAACCAACTCAAATGAATAGCATTATGTCGGGGCCATCAGAGAGTCTGACGCCCGACCCACAGGCGTGCAATTAAAGAAGGCAGGATAGTTATCAACCATGACTGGGTTGGAAACTAAGCATGCACACTGTTGCATAGCATTAAAGTTATAACCTTTACGTCTGTAACGTGTTATGATTTTTCTGAACTGAAAAAGAAAATCATTCTTTCTAAAGTTTCTAAAATTTGTAAACCAAGTCACCATAAAAATCTGGTTCCGAAAGGCCATCACGTGAAAGCGTCTTTAGCCCAACATCAACTTTGGAAATCAACTCATAGAGTCTGCGATAAAATTTAGAAAATGATTTTCGAAGTTTATGATTCCGAAAGCCCTGCAAGAGAAGTTTGGCTGTTAACAATTTATTTCGCGCCTTGAAGTCCTCTACATGATTCCTGCCTAGAATGTCCGCGAGTGCGTATGGCAGTATATCATGTGTTGCACAGGTGAGATAGAGATAGATAGATAGACTCTAGCAATCCTAATAAGTTGCGAAATGTATACACCATACGAAGCACGGCGAGGAACGTCAAAATCCAAATACGAAAGATTTACTATATCAAAATCAAAGTCATCGTATTTATCATAACTTTTAGATGAAACAAATGTATTTGCATTAGAAAGGTGTAACTCTTGATTGTCATGGTTAAGAGAATCCATAAAATCTCTTTCGTAGCAGTAAAAAAACAATAAATCAGCTACATGTACGAGGGTGACACATTTGGTACCCATCGGAATTCCAACAATTTGCCTGTATAACTTAGTTTCAAATCTAATTTCAATATTATCCAGGAGATAGGATAAGGTGTCGCACACATTCTGATATGACCAAAGTGAATATATAGACCTTGGTCAGAGGAAGTGAAAAAAACTTTCGGTCATTACAAGCCAAAAATGAACAATGATTCTTAATTGCTATTTTGAAGGTCCACTCTATCCAATCGAAAGGTACAAGAAGGCAAAGATCAGGAAAAGGCGCAATCAGAAAAAGATTCATACTCCAAAAACCGAGATGGGAAAAAAACTAAATTAACAATCAGGTACTTATACCATGATAACACACCGTAAGCCGAATGAGCAGCTATTTTCCCAATAGGTGGACACTCAGTTACCTAAACTTAACTAAATATATGAAAACATACATAAGGAGCCAACAGCACAAAGCCATAAAACAAAAAGAACCACCACAGAAGTATCGCCTTGGAACGATCAGTAATATAAAATTACTGGCGGACTTAAACCGGTTTTACATGGCCAAAACCTCACCCTCATCTTCTGCAGTGGCTCTGATATAAAATCATAGTTTGTCCTTAATCAGATTATGTGGCAATGTGGTATACAGAGTAGGAAAATCGTATGTGGACAACCATGTTGCACGGAACCCTTTACACTTCAAAGGACAAGGTTCACGAATGGCCAAAATCGGCCCTGTCTCAGGATTGAGCCTGTGCGTGACAAAACCAGCAACTTGGGTTTCCGACCAGGTCCGACACAAACCGGCCTGTACTGTCACAGAAGCAGGCTAGAAACGTGAAATTTCGGATTTAAGAAGAAGAGGGATTGTACTATCCATGTAGCGAAAACAAAGGCGCTGATCAGCTTCGCGGTTACCGCGAAGCTGGTCTGCGCCTTTGTTTTCGCATATGCAAATTGTTGGTTTTCTCATGCACAGGCTCAATTAATGAAATTTGGATACAAGATAGATATAGGTGTCCTGTGATCAAAAATGTATTTTTTAAACATATGACGTAATTATGAAGCATTTCTGACGTCATAAACTTACCTTACCCCATGCGACGTGGTTAGTGAATATATAACGTTATTGACGTTATAAGTTTGTCGAAGCGGCGTTGTATATGCAGCATTTTCTGCTCGCAGTCACTGGCCGCCATTTGAAAATTGCTACCGTAAGTCTTTGATTGGTACATCATGTGTTGCACAGGTGTGATCCATTACGTTAAACATCATTCTTCAGCGATGAACGTAGGATACGAAATGAACACGGGTGGCAGAGGATGTGATAGGTATGACACAGTTTGACGTTAATATTTCAGCAGCCTGGTATCTACAGTGCGATATCTAAAGTGGCAGTCAGTACCATGATTATTAATTTTCTAAAATATGAGACCGATGAGAAATAAATTATCTTTAGATCCAAATCCGAAAGTGTGCCAAAACGGCATGTTGGCAAACGCACGCACGGTTTGTTGCACTTGCACAAATAAGTAAATACAGCTTATTTGCACCAAAACGACAGCTACGTGACGATATATTAAAAGCGCACGTGCCTGTCACCAATGGAGACGAGAGCAACGAATAAAACGTGTTCACTCTTATTTGCATACTTGTAAATGTAATTTATTGCATAATACCCGTGTCGCACGATTTCAACAATAAAGACGGAAGCCGTGTAGTAACCAGACAATTCGCTTGCGCATACTGTTAATGCGCGTTTTGTTTTTTTTTTTTATGCTCGTTTCCGGACGCAATGCAAAACACGTCCAGATAATGACTGACTGATATACGCCCGGAACGAGTATAAATATGAAAGTTTTGATGTGCATGTAATTGTGACGAGGCTTTAAAATATAAAACATCATTGATTCTTTCGTTTTCGCAGAAATTATGCAATAGTATCGATTAAACATGAACATTCGCAAGGATATCGTGTACATGAAGAAGACGAGAGCAAATTGTACAAAATACCACGATTCCATTGTCAGTTTATTTAGTGTGTGCACTGGCCGGCGACAATATCTGCATAACGGGGAACACAATGTCATGAAAATATGCACTTGCAAGCCGTTATCGGTATTTAAGTAGCCTTCATGTACTCATCAGAAAGGTTAAATACTTTGATTTTGCCATGCACTGAAACACTGGTACTGTGAACAGACTAAAAATCTTTCGATCAAAAGTATGTCGCCGGACAGTGTAAAAAAGACCGAAAAAATGCCGTATAAAAATATTTCAAACATACAAAGTGCTTCGAGAAGACTTCAAGACCGTTAAAAATGAATTTTAATCTAAGATTGACAAAACATTTTTTTTCTTTTTTACTTAAATCTGATTCGATTCCCAAATAATTCAAAACAACAGCGAAAAATTCATTCATTAACCCCATTAAATCCAAGGGAAGCAACTCCAATACATGTCAGTAGCATGTTTCGTTTGAGTCCAAGTCAACTATGATCATGTCGAGACGTTGCCTCCATTTTATGTGACTTGTGTCCAAAATTAGGGACGTCATGGCATCATAAAAGAGCCTCAAATATGACCATCCAACCAAGCCAATACGGCTTAAAATATACATGGATGGTTTTACTGTTCGGGAAACTGAGTGACCGCCTATTGGGAAATAGCTGCTCAATAGGCTATACGATATGTTTCTAAGTCTAAGTACCTTGTCAATTTAGTTTTTTCACCACCAGTTAGTTTTTGGAGTGGCGATTTCTTTCTTTTTGCGCCTTCTCCTGGTCTTTGCCTCATTGTGCCTTTTTTTAACTCTTGATTTCGGGAAAGCCGTAGCGGGGAGCTTGATGAATAATTGGCCTTAAGGCCTCGTCACTCATATTTAAAGCGAAACTCTCTGCGTAAACTTGCGTTAAATTGCGGAAAGTTCTTCTTTGTTAGATCTTTCCCTTGCTGTTGAAAGGGAAGTAAAGCCACATATTCGACAAAAACACTTTTTCACAATAAAACACAAGTCTAAATCGAGATATCTTCGCTTTTGTTGTGACTGGGCCTTAATGTGTGAAATCATACAAAGCTGAGATCCGAGGCCTTTTTTCGATATGTCCTCGGTCGTTGAGTCCCCCCCCACCCCCTCCTGGACGTTAAACTGTACAAACATCTAGTGTACCAACACATACGATATGTTCTACTTTAAAGAATTTTTCTTGATTCAGTTTTACGTCCCTTTCAAGATTATTTCAGCTCATATGAGACGGGCCAATCAGTAGGTGGGCGAAAACGGAAGAACCCCGAGAAAAACCATCTGGCACACCCGCAGTTTAAAGATGTACGGCTTTAGTTTTGTTGAGCAGGCAAAACTGGATATGTTCTGTCAATTTTGTAGATACGCAGTCCAGTTTGAGTCGTGACTGTTGCTCATATTTTCTCACCTTAAAACCTCACTATAATCGTTGATTAGATTAGCATGCATGATAAACATGTTGTCGTTCTGCATCTGGCCAAAAGTTTAGCATATTATAGTTTTATAGTGCTTAAGTTGAATGTCCTGCAAAATAGTAAAACAACTTCTGCATTCATTGATTTAGAAAAGAAGCATGTCATAGCAAAGAACAAAAGACAGTTTTGCCTCGGCCTATCCGATTTTGAAAATTCTTAGAAGTGTTAATAATGCATTATATTAACGATAAGCCAAGTTTCTTAATGCTGAATTCAGCACACCATAATTACGCCTGAACAAAGTTCATCCCCATGTAAAGGAAAAGTATGTTGGAAAAAGTATGTTGGAACGATCTGTTACAAACAAGCATTAAAGACCTGACATCAAACACTGACATTTCTGGGAAGAACAAAAATGTTAAGAAAGTCTAGCAAAATTGCGATGTTTAACATTTGAAAACCAGTTTTGCCTTTTAAGATGCATATTGCCTACGTCTCAAATGACAGGATAATAATAGCTTTACCACATTATTCTATCTATCACCAAAAGATTTAAATAACGTGCATAGAAAATGTTTATATTTATCAACGAAGCCACCCGTAGTGTATTTAAAGTGAAATTCGCAAAGAGAAGTATATTAAAACAGCTTACTGTTCTGTAATTAACATTTACATATGCTGTTTTTAGAATGTAACATACGCAACACCATCGATGCATAAAAATGATTAAATATATCAATATATGTGCCCGTAACATTTTTTCATCAGATGATATTGATACATTTAGGTTTGGAATTTAGATTAGAGATTCATATTGTATTCTACAAATTTAGAGCACATTTCTGATTTGAATGGGTAACATACGTAGCGGCTTCTGGAGGACAAATGCACCATATCACAGGGCGACAACGTGCCTAGAAGCTCTTTATATTGATCAAAGAAGCCATCCAAAGTATCAAACCTAGTATGTGGAGGGTGTTGTGCGAAACGAAAAATTTCCCTACCCACCGTCTCCTCTACTGTGGATGACGTAATAAGCAAGCTTTTTAAAACGTTAACGTCTTTCTCACTGAGCCCAATGTAAAGGCATTTAACAATGATTCACTGTTAACAAAATTTCGCGCGTAAGGTGGCGTTTTTTTGACGTCGCACAAAACCATTCATGTCCGCAGAGAATGACTCCACTGGAATGCCTTTTGAAATGTTCACATTTATTTATAGTTTGTGTTAGAATCAAAGTAATTTCACTTTACGTTGATTTATCTTTAATTTACGCGTGATGTTGTCGGGCATATGCGATATTTCATTCAACTGGCTGCGCCGTCGTGAATTAATACATTGCTATCTGCCCTCCAACATCCCGCGTTAATCACGATAATTCACGATAATTCACCATAAATTTCTTTGATTGAGGGGAAAAGCAGGCTTTCTCTTTCATCGTTAAGATGAAGATGATAAAAATTGTTAGCAAAAACACTTTGAGATTTTTATATTGATTCATATATACAATAATACAATAGGTACTACCTGTGTTGTCGACCGAGACGATACTGCATATATGGTTGTCGACCGAGAATTCCGGCTTCCGACCGAGTAGTACGGTTGTCGATACACGACATAAGTGTAGTGTGTAGTGGACGGTGATAAAATCTAAAGGTAATTTTTATCATTTTTCTGCCCGAACCTGTTGTTAGATATTTTCCTGGCCTACAAAGTGTTCCAGCGAGTTGTTGCGTCGCTAGATTTCTCATGAAAAGATATTTCATCGTAAAAAAGCAGAATGCAGAAAAAATGCAGATTCTTTGTTTTTTAGCCTATCCGATATCTTATGAAGTAATGAAAGGTGTGGTATGCATCATTGCAAAGACAAAGACATCAGAATGCGTCAGAAAATGCATTACTTGTTTATGTTGTAAGGGTGTTTTATTTTTATTGTTACTGCTGTCGATGACATGTAAATGTATGCGATACTGTTGTCGATGTAGCCTGATACGGATGTCGACGATTTACGAAGATTAGGACATGTATTAGTAGCACGATCAATTCAGTTTTCAAAGCTTTGTTCCAGACATTTCGGGCCAGGGTGTCGAAAATGAATTATCCACGCCGTCTACAACACAATTATGATGCAATGCGGTCAGCGACAACAGAAACAGGCCTATTAATCACCAATTTTGACATTTAACAAGGACTATGTGTTGCAAGCAAGGAAGTAAATACGATTAATTAAACGTAAAGCATGCAACAAATACTCTGACCAGAATGGACATGTACCCGGTCTCGTATTTTGCCTCATGGATCTTAGCTGCGGGCCGATTTGTTACGCTGTGCAAATGACAGGACATAAAAATGATTAAATATATCAATATATGTGCCCGTAACATTTTTTTCATCAGATGATATTGATACATTTAGGTTTGGAATTTAGATTAGAGATTCAAATTGTATTTTACAAATTTAGAGCACATTTCTGGTTTGAATGGGTAACATACGTAGCGGCTTCTGGAGGACAAATGCACCATATCACAGGGCGACAACGTGCCTAGAAGCTCTTTATATTGATCAAAGAAGCCATCCAAAGTATCAAACCTAGTATGTGGAGGGTGTTGTGCGAAACGAAAAATTTCCCTACCCACCGTATGACGTTGATTTATCTTTTATTTACGCGTGATGTTGTCGGGCATATGCGATATTTCATTCAACTGGCTGCGCCGTCGTGAATTAATACATTGTATCTGCCCTCCAACATCCCGCGTAAATCACGATAATTCACCATAAATTTCTTTGAGGGGAAAAGCAGGCTTTCTCTTTCATCGTTAAGATAAAGGTGATAAAGATTGTTAGCAAAAACACTGTGAGATTTTTATATTGATTCATATATTAAGCTCATGTAACCACATTTCATTTTCAGGGAAACAGCAGCTTGCTGGGCTTATAGTTCACTTTGTATCCGGTGCGAGTAACGAATAGAAGCCAGCCACAGCCACGGCAGCGCGCGCAACAACATGGTATTTTAAACAGAAACAGACAGAACAGATCCAGGACGTTACTAATTGGTGACTCTATATTAAAAGGCATAAACAGTCGGGGATTGAAAACGGATGTTAAGATTTGTTCGAGAAGCGGGGCGTCTATTAACGACATGCTGAATGAGATATCCATTTATGATATGAACTCTTTCGCAAATATAATCATTTGTATCGGAGGAAATGACTGTTCCCGTGGCATGGATGCAAAATCTTTCGAGGATAAATATGATCAGCTCATCGGTATAATCAGAAGTAAAAACACGGACTGTAACATATACGAGGGGAAAGCAAAAAGTTCGTGGACTTTCTTTATAACTTTTATAACTGACGTCCGATTGTTTTCGTATTTTCACAAGTGTAATAATGGTCTATTGTCGACATTCATGTAAAATGTTATTTGTCGAATCTTATTTTTGATTGGTCAAATTACATCGACAAACACGTGAGGTTTGCTACCCCGGAGCACGCCGTAAAATCTCTGTTTACGTATTTATAAATATAAAAATATTTTAAAAAATGTCATTTCTAAATCTCCTTTAATCATGGAAATATTGATAATGATGTAATTCGGCTTGAAATGTGAAATTACAGTTCTCGCATTCAAAAGACAACCGGCTACAGCGACACTTTTTGAAAGACATGTCTAAGCAAAAATTTAGTAAAAATGACGTTACTGGTAAATGGCGGAAACTTGCACATCGATAAAATGTGTGCGGGACTTCCAAATAAAACCTACAGAAACGTCTGATTTGTTACAAACAGCTAGAGCCACATCAGAACTGATGCATACAACAGTGTTCAATGATGTGCAAAGTTTTAGTCACAACGAAATAGCTGTTAAAAACAACAAGTAAGCACAAAAATCTACGCGAACAACTTTAACGTCATGGCATGCCCCGTATAATCCTAGCGTCTGTCGCAGAAATTGTCATAAAAACTGAATTTTTCTAGCGATTTGCCTTAAACTTTCTACTGTAATCCTTCACGGATGGGGAATAAATATATGAAAATTTGCTTGAAGTCGAATGAGAAATAATGTTTTTATAGGAACTTTTGACTCGGCCAGCGTACACAGAAAACCAGTTGGCAAATGACGTTAACGTCTTGGCGTGCTCCGGGTAGCACTAACACGCATCAAACAAATTGCCATAGAAATGATGTTTATCAAGCGATTTGTCTGAAACTTTCTATGCTTGTTTGTATAAAATTGATCGCCAACATACGGTAATTTCAGAGAAATCGCACATATACTTTTGATTTTATTGACAAAGTCCACGAACTTTTTGCTTTCCCCTCGTATATTAGTAAAATTGTACCACGAGGAGATACCGACGTTTCGGCTTTTAACCGTTCGATCACGTGCGTTGTAGATCACTGGGAAGCACTTCGAGTGAAGTGTATTGATGGCTCCTATGACTTGTTCTTTGGGCAAAATCAGCTGCCCTCGACCCGATATTTCACTGAGGACGGGATCCATCTTTCATATTCTGGTACGAAGAGGCTGTTGGACGCCTGGAATAGACACGTACCTATCGTAGAAGATTTCGGGTTTTGCGTGTTTAAATCCAAGTACCAGAAAACATCTAGACCGGAAGGCAGTACCGGCAATTATCACCATAACAGATCTACATATAGACGTTCTCGCCAGGGTTACCAGGGACAACGACGGGGCAACACGCGCCGATGTTACGGATGTTCTATGCCAGGACATATCTTAGAGGAATGCTGGCATACGCAATAGGACATTGGCACAATAGCCACTGATATACAGAACGATTTTAATTTGTTACATGATACCAATCAGTTTGAACTTTTAAATCATTTGTGTACTACATGTAATTTACATCAGTGTTTTTGTTCTGAAAACAATTTAGGGATCGTCAAAGTAAGTCAAGACTGTGAACTATCGAGTATTTCTGAATTGAACAGCAGTGTGTACGATCATGTTATTGTACCGAATATCACAGAATATGAGCAAAGTTTACACTCAATCGTATATGAACAATCCAGTCCGTGCACGGTACACACTGTTTCATTACATTCAACTAATGATCAACATTGTCACCCTGTTAACTTGAATTTATGCAGTAAAGGGATAAATATGGGCCATCTTAATATCCAAGGTATTTGTGGTGAAAAACTTGGAAAATTTTCTGAACTACAAGCTTTGTTAACCTCGCCAGAAAACTATAATTTACATGTTTTTGGCCTAAGTGAAACGAAATTGAAGGCTCATAAACTAAACAGTGTTTTCCAAATTAATGGGTTTCAAACTCCTTTTCGTAAGGATAATTGTAGTAATGGTGGCGGAGGTTTAATTGTTTATGTACGAAATAGTATAAATGCCAGACGAAGAGAAGACTTAGAAACAAATGATATTCCGTGTTTAATGTTAGAAATTTCACCAACAAATAGTAGGCCATTTTTGGTTGGTAATATGTATAGACCACCCAACGCAACTGTTGATTTTAATGATAGGTTTGAGGATTTCATAGATGTGATTAACCAAGAAGATAAAGAACTATTTCTTCTTGGCGATTTTAATAAAAACTTGTTAAATGAAATTATTGATAGGAATTGGGGCAATTTTACGACCTCTCTGGGTCTATCACAGCTTGTTAGCGAACCTACACGTGTAACAAAGGATTCCGCAACACTAATCGATCATATCTATACTAATTCTGAGGAGAATATTCAATGTGTTAATGTGAAAAAACTTTGTTTAAGTGATCATTATGCTGTCTTTTGTAATAGAAAATGTAATTCCGTCGTTGGTAAAAATGCACACCAAGTCATAAATTACAGATCTTTTAAGAATTTTGACGAAGCAAATTTTCTGATTGATTTAAGTCTTGTTCCTTGGGAAATGATTCAAAGTTTTGACACAGTAGATGATATGGTCTCTGTCTGGAATACTCTATTTTTAGAAACACTCAATAAGCATGCTCCTGTGAAAAGTCACAGAATAAAAAAGAAACACCAACCTGTTTGGTTAACGCCTGAAATATTAGATGCAACGAAAGAACGAAATAAATATAAAATAAATGGTAACATTGAGATGTATAAAATATTAAGAAATACAGTATCACGTTTAATTGAAAAATCTAAAAAAGAATCATATCAAACCAAGATTGAAGACGGACAAACTGACCCTAAAACAATATGGAAACTTTTTAAGGAACTTGGAGCCAATCGTAAAGGTGGTAATGATGGTCCAAATTTAAATATTAATGTAGGTGATCGTGTAGTAACGGACGAAAGTGATATGACAGAAGTGTTTAACTCATATTTTGTCAATGTTGCTTCAAACCTAAAGGAGCCAATTGTGCCATCAAATTTCGAGGTTCTAAATGAATACGTCAATTCGAAAATCCCAAATGATACGGAATTTATAATTACCCCGACAAATGATTCTTATGTAAGGAATTTTCTTTCCCTGTTAAATACTAACAAATCCACCGGAATTGATAATATTGGACCAAAAATCTTGAAACTTTCAGCTAATGTTATAACACCAAGCATAACCTTCATAGTAAATAAAAGTATTAAATCTGGCGAATTTCCAAATGCCTGGAAAGAAGCAAAAGTCAAACCTCTTTTCAAGTCCGGTGCTAAAAGTGATGTAAATAATTATCGACCCATATCTATTCTACCAACAATATCTAAACTTATTGAAAAGTGGGTGAACAACCAGTTTTTAGAATACTTGAACACTTTTGATCTTTTGCATAAATCCCAGAGTGGTTTCCGACCAAAATATTCAACTGAATCTGCACTGATCCAAATGGTTGATTCCTGGTTAGAGGCAATAAATTCCGGAAAACTTATAGGCTGCGTCTTAGTAGATTTCAGAAAAGCGTTTGATTTAGTCGATCATAAAATACTTTTGAAAAAATTAAAATATTATAAGTGTCACGAAACATGCCTTAAATGGTTTGAATCATATTCAACAAGTAGAACCCAGCGTGTTTCTTTAGGTAGTCATTTGTCCGATCCTGCCTACGTCACATGTGGTGTACCACAGGGTTCAATCCTAGGACCATTACTATTTTTGATTTTCATTAATGATTTGCCTTTAGCGCTTAAACAATCAGCTGCTGTTGATCTTTATGCAGATGATACTATATTCTATGACTTTCAAACAAACATTGATCAACTTCAATCTAACCTTCAGCTGACACTTAATTCACTTCAAGATTGGTGTCGACAAAATGGGATGGTAATTAATACAGAAAAAACTAAGGTAATGCTGATAACGACTAGGCAAAAGAGACAACGTTTACAAAAATCAGTTTTATCTTTGTGTTACAGTGATATTGATATAAGAATGTCAACCTGTGATAAAATACTAGGTGTTTGTGTAGATGAAAATCTACTATGGAATGATCAGTTTCACCACATATCAAAGAAGCTCGCATCATATTTATGGCTTTTAAGCAAGATACGGTCTTATTTGTCACCAAGCCACAGACTTTTATTCTACAATGCTTATATAAAACCACACATTGAGTATTGCAGTATTATATGGAGTAACACGTCAAATAGTAATATAAATAAGATAAACAAATTACAAAGACGAGCATGCAAACTTATCTTATCACAAGAATACAGTGGACTTGAAGAGTCATTGAAACGTCTTAATATTTTGTCATTTGACCAGTCTGTTTTTCTTAACAAGGCTAAGATTATGTATAAGGTCCATAACAATATTGCACCCAGTTATTTGCAGGAATTATTCCATATGAGAGACATAAATCTTAACAACACCGTCTCAAATTTAAGATCAGTTGCGCAACATAGTTATATTGTACCTCAACCAAAATGTAACTTATTCAAGGGCAGTCTTACCTTCTCTGGCGTAATTGTTTGGAATAGTATTCCGGTAGAAATAAAAATGTCGCCGACATTAGATAACTTTGTAAAAAGATGCACTATGTGGCTTAAAGATTAAACTAATCTTAAATATTTAAATGAGTTACCTCCGCTGCCATTAATTCTCTCTCTCTCTCTCTCTCTGTCTGTCTGTCTGTCTGTCTGTCTGTCTGTCTTGTTAATTGTATGATGTTTCATTTACATGTAACCATGACATTTTGTATTTTGCTTGTATGTATTGCTTGTATGTATTATGTTTTGAGGGCCCCAAGGAAGATTGGTGCTAAACCAATTGGGTTACCCTCTCTAAATAAAGTATTTACTTACTTACTTACTTACTGTATCAGTACCTATTAAGCTTTGGATTGTATGTATGCAGTTCCTATGTCTCTTGCTGGTTAACTGTATGAGGACTGTATTGCGTCTACAGGACAATGCATGTAGCTAACCTGACAGACTGATTTCAAATGATGTTTTAGAATTTAGCATTTATATACTAATCTTAAATATTTAAATGAGTTACCTCCGCTGCCATTAATTCTCTCTCTCTCTCTCTCTCTGTCTGTCTGTCTGTCTGTCTGTCTGTCTGTCTTGTTAATTGTATGATGTTTCATTTACATGTAACCATGACATTTTGTATTTTGCTTGTATGTATTGCTTGTATGTATTATGTTTTGAGGGCCCCAAGGAAGATTGGTGCTAAACCAATTGGGTTACCCTCTCTAAATAAAGTATTTACTTACTTACTTACTTACTGTATCAGTACCTATTAAGCTTTGGATTGTATGTATGCAGTTCCTATGTCTCTTGCTGGTTAACTGTATGAGGACTGTATTGCGTCTACAGGACAATGCATGTAGCTAACCTGACAGACTGATTTCAAATGATGTTTTAGAATTTAGCATTTATATATTACTTCGAGTTGCGACTTGTTTTAAAGAAAAAACACAACAAACATGATTGAAACTGAAAAGATCATTTAATGTTTAAAACTTAAAGTATACATTAAACGACCGTATAAACAAAACTTGTCATCAATTAAAACAAAGTTAAAGTTTTACATCAGGAAAACATGTCCGTGTATTGAATACCCCCTTAAACCCCACTTTTATATAGTAAAACTGGGGTATGCAGGGGTATAACTATTTTTCTTATTTTTGCTCCAACACATAGACTGTGGGTACTCATCGAGGCGGTTCTAACTTGTACCCACAATCTATGTTTTGAGCAAAAATAAGAAAAATATCAAAATTTTTCAGATGAAAATTTCAATTTTTAATGCTAAAAATATCTTTGTATATTGCATGGGCAAGTTTTCGTAATGTATACACATTTATATCTGACAGAAAACACACATGAATGTCTGACTGATTGCTGACAGCTAGAGTAAGGGGACATGATTTCTCGTACTTTTTAAGCTTATCTTGAGGTCAATGCAAATTACTTCAACTTACCACTAGAATGATGTTGTTTAAACAAAGAAAAACAAGTTTATGATAAAATTACGGCACGCTGATACGTCATTCGATGCCTGTGCTTTACTATGTCCGGCTGATTGACAGAGTTTTCACAGTGTTAGGGAACATGGCTTCGCACACCTTTATTTACAGTTTATTGCGATTTTATAAATTTTTAATACTATGCTTAGTCAAATTATTATGTAAACATAATACAAGTTCGTTTGTGTACCCATCACATATAAAATTGCCCAAAATAACTGAGTCCTAAAATTACGTTTATTTAAGGCTACCATGTAAACATAAAAGGGTAGGTATCAGGGCATTAAAACAGTCCATTTCGCATCGACGTTGATATGACGTCATTATGACGTCATGTGCCCGCTGGGTGTATATTGATCTTTATTGCTAGCCTTTAGTTGTGGTGATTGAGCAGCATCTGTAATTGTACTGGACTTGTGCCGACTTTCGTCTGACTAGACGAAAGTAGGCTAGATACCCTGTACCGCAGTCCACTCCATGCCGGTCAAGATAAATCATGTTACCACCTCCATCGCTACTGGCAGTCGTTGTTTTGTCCTGGCAGCTTACTGATAGCCCAAACGATAGCCCGTTTACCTTTGAGGCTAACCCATCAATCTCTGAAAAGACATTACGAAAACTTGCCCATGCAATAAAACGAGAATTTTTTTATCTTTCAACATTGAAAATTTTCAGCTAAAAATTTGATATTTTTTCTCATTTTTGCTCTAAAACATAGATTGTGGGTGCTCGTTAGAACCGCCTCGCTATGTTTTAGAGCAAAAATAAGAAATATATTTATACCCCTGCATACCCCAGTTTTACTATATAAAAACGGGGTTCAAGGGGGGTATATACTACACGGACATGTCTTCCTGATAATAGCACGAGAAGTGAAACATAAAATAAAACATATGTATGAAGAGCAAGATACAAACAGGCAAACAAACAAAATAAATACGCCATCTAATACGCGGCTATAGGTACCGGTACCAACATTTTCAAAATCTTTATATGTCTTGAATATACATTGCTATGGTACAAATTATCATGTCAGTATGAAAAATTTGGTTCAGTTAGGTTTAACCTAAATCATACGGAGTTGTATGCAAAAGTAAGAATACAGGGACAAGGGAAAGATGCAATAGAATTTAAATTTCCAGAGCAATCATTCTGGAAAAAAGGCGGTTCTTAAGTGTACCCACAATCTATGTTTTGGAGCAAAAAAAAATGAAAAATAGGTATACCCATGCATACCTCAGTTTTGCTTTATTAAAGTGGAGTTCAAGGGGGTTTACATTGCATGGACATGTTTTCCTGATGAAATTATCCAAAACCTAAGACGACCGGTACAACAGGCATGCAGTCAGAACTAATAGGAATCATTTAGCAGCAGAACCGTTTTGACACAACTTGTTAATGGAGGGTTCAAGTCAATTTTACGCGAACCCAATTTTGACCATTAGTTTGCTGTGATTTATCAAGACACGTTTGGTTCTAGTAGATAATAAAAAAATAAAACTGAGATCCTTTCAGAGCAGTTAACACATTAATTAGAAAGGGGATGGGCCATACCGCGGTTCTAGTAGAACCTTCTTGTCTGTTTAATGAAGCTTCAAAGAAAACCACGCATTTAAGTACTATGGTGACGCAGAAACGATGAATTTACAGTAACGCCGACTTAGAACTTGTTTACCCTTTTTTATCGTCTGATCAAATTCTGTTGCAGTTCACCCATAGGTGTTGCCGTTTCAGACTTTCTATAATAGAGATTAGTAAATATTTTTATTTCGGCTCAGATTTGCTCTTCCTAACAACTGTGTCAGTTTATCCCTTGATATTATGGTTACGATTTACTCTAAATGAGATCCGTTTCAGTTTATCCCTTGGTTGTTCGATTCAGACTTATTGTTACTGAGATCGGTTTCAGTTTACATCTTGGAATTTCGATCCAGGTTTACTGTTATTTAGATCGGTTTCGTTTTAACATCTTGGTTGTTCGATTCAGACTTACTGTTATTGAGATGGGTTTCAGTTTACCCCTTAACATTGGTTTCAGTTTACATCTTGGAATTTCGATCCAGGCTTACTGTTATTTAGATCGGTTTCAGTTTACATCTTGGTTGTTCGATTCAGACTAACTGTTATTAAGATAGGTAACAGTTTACCCCTTGGTTGTTCGATTCAGACTTACTGTTATTTAGATAGGTTTCAGTTTACATCTTGGTTGTTCGATTCAGACTAACTGTTATTAAGATAGGTTACAGTTTACCCCTTGGTTGTTCGATTCAGACTTACTGTTATTTAGATAGGTTTCAGTTTACATCTTGGTTGTTCGATTCAGACTTACTGTTATTGAGATCGGTTTCAGTTTACCCCTTGGTTGTTCGATTCAGACTTGCTGTTTTTAAGATAGGTTTCAGTTTACATCTTGGTTGTTCGATTTAGACATACTGTTATTGAGATGGGTTTCAGTTTTACCCCTTGGTTGTTCGATTCAGACTTACTGTTGTTAAGAATGGTTTCATTTGTGCCAGTTTACGCCTTGATATTGCTTTTCAGATATATTGTCGTTAAGCCATGATACAGTTTACCTCTCGGTATATAAATCAGACTTACTGTTATTAAGATCTGTTTCCACGTCCTTTAAGTCTTTTTCGACCCTTTCAATCATCTGGATAGGATCATTGATCAAAGGGCTAGCACTTGATTCATGGGAAATAGATTTCGTAGTCTGCAACACTGTTTCATCAATAGCTGCCCCACCTGCGATTGCCACCGTCAAGCACAAACCAGCAAAAACTTCTAGCATCAGATTCATCGCGTTGTTTCAGGCTGTGGAAAATTTAAACATGATCAATTAAGAAATGAATTTTATTTTTCTGGTGTTCATGGAGCTATGAACCGCAGTGGGTCGCGTGCAAAGTGAATGAACCCCCCATGTAAGCTTTGCTAGCGACCCACTGCGGTTCATAGCTCCATGAACAACAGAAAAAATAAACTCATTGCTTATATTTACATTCATTTCTCTCTATCGCTTGTTGAAAAATCACCAAGGCGGTCACATTTACCAGCAAACAGAGAATCTACACACAATGTGTGTTCGAACAGCGGAACGGCGTCGACGTTTACAACGTCCAATCAGATTGGCGAGATTCATGTTTTTTGACGTCAAGTTTGGATTACGTCACGTCGCGTGACACAATGTTGTTCATGGAAGTATGAACACAGATGAACATCTAATGGTTCATCTAAGGAGGTTTTAGAAAAATGTAAATATTACGTAATAAACCGTACCTGATCAAATACTTCATTGTGATACGGTTGTGAATGTCAAATATTGGGGTTATACTAATATTTGCTTTTGTCTTGAAACTTTTGCTTGTACAATTAAATTTATTTCAGAAAGCGTTTCAACACACGTTTTTCGGCACGATTTTGATTCAGTGCCAACTGAAGGGCTTCGCCAGATATTGTATTCTGCGAAATAGATAGATAGATAGATAGATAGATAGATAGATAGATAGATAGATAGATAGATAGATAGATAGATGGATAGATAGATAGATAAAAAATAAATAAATAAAAAAGATAAATAAATATATAGAGATTATCATATGACAATTTTCATATCGTACCTCAAATCAACCCGAGAATCCCGTATCAGCCCGAGACTCTCGCATCAGCCCTCGGAGGGCTGATACGGGATTCGAGGGTTGATACGTGGTACGATATGAAAATTGTCATATCGTAATCTTTTTATCATATATTTTAATTTAGGACCATTTTTCCCTTTCTTCGTTTTATTTTATTTTATTTTATTTAAAACCACAATCCAAACAAATCTAAAATGCCTGCGGTAAATCACCTAACTGAACTCAATACAATAGGAGCCGAGTGCTCCGAATATAATTTATTAGCCAATCATTTGGTGATACGGCTTTTTTCTCCCATCCCGGGTATAGCTTAATAGCGAAAGGAAGGTTCCTTTCGCGAAAGGAAGATTTTCACACGAAAGGAACTTTTTATCATTATTACCATTGATATTTAACAGCTTTTAATTGTTTTGTTATACATGTTGTACCAAAATAAAAAAAGTAATAATCAAGTATTAAACATTAAAATATATGATAAAAAGATTACGATATGACAATTTTCATATCGTACCACGTATCAACCCTCGAATCCCGCAATATAGAACAACAGGCCAGCCAGTTTACAAATGATTGGCTCACATGCCCACGTGACCCATAGTATCCCTATGGAGAAAAAGCCGTATCATCAAATGATTGGCTTACAAGTTGGCTTCTTTAAAAAGAAACCAATGAAAAGGTCAGCAGCCGTTTGTTATAAGAGATTCCTTTTGCTCTAGATTTCAGTGTTGTTGATTCTCTGGTTTGTCATTAATTTCGATTCTCATACTATATGTTTCAGTTTCGTTTCCTATACATGAATGTCGTTTCTTGTTATGAACGCTTGACCAGTGTGTGTATCTCAAGGCATTGACCAAAATTTCTGATGTTATGGAACCAAAGCCAATACTAAAGGGAACATGATAACAATCAATATGTCGATGTGTAGAACACCATTTTGCAGTGCAGTCAATTTGTGACAGAGTTCTGAATTTTTACCTAGAGCCACACTACCAGAAACAGACCCATGGGACCGATGTGATGGACTTAAAGTCAGCCATATAGAGTTTTTATAGTTTCTGTACCCCTCGTCAGGGTATCTACGATCTAAACCTAGATGCGCTATGATAAGCAGTCACCACGATCGAGACTGCTTGCTAGATTTTACCGTTATTTGACGGGGAGTGTCAAAAATGGATAAATTTAATTGATTGCGGTTAACTGTCTAGTCAGTATAGACGGGTTCACTAGTTTTTATTAAGCGCTTTATGTGACAAAACGCGTAATTGAGAAAGAGCAGTCGATCATGGGTAGAATTTTCGTCATATTCAAAGTAAACACTGTGGAAAAGGTCCGGACCTTTTCCAATAAACTTATATTCGGAGCACTCGGCTCCTATTGTATTGTGTTACGACCTAGCGTAACTAGACAGGTACAGCGAAAAACAACCAAGTAATTTAAACTTAACAATATTTAATCAAACAAATAAATGCTGCAAATACATGAAAACAAACAAACAGATAAGTAAATAAATAAATAAATAACTGACAAAGTTAATGTCAAATAAGTCCTTGTCCCTCAAATGTAAGTCCACAATCCAGTAACCAGAATATGAGCACATGTATATTTTAATCCACACAAAACACTAGTGAAACAACCAAAATTATATACTTTAAATCACTTCAAATTTCTGAATGCCTAAGACTGAATTGGGACCTATATTTATACATCTAAGGAAATTCTACAGGTTTCTAGAGAATGATATAATAAACTTTTCTCTAGAAAAGAAACGAACTAAACGAAAGTTCTTTTAAATTCTCCAAAGAGAATTTAGAATTCTCCAGAGAAGAATTCAAGGCCGCAACGACCATCAAGACTAAACGAAAGTCTACTAGATCCTTCGAGATCTCAGTAGTAGTATACATAGTCCAAATATATTTTTAACTTATGGTTAAAAAAACACTCACTCCATTTTCATCTGGAATTATCCACAAAGTGCTCATAGAATTTTCTATACTTCTAAATTATATAACAGTTATAAAAATAATCAATGACATTCTTCTATAAAGTTCTAGATAATAAATTGTAGAAACATAAAAAGAAATATATATTAATTAATTGGGTTACTCCCCTTTGATTATATATATATATAAATTATAAGTAATAGCTTTTAAAAGAATCAATATTATTGAATCAATTATATATAACACTTCCCCTCTTCAACGAAAAGAAAGTTTTGTGAAATAAAACTTTCTTTTGCAATACTCATATGCAAACATACAAGGCAAAACTGTCAAGCTCTTGAAAGGGTGTCTGGAATTATATTATCTCTACCTTTTATGTGTCTAATGTCAAGATTGTGCTCTTGCAACATGAGACTAATGCTCTATCTAATACTCAGATGGAGTCTATTTTTCAGATTAACAGTGTAAATAGAGCTGAAACACTTTTAAGTATGGCCCAAACAGAACAAAAAAACTCTGACAAGCCTTATTCCAAACATACCTGACCTTCTTATCATAAAGTAAGTTTGTCAAAGGCTCAGCTATAACTGAAAAATTATTACAGAACTTTCTGTAATATCCAGCCATACCCAAAAAGCGCATCAGTTGCCGTTTTCCTGTAGGTACAGGAAAATCTGATATAGCCTCAACTTTGGCTTCTACAGGTCTGACCTGACCTTGTCCAACAATATGTCCTAGAAATGTCAAATTAGCATGGCAAAATTCACTTTTCGGTAAGTTTATTGTCAGTTTAGCATCACTGAGTCTTTTGAAGACTTCTCTGATGATCTCCAGGTGTTGTTTCCACTCTTCACTGTAGATGATGGCATCGTCGATGTAAGCTTTACACCCATCCAGACCGAAAATCAAACTATTAACCAAGCGAACCAAGCAACATTTCAGCGCTTTCAGTTTATTTCGAAATTGTCTTTCTGTAGTAACAAATTCTAAAATCTCCTTTGGACTGTCTGTAAATGGAATCTGCCAAAACCTTTTCAATAGATCGAATTTCGTCACATATTTGGCGTGACCAATGTTGTCGATGCAGTCATCAATTCTTGGTATGGGAAATGTGTCAGTTTTTGTGACAGAATTTACTTTTCTATAGTCTGTGCACATTCGAAATGTCCCATCAGATTTTGGCACAAGTATACAAGGAGAACTCCATTCACTTTGACTAGGTTCTATAACTTAACTTCTTTCCTGAGATATTGTTGTCTTTCAGGATGAAGTCTATACGGATGTTGTTTCACCGGTTTTGCTCCTTCAATAATGTCTACATCATGGTAGATTTTATCGGTTCTGGATGGAATGTCCGGAAATAAGTGCTCATATTCAAGAATTAATTGTTTTAGTTCATGTTTCTTGTCCGGATCTAGATGTGACAGTTTCTGATCGAGGTCATGCAGAATGTCAGAATTCTGGAGTTTTGAGGATAATGGTTCACAGTTCACAGAGTTCATTTCTTCAAAGTCTGTCTGATTTTGTTCATGAGGGACAGAATTAACTATGCTTACTGAGGAAATAACTGAACTATCATTATCACTATCCCTATCAATGTACTTTTTAAGCATGTTAATATGACATAATTGTTTTTGCTTGCGCCTCCCAGGAGTGTTAACAATGTAATTTACATCACTTAACCTTTTCTCAACAGTATATGGACCATAATATCTAGCTTGTAATGGCCTGCCAGGAATGGGCAAAAGAGCAATCACCTTGTCTCCAGGGTCAAAATTTCTGTTCTGAGCATTTTCATCAAAATGCAACTTCATTTTGTTCTGAGCTGACTTAAGATTGGACCGAGGAACTTCCCAAGCTTTTGTCAATCTAGTTTTGAAGTCAGACACATACTGAAGTAAGTTCAAAGGACTGTCATTACTTGAAAGAAACTTCTCTTTCATAAGTTTTAAAGGTCCACGAACAGTGTGTCCGAAAACAAGTTCAAACGGACTGAACCCAAGAGACTCTTGTACTGACTCTCTGACAGCAAATAATAGCAAATGTATGCCTTCATCCCAATCTTTTTCGGTGTCAAAACAGTAAGATCTGATCATGTTCTTCAAAGTTTGATGGAATCTTTCCAAAGCACCTTGACTTTCAGGATGATAAGCTGATGACTTGTATTGTTTAATGCCAAGTTCATGCATTACTTGCTGAAATGTTCCTGACATAAAATTGGAACCCTGATCTGATTGGACTGATTTTGGAAGACCTACAAGTGTGAAAAACTTTACAAGGGCCTTAACTATTGTTTTCGTCTTGATATTCCTGAGTGGAATTGCTTCAGGAAAACGTGTTGAAGCACACATTATAGTCAAGAGATATTGGCAACCTGATTTAGTCTTGGGTAACGGACCTACACAGTCAATGATAATCCTACTAAATGGTTCATCAAATGCAGGAATAGGCTGTAAATTAGCTTTTGGAATAGTCTGATTAGGTTTTCCTACCATTTGACAAGTGTGACAGGATTTGCAATGTTGGGAAACATCAGATTTTAATCCTGGCCAGTAGAAATGCTTGAGAATTTTGTGGTAAGTCTTATTTATCCCTAAATGACCTGACATGGGAGTTTCATGGGCCAAGTTTAAGATTTCAGGACGATAAGCCTTAGGAACCACAATTTGGTGATTTATGGTCCATTCGTCTTCCGCTGAAACATCAGGAGGACGCCATTTTCTTATTAAGATGTCATTTTTGACATAAAAACAAACAGGAACCTGAGAAATTTCATTTTCATCTAAAGCCCTTTCAAATAAAGGCGAGATTTCAGGATCACTGTGCTGTTCTTGACAAAGTTGTGACCTTGACATTTGGTCGTGACCTTGGTCAAAAATTGAAGGTGAAAGGTCATTGTCTGACCTTTGATTGTTGAAGTCAGTTTGACTTGGAGAAAGAGATTTTGAAATCTCATCATGAAAAGACTGACCTATAAAAGTGTCAGTTAAGTCAACATCCTGTATCCCATCATTCAATTTGACTTTCTTTGCCATAGCCCTTGTAACGGCACATGAAGGGTAAATATCAGGAATTTCCTGCTCAATGGGATCAGGCAATTGATCCTCACAAGGTGTATTGGTCAAAAGTGGGTTTACCACAACCTTATCTCCGGCTAAGTCATTGCCTAATAGCAAGTGAACACCTTTAAAAGGTAAAGAAGGCCTAATACCTACAGCCACAGGACCAGAAACTAAGTCTGAAGACAAATAAATGTTATGGAGCGGTACATTAACAAATCCACACTCTACTCCCTGAATAAGGACACTTGTCCCAGTTGAAGTCTTCTCGGAAAAAGGCAGGGTATCTGCTAAAATAAGAGACTGAGAAGCTCCGGTATCTCGTAAGATTTTAATAGGGGTAGACTGGGCAGAATCACTAGTAAGTGACACAAAACCTTCTGATAAGAATGGTTCATAAATCTCCATAATACAATCAGTCGCAGACGTTTTGGCCAAAATAGGATTTTCATCCTGAATAATAGACTGTGGTTTTGACCTTAAAGAAGTAAGACCTGTTGGTCTAGAATTATTTTGATTTTGTCTCTCTTTTCTTCTTTTCAAAGTTTCACATTCAGAAATGACGTGACCGTCACCTTTACAATAATTGCAAAACAGCCGGGGTGAGTATGAGGATCTTTGACCTTTGTTTTCACTAGTATCTTTATTTTTAGGATTATGTGAAGGACTGGAACTATCAGCTGTTAGTCCAGCTTGTGGTTGTGGATTAGGTTGAGGAGAATTATTTCTCTGTTGAGGGTTAAATGGTTTTGACTGAGGTGTATTAGGTTTAAATTGAGGGTTAAAAGGTTTCTTGTAAGGAGGTTTTCTATAATATGGCTTCTTGTAATGTGGTTTGTAAATAAGCCTTTTGTCAATAAAAGAACCCTTATGAGTCAAAGCATAATCATCAGCTAATCGTGCTGCTACATCTAAAGTTTCTACTTCCCTTTCGTCAAGAAAAGATTTGACATCAGAGTGTATGCATCGTTTGAACTCTTCAACAAGCATGAGCTGTCTTAATTTTGCATGATCAGACTTTACATTCTTTGAAGAACACCACCTATCAAATAATTGCTCCTTAGTTCTAGCAAATTCTACATGGGTTTGATCATGTTCTTTCCTACAATTTCTGAATTTCTGCCTATAAGCTTCAGGTACTAACTCATAAGCCTTAAGAATCAGATTTTTGACTGTGTCATAATCTGAACTTTGATCAAGTGGAAACTGAGTGTAAATTTCTCGAGCTTTACCAATAACAACACTCTGTAGAAGCAAGGTCCAATGCTCTTTTGGCCATTTCAAATTTTCTGCTACCTTCTCAAAATGTAAAAAATACTTATCTACTTCTTTTTCTTGAAATGGAGGAACGAGCCTGATATGCTTTGTAACATCAAATACTTTACTAGGATCAAAAGACACAGGAGGCATTGATTTACTGCTTAATTCAAGCTCTTTCATTTTAATATCATAATGCATTCTTTCTTTTTCAAGTTCTATTTCTTTTAACATTTCTCTGTGTTTTTCCTTTTCTCGTTCTTCCATTTCCCTTTGCTTTGCCTTTTCTCTTTCTTCCATATCTAATTTTTCTTTTAAAAGCCTTTCTTCTAACTCTATTTGTTTTTCCGACTTTTCTCTTTCAAACTCTCTTTGTTTTTCTTTCTCTCTTTCTTCCATTTCTCTTTGTTTTTCTCTTTCCCTTTCTTCAAATGCTAACTTTTGTTTTTCAAGCTCTAACTTTTCTTTTTGCATTCTTTCTTCCCTTTCTTCCTTATCTGCCCTTCTTTTTTCTTCAAATTCTAATCTTAATTTTTCCATTTCAAGATGCCTTTTTTAATTCTAACTCTTTCAACTGTATGTCGGTTTGTGAGACCATAATTAGAGATGTAGCTGAGGGTTCAAAAAATTCCTCATCAACAAGAAACTGAATAATAACATTCTTAATTTCACGTTTAACATAGATGTTTTGACATCAGGTATGCTATAATGACTAGCAATGTCTAAAAGATCACTCTTTTTGGCCAAGTTTAACAGCTCTTGAGAAGGCGCAGCAATGAAATCTTCAAGTTTGAATAACATGGTTGCTTTTTGCTGGTATGACAAACAATAAATATCTTTTCAAATTCAGAATAAAATAGGTGCACAAAATGTTCAATCCCGGCTCAGAGCCCCCAAAATCTGTTACGACCTAGCGTAACTAGACAGGTACAGCGAAAAACAACCAAGTAATTTAAACTTAACAATATTTAATCAAACAAATAAATGCTGCAAATACATGAAAACAAACAAACAGATAAGTAAATAAATAAATAAATAACTTACAAAGTTAATGTCAAATAAGTCCTTGTCCCTCAAATGTAAGTCCACAATCCAGTAACCAGAATATGAGCACATGTATATTTTAATCCACACAAAACACTAGTGAAACAACCAAAATTATATACTTTAAATCACTTCAAATTTCTGAATGCCTAAGACTGAATTGGGACCTATATTTATACATCTAAGGAAATTCTACAGGTTTCTAGAGAATGATATAATAAACTTTTCTCTAGAAAAGAAACGAATTAAACGAAAGTTCTTTTAAATTCTCCAAAAGAATTCTCCAGAGAAGAATTCAAGGCCGCAACGACCATCAAGACTAAACGAAAGTCTACTAGATCCTTCGAGATCTCAGTAGTAGTATACATAGTCCAAATATATTTTTAACTTATGGTTAAAAAAACACTCACTCCATTTTCATCTGGAATTATCCACAAAGTGCTCATAGAATTTTCTATACTTCTAAATTATATAACAGTTATAAAAATAATCAATGACATTCTTCTATAAAGTTCTAGATAATAAATTGTAGAAACATAAAAAGAAATATATATTAATTAATTGGGTTACTCCCCTTTGATTATATATATATAAATTATAAGTAATAGCTTTTAAAAGAATCAATATTATTGAATCAATTATATATAACAATTGAGTCCATTAGGTAGTGTACCGCAGGCATGTAAGATTTGTTTGAAATGTGGTTTTATGTCACAGGCAAAGGGTATTTTGTCATGTCGAGACAAATTTTCGATTTGTGCTAATGCAGAAATAATATGCGCCCTACAGCACGCTTTTGTGATATGTCAAAATGAATACGAGAGTCTCGGGCTGATACGGGATTCTCGGGTTGATACTAGGTACGATATAAAAATTGTCATATAATAATCTCTATTTATTAGTTTGTTCTTCAGAAACCCAGATTTAAGCCAGATTTTACGTGTCGTCTATAGGCTGTAAAAGAGAGGTCCAAAACCCAGTGAAGCTTAATGATCTTTTATTATTTTCTTTTGCAAATTCACTGTTCAAGAGCCAAAGCTAAAGTGACTAAATTTAAAACATAGATAAATAAAATATCTTAACTTTTGTAAACTAAGTTTAAACAAATGTTTTCATATTCAAATAAACCTTAATGCTGTGCATGCAATAAGTGAGAAGAAGTCTCAGGATCTATGTTATAGCTGCAAGCCAGATTTTACGTGTCGTCTATAGGCTGTAAAAGAGAGGTCCAAAACCCAGTGAAGCTTAATGATCTTTTATTATTTTCTTTTGCAAATTCACTGTTCAAGAGCCAAAGCTAAAGTGACTAAATTTAAAACATAGATAAATAAAATATCTTAACTTTTGTAAACTAAGTTTAAACAAATGTTTTCATATTCAAATAAACCTTAATGCTGTGCATGCAATAAGTGAGAAGAAGTCTCAGGATCTATGTTATAGCTGCAAAGCGACTATGCTGGTTCAGTCCCACGGTCATGTACATTTCCGAGTTAGGAAAACTATTTGTGTCTTTGTTGACAACACTGCAAACCAACAGTAGCGCTTATCATCAATGTTTTGCAAGACTCACAGGTCTTGAATGAAATCTCTACATATCCATAGTTGCGATCAAAAGGCTATCTTTCACTGTGAGTGTGCCTGTATTTACTAATTGATAAATTGTGTTAATGCAGTATAAGGTGAATTCATATATATAACTTTATGTATACAATTTCATGCCATACTGATCCTTGTACCAGACATGATCATAAACATAAAATTGCTTTAATGAATGAATTTATTTCGCACAAACACTGATTAGGGATTTGCGGCTCTGTACACTGACAAACATATATATACAGCAATAGTCAAACCTAGCATGGATTCCACTTGGTCAATTTCACCATTTCTTGAGTGAGTTTTGTTAAGAATCACAAATTTAATTATGCTTATTTAGCCGTTCTGGTAAGGTCTATTATTGGGATAGAAGTCGCCTTTACATCACGAAAACATGTCTGTTTAATATTTACCCCCCTCAACCCCACTTTTATACAGCAAAACTGGGGTATGAAGAGGTATACCTATTTTTCTTATTTTTGCTCCAAAACATAGATTGTGGGTACTCATTAGAACCGCCTCGGCGAGGCGGTTCTAACATGTACCCACAATCTATGTTTTCAGCAAAAATAAGAAAAATATCAAAATTTTTCTGATGAAATTTTCAGTTTTTAAAACGGAAAAAAATCTATGTATATTGCATGGGCAAGTTTTCGTAATGAACAGCTTGTGGCATATGATGTTTCTAACCATCGAGAAGCAAGGACCATCACCTGGTGTTCCTTCGATCAAGACAGCAACAAAAAGAAATCAATTTATCTCATTTCACCTTGCTAGATGTATATTGATAAGTCTATGTGGAATCCAAACTTTCATGGTATAAGTACCTGATTGTTAGTTTGGTTTTTTCCCACCTCGGTTTTTGGAGTGGGAGTCTTTTTCTGATTGCGCCCTTTCCTGGTCTTTGCCTACTTGTACCTTTTGATTATCTATGTACAACAATTTATCATATCAAAGCTGTCGTTTTTTTTTTACCACTGTTTACCTTTACCAAACATGAATACAGAAACATGTGTTTCTTTCGTTTTGCAAGTTTTCATTTGTTTTGAGGAATCATTTTGACTGTCAGGATATTCCATCAGGAAAACATTTCCGTGCAAAGAACACCCTTTTATACTCCACTTTTATATAGTAAAACTGGGGTATGCAGGGGTATACCGCCGAGGCGGTTCTAACGAGTACCCACAATCTATGTTTTGGAGCAAAAATAAGAAAAATATCAAAACTTTCTACTGAAAATTTTCATTTTTTCAACTTTAAAAAATCACTATATATTGCATGGGCATGTTTTCGAATTGCCGCTTCTTTACAGACAGTGTCTTTCCTGCTTCTAGTTTGGACATTATTTTAGTGGTAATTTTAACCATTTAAATGAACAAAGAATCACAAATCTATGTGATATTTTCAAAAACTGAATTTAATCAAAAGACGCCGTCTCTTTTTTTTTTTTTCAGAGAGCTTTTTGTAAACAAATCGAAACGTCCAAAATAGATATGCAAGTCTTGAGCCGATTCGACCAATAATCAATTAAATGCGACAGTTGGAATCAAGTCACAATTACTTCCCTTGAATGGTAGAACACGATACGGATATACTTACACACAAAATAGTTCCCCTATTTATTGGGGTGTAAAGTTGACAAATAATGTTGGATTGCTGCTTTTTATGCCAGTCTGGTTAGATTATTGTCTATGCTTTCAGGAAATGTTAAATTAGTGGAGATATCTGGTAATTTCAGGTATTTAACTGCCAACTGAACCACCCCTTATGCGGTTGCTCTTAGGCAGGCGGATAATTGACGAAGACACCGGTATGTATAGAAATTGGCAGATACCTCCCAAACGAGCCGGTCAATCCATATTTTAATCTTGATTAAAAGTACTGGGATACAGTGTAGACTTTGGGAAAAGCTTCAGAACAAAGCCAGCAATGTCAGTTAAGAAGATAGGAGGCAAAAAAATGATTAAACTATATAGTAAAATTAATTGTGGTCTGGGTCCTGCTATGCATGACATATATTTTGGGTACCTGATATCTTTATTTTTCAGATTTTGGATGTTTTTGAGCTGTTAGAGTCCTGAGATTTGCCAGATAGACAGGAGGGAAGCCCACTTTGAACTTACAAACCACCTGGTAAGTGTTTTTCTTCAACTTTTCCAAATTCTTTGCTGCCGCTCGGCTAAAGCGGTGCCCGAAAATTGTCAAAATTTAAGGTAATTGGACTGTATACATGCTGTTGCGGACCCAGACCTACTAAATTTCCTGTAGAAAGATACAGTGCATCTCAGAGGTTGCAAAACAGTTTAGTTTGTTTAAAAATTCCCATTAGCAAGGGAGATATTGCAGAAAAACAACATATTTTTGACGTCAAAAAATGGTCGCGAAAAGCGGTGCAATCCGATGAATGGAATACATTGTTTTAAATGGCTGTCAGACTATGGGACTTGATTCCATTGATCTCATACTGCCATCAATGTCTCTGTAAAGGTGCTATTGCAGACTCATAGGCTTTTCTTTTGATTTAAAAGCAAAATAAGGCGATAGGAATCAGGTCACAATTACTTCCCTTGAATGGTAGAACACGATACGGATATACTTACACACAAAATAGTTCCCCTATTTATTGGGGTGTAAAGTTGACAAATCATGTTGGATTGCTGCTTTTTATGCCAGTTTGGTTAGATTATTGTCTATGCTTTCAGGAAATGTTAAATTAGTGGAGATATCTGGTAATTTCAGGTATTTAACTGCCAACTGAACCACCCCTTATGCGGTTGCTCTTAGGCAGGCGGATAATTGACGAAGACACCGGTATGTATAGAAATTGGCAGATACCTCCCAAACGAGCCGGTCAACCCATATTTTAATCTTGATTAAAAGTACTGGGATACAGTGTAAACTTGGGGAAAAGCTTCAGAACAAAGCCAGCAATGTCAGTTAAGAAGATAGGAGGCAAAACAAATGATTAAACTATATAGTAAAATTAATTGTGGTCTGGGTCCAGTTCGCCGCATAAATTGCTTGGGGAGCATTCTTTAAATAAAAGCCAAAATTACAACTTTTGTTTGAATTAACAATTCCTTATACAATGTCTATGAATATTTATTTCAAAATTTTCCAGACAGCAATGATAAACCCATATAAATCACAAAAATGAACTTTTTTTTAGAAAATAGAAAATTGACTCACCTGTAAAAGAGAGGAAGTATAATGATCTTTTATTATTTTCTGTTCCAAATTCAATGTTCAAGAGCCAAAGCTAAAGTGACTCAAGATAATGTGAATATTACTCCGTTGGGTTTCGGACCCAATCAATCAATATTTTCGTTACAAAAAAGTTAATCGGCTTAACTCAGTCTGACGTGTCAAAGTAAGAGGCGTGGTGAAGATTATTTCCCGGGCTTACAGTTTGGCGTTTGTTTGATGTAGGTAATGGCTTCTTGATTGAAAAGGCTCAAAATGCTTATCAATAAAAGAGTATTTGAGCTAATCCGCGGAACGCTGTGACAGGATTTCACATGAAAGAACTTCTATCACCCGAAAGATTAAGAAATTAAGACTTAAAATTCCAACAAGTCCAGATCCTGATACAATTATCTTCTATACCAAAATGTATATTTTTAAATATGAATTTTAATTCTATTTTATTCTTAATTTATTTTATTAAATTTCAATATCAAAATGTATTTTAATTATTTAAACATTCATTATTGTTTTAATATTTTTATTATTTATTTTACTCAAATTTTGTCCAACATAACACAGACATGCCATATATATAATTCAGAGATATTAGCATTTACAAAAGATGCGTTCATTTTCATCGGTTCAGGGTGGATTTTCAGCATGTGAAAGAACGTGTAATACCTAAAGTACATAAGCGGTTCCAAAATGTACCCATGATCTACAATTTGAGCAATAATATTAATCATTACGAAGACATGCCCATGCAATATACAGAGATTTTTAAAGTTGTAAAAAATGAAAACTTTCAGTGGAAAAATTTTGACATTTTTCTTATTTTTGCTCAAAACATAGATTGTGGGTACACGTTAGAACCGCCTCGGTGAGGCGGTTCTAACGAGTACCCACAATCTATGTTTTGGAGCAAAAATAAGAAAAATAGGTATACCCCTGCAAACCCCAGTTTTTTTCTATATAAAAGTGGGGGTTAGGGGGGTAAATATTATACGGATATGTTTTCCTGATGAACATAAGTTTTTCTGATGAAATTTCAATTTTTACAGCTAAAAATTTCTCTGTTTATGTCGGACCTGTCGGTAATCCCGAAGACTGATTTTCTGGCACCGTGGCTCAGTTATTATAAGTATCAGAAAGAGTAACATACTGTAAATATACAACAATTTACTTTTTTTTGCATGGACACGTTTTCGTAATGTGAAAATTTGCTAAGACTGCTAAGACTAAGCAAATATTGCATACCAGTTATACAAAAAATACAATATTGGTCGCTGAAATATTGCACAATTTAAAGCTGACAGACAAACTGTATTTAAAAAAGCCGACTGGCTTATGCCGGTGGGGAATTCCAGTTCAGTTCTCGACGCTCGGTCGGCAAACATGCTGTGAAACCAGCTTAAGATGCAATATTACAGTTTTTGTGATAACAGCAAGGACATAAAATATACGAAGAAGCTGACATTTGTTGTAATCTAAAATATGTTGAGAATTAAACACTTTCACCATGAAAACACATGTTCGAGTTTCAGAAGTATATCAATCCCGAAAACACGAGTTACCTTTTTGCAAAAAATAAAACACTTCAGGTGTTTATCAAAGCAGGCGTTTTATCTAAAACACCCATGTTTTACAGGGAAGCGCGGTGACAAGTGGTAGAGCATCGGACTCCGAATCAAGAGGTCCTGGGTTCGATTCCCACTGGTAGCACCCTGTTGACTCCCCACAGCACTGGTTAATAAGTTGAGTGCCAAACTCTTAAAATTATTCCACAGATTTGCTTGATTTTTAGTTTTAAGGTGTTTGAATTACTTCCCTTGCACATGCAAAATGCCTATTCAAAATTATTTTTGGGCATAAATATTTCATCGGTGAACCGTTTCTCAAACTTTTTGTTGCACCTTTAGGACTCACGAGATGCAAAAAGATGGCATGGTCATATTTTTTCTTGTGGTGTTTCAGAAAAGTGAGATTTCGAAAAATGCAGTTTCTGAAAGGTGATGTTCAGACAGTAGTGAAAATATCAATATCATTTTATCAGTGAAAGTATCACTTTTATTTAAATTTTTATATACATTGATATCACTGCTAATGGCATGTGCAAGAAATATAAGAGCAGTGAGAAAATTACGAAAACCCTCCCATTCAATATACAGCAATTTTAAATTTCGATAATTTTAATGTTTTTGTTCAAAACTTTGATTGTTGGTACACGTAGCGAGTACCCACAATCTATGTGTGAGTATCCACAATCGATGTTTTAAAACAAAAATAAGAAAAATGGGTTATCCCTGCATACCTCACTTTTTCAATATAAAAGTGGGGTTTACTAAGGTATTCATTGAACGGACATGTTATTCTGTTGAGTGTGTAGTAGTGTAATTTGTAATGGAGGAAAGTGGGGTTTATCGGTTATAGCTAGAAAAGAGTGTCGTGCGGGACGCACCTAATTATTCAAGTATGATTTATTTCTCCGTATGAATGGACTTGGGTTGAAACAGTTATAACTTTGAACCACTGCAGAAGCTGAGGGTGAGGTTAGGCGAAATAACAGAAAAGTATGATATTTCATTTTTGTTCGTATGTTTCAGCGACCAATATAGAAAAGCAATGCTGCTACGCATCATCTGGGTTTACGTTGTCCATACACCATACAAGAAACTGAAATTCATTTGCTCGATTTTCAATTTTAAGGAGTTTGGATTACCTCCCTTGCACGTGTACTGAAAGGAAAATATTTTTGGCATAATTGTTATGTTAGATAACCGATTTTAAAAATACTGCGGCACTTTCTATGACTTTCGGGTTGCGAAATTATGACATAGTCATATTTTTCTTGTAGTGTTTTTGGAACAGAAATTGGGAAAATTGCGCCTTTTCCTGATCATTCCCTACTTGTACCTTTTTCAGAAAGGTGGTGCATTGTACTTCAATTGCCCTGTGAATGACGTTGAATTATCTTTAATTTACGCGTGATGTTGTCGGGCATATGCGATATTTCATTCAACTGGCTGCGCCGTCGTGAATTAATACATTGCTACAGTACAAGCAAGGTTGATTTTTGTTTCTCCACTGTCCACCGCGGACCTCTTATCAGTGTCCACGCGGGACCTTGGAGTATTTCCGCTGTGGACGTCACAGTGGAAACACGGTGGATCTTGTTCGCACTCAACACCGTGGACTCACTAATTAACTATACCGTACGTAACCCCACCGCGATATAGATCTGGCGATCATGAATTCCTAATTAAGGCACAGCAGGATGACTGATAGGAAACAGTGGCCGGAACCAAGAAAAAAAAAATCTTTCGCTTGAGCAGTTTTTACAATCACCGCAGTAAATTCTGAAGGACATCGTATCTTCTTTTCTATTTCTGGACAACACCATCGGAAAGATGGACATGTGCCCATAACAACAGAAGTATTGTACGCAGCATTCGTAAGAGATAGCACGTGCGCTCTTCCATCCTGTTTCCATGTTTGGTCGCCACTGGATACATGAATGTGTAGTCATATACGCGTTTCCTCGTTGAATACTGTATTTTTGATGAGAAAATGTATGAAATGAGCCGCCTCGTGGGAAAACCAACAATGTGGTTTCCGAACAGTCTGACACGAACCGGCCTGTACAGCTACAGAAGCAGGCTAGAAGCTTGAAATTTTGGAATTAAGTAGAGGAGGAATTGTACTATCCGAGTAGCGAAAACAAAGGCGCTGAACAGCTTCGCGGTTACCGCGAAGCTGATCTGCGCCTTTGTTTTCGCCTATGCAGATTGTTGGTTTTTCCATGGGGCGGCTCAAATAATCATTCCATGATAATACAGGAGGAAATGATGGTCACGTCCCGGCATTACTGAAAGTGTCGTCTCGTAAACTAAGCCCCAACCCAAACTCTTTTCTCTGCTGTAAAAATTACTATTTTTCCATATTCAATGGTTTAAAACGTTTCTATGGTACATTTTGATATATTGAACGGGTCCAGGGAAGCACATTCACAATGGGATGACTTTTGCTGGTTGGCCGCCATTGAAAACATATCGGGTACTCACTTTCCTTTTCCACTTCAAGTGAACAAACGCTTGCAGATAAACGCACATTTTTGTCATCTAAAGGTAAATACCTCATGTGTTTTTACTTCAAATTTCTAACATTTTTCATGAAATTTCTGACCGCAACATGATAATTTCCTTTACTCGGTGCACCCTTACCCCATTTAGAACAATCTAATAATCCGCCCGTGACATGTACATGTAGATATTCATTTTCAATTTGCGCTTCCAGTTAGCGGTTTAAAATGCCTCGCGGCTATTCAAACAAACACCGTCTCACACCCAGCAGGCACATGACGTCAGAATGACGTCAGATCGACGTCGATGCGGCGTCATGACGTCGCATCGACGTTGACAATTATGACGTCATGTGCCCGCTGGGACAGAATCTTATTACATGAGATTTGAAAAAGTTAATAATTGAGAAAGTTCAGTAGTAGTACAAGAACTAGAATTTGCATTAAATATAGCTGTGAATCTTAGGTAACCAATACATCGTAGGAAGTTTGTCTTGGCCTTCATTGGCGCGTACAGAAAACATATCAGGGAGCATTAACTACAGATATTTCATCATGATCTGTCACCTTATAAGCCCTGGTACCATGAAACTTCTGATAAAGGTCATAATATAGTGAAGCCTACAAACAACAACATTGTTTGCGGCCTTAACTGCTGAAACCAAGACATACTTTCTCTGAAATATGGATACCCTGATTTTAATGCCTAAAGGACGATTTGGGTTTAGGAGGTAACAGATTAGTATTTGTGAATAAAACTTTTATCCACTGAAATGAAGATACATGTTTTCCGTGTTTTTTTTTTTTTTTTTTTTTTTTTTTTTTTTTTTTTTTTTTTTTGAGATTTCTAGTTACTTTATGTCCGGCGGGTTGATAAAATATATTTTAAATCTTTACAATCTCAAGACTTAGGGGTATTAGCTTGAATATCAAGATCAGAAACAAGTTTTTTGAAATTAAAGATAGTATTTCTGATTGGTTTATTAAATTTGTAACAAATACATTATGAAAAGATGCCCATGCAATATACAGTGATTTTTTAAGTTGTAAAAATGAAAAATTTCAGTAGAAAATGTTTGATATTTTTCGTATTTTTGCTCAAAACATAGATTGTGGTTACACGTTAGAACCGCCTCGCTGAGGCGGTTCTAACGAGTACCCACAATCTATGTTTTGGAACAAAAATAAGAAAAATAGGTATACCCCTGCATACCCCAGTTTTGCTATATAAAAGTGGGGTTCAAGGGGGTATATATTACACGGACATGTTTTCGTGATGAATAGCAGGTTCTGAATTTTGGAAGTACGTAGGTATAGACTCGTATGTCACTGATTTATCCTGAACCAGTCAATTCATGGAATAAGATGATTTTTTTTTTATTTTTTTAATTGATCAATAAATGACAAAGGTTTAACACTTTCCATTTACACCCCCTACTACCTGTGTGGCGCACAGGTTAAAGTACTATTTTTATGAAATTCGAAAATTGTGAAAATTTATATTGAAACATACATGTATACCTACCAATTGATAAGATAAGAGGAAAAGTGTTCAGATCTTAGAAATTGATAAATAAATAACAAGGTTATAACAATTTCTATTTACACTCCTTACTACCAGCGTTGTGCTCAGGTTTAGGTTAAAAGACTGATTTTGATTTTTTTAATTCAAAAATTGTAAGATTTACATTAAAACATGCATAGAGTCTATATACCTGCCAATCGATGAGATAAGATGATTTTTTGTTTAAAAGTATGAAATTGATCAATAATTGACCAAGTTATTACACTTTCCACCCGTATCTACCTGTGTGGAGCACAGGTTAAAATACTATTTTTAATTAAAAAATGTTAGAATTTTCATTGGAGCATACATGAGTACCAGCCAATTGATGAGATAAGATGAAAATTTTAAATTTATTTACTTAATCAATAAATGACAAAATTATAACACCTTCAATTTACACCCATTGTATATTTACGTTTTTAAATTTTAAGTTTAGTTCGGGTAACTCATTGGCCCATAGGGGGAATAGCTGCTCATTCGGCTTACTATATGTTTTTAGCATAAGTACATAAGTGTCATTTTAGTTTTTTCCCGACCCTCGGTTTGTGAAGTGGGAATTTCTTTCTGATTCCAACATTTCCTGATCATTGCCTACTTGTTCCTCTTTATGTTTATATAACAAATAATCCCGGCGGTGGGGGAGTGGGGGGGGGGGTTGTATGCCAAGCTTGTTGGTATATATCCCAGATATCAGGTGAGAGTTTACAAGTCCATTGGTCTTCTGGATGATGAGACATCTAATAATTAAGCCGCCTCATGGGAAAACCAACATTGTGGTTTCCGACAAGGTTCGACACAAACCGGACTGCACAGCAACAGCACGAAATTTCGTATTTAGGAAGTAAAGGGATTGTACTATCCGTGTAACGAAAACAAAGTCGCTGATCATCTTCGCTGTTACCGCGAAGCTGATCTGCGCCTTTGTTTTCGCATATGCCGATTGTTGGTTTTCTCATGAGGCGGCTCACCAATAAATTCCCTATATTATTAGCTCACCTGAGCCGAAGGCTCACAGGTGAGCTTATAGGATAGGCAGGCATCCGTCGTCCGTCGTCGTCGTCGTCCGTCGTCCGTCGTCGTCCGTCGTCGTCCGTCCACAATTTCAAAGAAGAATATTTCTGAAGCTAGTAGGCCGATCTTGATCAAATTTAATGTGAACCATAATTGGGTTGGGGGATTGATGGCATTAGGTTTTGGAGCAGATTGTATCAAAATTGTGGTTTCCATGGCAACAGATAGGTCTCATAGACTTACAATGGGAAAAACTAAAAAAATCTTCTTCTCTGAAACCACTAGGCCCACAGCTTTGATATTTGGTATGTAGCAATGGCTAATGGTCCTCTACATAAATTGTGCCATTTATGCCCCTGGGGTCAAATTTGGCCACGTCCCGGGGGTCGATAGTCTCCATAGACTTACAATGGGAAAAAAATTAAAAAATCTTCTTCTCTGAAACCACAGGGCCCACAGCTTTGATATTTGGTATGTGGCAATGGCTAATGGTCCTCTACATAAATTGTGCCAGCCATGCCCCTGGGGTCAAATTTGGCCACGCCCCGGGGGTAGATAGTCTCCATAGACTTACAATTGGAAAAACTAAAAAAATCTTCTTCTCTGAAACCACTAGGCCCACAGCTTTGATATTTGGTATGTAGCAATGGCTAATGGTCCTCTACATAAATTGTGCCATTCATGCCCCTGGGGTCAAATTTGGCCACGCCCCGGGGGTTGATAGTCTCCATAGACTTACTATGGGAAAAAAAATCTTCTTCTCTGAAACCACAGGGCCCACAGCTTTGATATTTTGTAAGTGGCAATGGCTAATGGTCCTCTACATAAATTGTGCCAATCATGACCCTGGGGTCAAATTTGGCCACGCCCCGGGGGTCGATAGTCTCCATAGACCTACAATAGGAAAAAAAACTAAAAAAATCTTTTTCTCTGAAACCACTAGACCAACAGCTATGATATTTGGTATGTAGCAATGGCTAATGGTCCTCTACATAAATTGTGCCATTCATGCCCCTGGGGTCAAATTTGGCCACGCCCCGGGGGTCGATAGTCTCCATAGACTTACAATGGGAAAAAAATTCAAAAATCTTCTTCTCTGAAACCACAGGGCCCACAGCTTTGATATTTGGTATGTGGCAATGGCTAATGGTCATCTACATAAATTGTGCCAGCCATGCCCCTGGGGTCAAATTTGGCCACGCCCCGGGGGTAGATAATCTCCATAGACTAACAATTGAAAAAACTAAACAAATCTTCTTCTCTGAAACCACTAGGCCCACAGCTTTGATATTTGGTATGTAGCAATGGCTAATGGTCCTCTACATAAATTGTGCCATTCATGACCCTGGGGTCAAATTTGGCCACGCCCCGGGGGTTGATAGTCTCCATAGACTTACTATGGGAAAAAAATTAAAAAATCTTCTTCTCTGAAACCACAGGGCCCACAGCTTTGATATTTTGTAGGTGGCAATGGCTAATGGCCCCCAACATAAATTATGCCAATCATGCCCCTGGGGTCAAATTTGGCCACGCCCCGGGGGTCGATAGTCTCCATAGACCTACAATAGGAAAAAAACTAAAAAAATCGTTTTCTCTGAAACCACTAGGCCAACAGCTTTGATATTTGGTATGTAGCAATGGCTAATAGTCCTCTACATAAATTGTGCCATTCATGCCCCTGGGGTCAAATTTGGCCACGCTCAGGGGGTCGATAGTCTCCATAGACTTTCTATGGGAAAAAAAAAATAAAAAATCTTCTTCTCTGAAACCACAGGGCCCACAGCTTTGATATTTTGTATGTGGCAATGGCTAATGGTCCTCTACATAAATTGTGCCAATCATGTCCCCGGGGTCAAATTTGGCCACGCCCCGGGGGTCGATAGTCTCCATATATAGACCTACAATAGGAAAAACTAAAAAACTCTTCTTCTCTGAAACCACTAGGCCCACAGCTTTGATATTTGGTATGTAGCAATGGCTAATGGTCCTCTACATAAATTGTGCCATTCATGCCCCTGGGGTCAAATTTGGCCACGCCCTGGGGGTTGATAGTCTCCATAGACTTACTATGGGAAAGAAATTAAAAAATCTTCTTCTCTGAAACCACTAGACCCACAGCTTTGATATTTTGTATGTGGCAATGGCTAATGGTCCTCTACATAAATTGTGCCATTCATGCCCCTGGGGTCAAATTTGGCCACGCCCCGGGGGTTGATAGTCTCCATAGACTTACTATGGGAAAAAATTAAAAAATCTTCTTCTCTGAAACCACAGGGCCCACAGCTTTGATATTTTGTAGGTGGCAATGGCTAATGGCCCCCTACATAAATTATGCCAATCATGCCCCTGGGGTCAAATTTGGCCACGCCCCGGGGGTCGATAGTCTCCATAGACCTACAATAGGAAAAAAACTAAAAAAATCGCTTTGATATTTGGTATGTAGCAATGGCTAATGGTCCTCTACATAAATTGTGCCATTCATGCCCCTGGGGTCAAATTTGGCCAGGCCCCGGAGGTTGATAGTCTCAATAGACTTGCTATGGGAAAAAAATCAAAAATCTTCTACCCTGAAACCACAGGGCACACAGCTTTGATATTTTGTATGTGGCAATGGCTAATGGTCCTCTACATAAATTGTGCCAGCCATGCCCTGGGGTCAAATTTGGCCACGCCCCGGGGGTCGATAGTCTCCATAGACTTACAATGGAAAAAACTAACAAAAATATTCTTCTCTGAAACCAAAAGGCCCAGAGCTTCTATATTTTGTATGTAGTAATGTTTGGTAGTCCCCATTATAAATTGTGCCAGTCATGCCCCTGGGTCAAATTTGGCCATGCCCCGGGGGGGGGGGGGCGGTCAATAGTGTCCATGCATAGACTTTCATTGGTCGATTCTCAATTAATTTAAATCTCATGAGCTCACAATGTGATAATCTCTCAGGTGAGCTACAGGACCAATGGTCCTCTAGTTTATTGTGCGCACAGCAAAGGGAGTTGTTGCGGTGGGGCGGATCGGCAGCATGAACTGAGGTGCACGCTACACAATGACAGTTGTGTACGATATTGCATGCTGTGGCTCACATGCTCGTTACATTTTATTTGATATACGATATTACTCGTTCAGTTTCTTCACATATACATGTACTCGTAACGTAATTCGATCTATATTCGGAATGTTCGGAATTGTAACATATCTTTGGATAATACATTGAAGCGTACAATTATTCATTGTATGAGGGAGGTAAGTAAGCAGCCTACACCATGGGCGTGTTATTTCTTGCGCATGCTATTACACATTAGATTTATATAGATGTCTTAGGCATATCTTATATATATTTTGTGCTGTTTGAGCCTTATGTACGTTTTCATATTTTTAGTTAAGTTGGGGTACCTGAGTGACCGTCTATAGGGGAATAGCTGACACTCGGCTTACAATATGTTTTCTTGGTAAAAATACCTAGGTGTCATTTTAGTTTTTTTTCACATTAGCAATTTATAAATGGCCTGCGTATATCTTTCAGATTTCATTAAAATGTTTTTAAAACTGTAAGATTGATTTTTCAATTATGATGATGATACGAATAACTTCTGTATTGTTGAGTTTTACCTATATGAGCCACTGCGTGGGAAAACCAACAAAATGCTAAAGCGAAAACAAAGGCGCCTTTGTTTACGCTACACAGATAGTACAATATCTCTTCTTCATAAATCCAAACTTTGAATCTTCTAGTCTGCTTCTGTGACTGTACAAACCGGTTTGTGTTGGACCTGGTCGGAAACCCAAATTGTTGGTTTTCTCATGCGAATGCTCATATTCTATACCTTTTTTACGTCAAACCCTATTTACGGAGGGATTCTATGTGTGCATCAGGAAAAAATGTCCGTGAAATGAATACCCCCTCAAACCCCACTTTTATATAGTAAATCTGGGGCTCCAAAACATAGATTCTATGTTTTGAGCAAAAATAAGAAAAATACCAAAAATTTTCCATTGAAATTTTCAATTTTTAGATCTGAAAAAAAAAAAAAAACAAAAAAAAAAAAAACAAAAAACAAAAAAAAAAAACATCTCTGTATATTGCATGGGCATGTTTTCGTAATGCAAGATTATATGTGGATGTTTCAATGATGTGTAGTGCTGGTGGGGTGTATAACAGATTTAGAGTTGCTCTAGTAGAGCTTTTCATTACGAAAACATGCCCATGCAATATACAGAGATTTTTAAAAGTGTAAAAATTGAAAAATTTCAGTAGAAAAAAATTGATATTTTTCTTATTTTTGCTCAAAACATAAATTGTGGGTACACGTTAGAACCGCCTCGCTGAGGCGGTTCTAACGAGTGCCCACAATCTATGTTTTCAGTCAGTGGAGCAAAATTAAGAAAAATAGGTATACGCCTGCATACCCCAGTTTTGCTATATAAAAGTGGGGTTCAAGGGGGTATACATTACACGGACATGTTTTCATGATGATAATCACATTACAAAAACTTGCCCATGCAATAAAACATTTTTTTAGCTTTAAAATTTGAAAATTTTCTGCTGATATTTTTTTGTTTTCTTATTTTTGCTCAAAACATAGATTTTTTTTTTTAACTTGCAAAAAATGGAAAATTTTTAGTAGATTTTTTTATATATAAATTTTTCTTAATTAAGTTCAAACCATAGATTGTGGGTACACGGTGAGGCGGTTCGAACGAGTACCCACAATATATGTTTTGGAGCAAAATACAAAAAAATAGGCATACCCCTGCATACCCCAGTTTTGCTATATAAATGTGGGGTTCAAGGGACATTGCTCCGACATGTTTTCATGATGAAACATCAAAAACACGTTGTTGTTGTTTTTTTCAGTGAACTGAGACGATCCCTTCGTCCCGCTTCAAGAAAAAACTGCACTTCTCACTTTATGATGGCGTTACTTGGCCGATGTGATGTACTTTGTATCTTCATGGCGTGTTTCGTTGTTAGCACAGCCGCCTTTGGCATGGATTCTAACTATGTTACAGGTATGAATTAGATGACAAGTATTTTTCGTATATTTTGATATTTGTAGTTTGGTACCTCTTTACTTTATTCACAGTAGTGAAACGGAAGAGAACGGACTATAATTGTTATTACCGGATTTACATCAAATGCGATCATATGAGAATCGGTCACTTGCGGTGCGATGATTGCTTATTTTTACACTAGGCAGATCCGTTTTATTTGGCTTTAAGTTAAGTTGCATATGTCCTAAATGTTTACCACATGTATTCTATGGGTTGCATTACTAGCATTCCGTGAAACAGACGTTTGATATTTTGTTTATCACGGTATGATAAGTGATTCTTGAACTTATAAAAACGAACACAGCATTTGCAAAAATGTACGAGTAGTTGAAGATTTTGTTCACCATTACTTGCTGCATCAGGAAAACATGTCCGTGTAAAGTATAGCCCCTCAAACCCGACTTTTATATAGCAAAACTGGGGTATGCGGGGGTATATCTGTTTTTCTTATTTTTGCTCCAAGCATAGATTGTGGGTACTCGTTAGAACCGCCTCGGCGAGGCGGTTCTAACGTGTACCCACAATCTATGTTATGAGCAAAAATAAGAAAAATATCAAAAATTTTCAGTTTAAAATTTTCATTTTTTTTAAGCTAAAAAATCTCTGTATATTGCATGGGCAAGTTTTCGTAATGTGAGAAAATGATACAAAGTAGTGGCAAGAATATCCAAGAATGTAACATTTAGGGAGGGAAAACATAACACGTGTAATACATAAGATTTTTTCAGCCACTTGTTTTGACTCGTTAAAAGCAAGTGACTTTTCGCCTTTGTAAAATTAGCAAGTGAGCCATCCTTCCACAGTACATTCGCAAGTGCTGTTGTTCACTTACACCTCCAACGTTATATGTTACATGTACTACTTGTATTCATTAATTAACTCATTTAAGCCTGGCGTCCCTTTTATGGGACATAGACAAACAAAATAGCCCCAGATGGGACGCCGCAGAACGCGGCGTCCCATCTGGGGCTTTTCTGTTTGCTTAGAGAATTTTCATCGAAAAATTGAACAAAATTTAAAAATCACTCCTGACGCCCCTTATAATGAAAGTGGAGTCACCCAAATGATAATGATGGGAAAATCCATTCGTCAAATATGGGTTAACGGTAACCGTTTTATTTGCTTTCAGGTCAGAGTGTAAACTTGAAATCAGAAATAGAAAAGAGAGGTTTGACAGTTTATGAAAAAGGTATTGTACAGGGTGTCAAAAAAAAAAAAAAAAAAAAAAAAAAAAAAGTAGCCGCTACAAAAAGGTGCATAAGAAGCAGCAAGAAAATGCAATATCCAATCATTAATTCTCCCTTAAAAAGGTTATTAAGAGAAGAAAGTAACGAGAATTATCAGGAAAACAAAATAGTATGTGTTAGAAATGGACAAAAAGTGGTGAAAAATGGAAATTTTATTCCAAACTAGAAATGCGTGTTTGTAAAACACTATGCCCCCAACTGTATGCTTGTCCCTAAACTGGCAGTTTGTATGATTCATTTATTTCATTCGAATGCAGTCAAATTTAATTTCCTGAAGAAGCTGTTCGGTTGCGTCTGTTCTGACCTCGATCCAGAAACAGAATGTAAGCTTTTTTGCAGGCAAGTTAGAAATGAAGTAAAAATTTAAAAATGGAGTAATTTTGTCAAAATTTGACAGAGTCCTCAAACGTTAATCAGGTGATCTTCTTCTCAGCCCCAACCAGCATACCAAATATGAAGGCTCTAGCTAGCTAGCTCAAATACGTTTTGAGATATCTTGCATACAAGATTTTCAAAATTTGTTTTCAAAGGGACATTATTCCAACAAGGGGCATCACACATGAAAAAAATACAGGCCAACTATTTTTTCATGAGGAATCTGTATATGAAATTTCAAAACCCTATAATTCACCATTCAAAGGTTTCAAATTTCAACGAAAAGTGGAAAAATCAATCAAAATTTCAAAATTCTGTATTTTTGTAAAAATTTGACAGAAAGTTCTCAAAAGTTAATCAGGTCATCTACTTCTCAGCCTTAACAAGTGTACCAAATATGAAGGCTCTAGCTTCAATACTTTTTGAGATATCTTGCACACAAGATTTTCAAATTTTGTTTTCAAAAGGACATAACTCAAAAAAGGGGCATAACTTGGCCATACAAAAAAATACGGGTCAACTATTTTATCATGTGGAATGTGTATATGAAATTTCAAAACCCTAGCATTCACCGTTCAACAGTTTCAAATTTCACCGAAAAGTGGAAAAATCAATCAAAATTTCAAAATTCCATATTTTTGTTAAAAATTTGACAGAAAGTTCTCAAAAGTTAATCAGGTCATCTACTTCTCAGCCCCAACAAGTGTACCAAATATGAAGGCTCTAGCTTCAATACTTTTTGAGATATCTTGCACACAAGATTTTCAAATTTTGTTTTCAAAGGGATATAACTCAAAAAAGGGGCATAACTTGGCCGTACAAAAAAATACGGGTCAACTATTTTATCATGAGGAATGTGTATATGAAATTTCAAAACCCTAGCATTCACCGTTCAAAAGTTTCAAATTTCACCGAAAAGTGGAAAAATCAATCAAAATTTCAAAATTCTGTATTTTTGTAAAAAATTGACGGAAAGTTCTCAAAAGTTAATCAGGTCATCTACTCCTCAGCCCCAACAAGTGTACCAAATATGAAGGCTCTAGCTTCAATACTTTTTGAGATATCTTGCACACAAGATTTTCAAATTTTGTTTTCAAAGGGACATAACTCAAGAAAGGGGCATAACTTGGCCATACAAAAAAATACGGGTCAACTATTTTATCATGAGGAATGTGTATATGAAATTTCAAAACCCTAGCATTCACCGTTCAAAAGTTTCAAATTTCACCGAAAAGTGGAAAAATCAATCAAAATTTCAAAATTCCGTATTTTTGTAAAAAATTGACGGAAAGTTCTCAAAAGTTAATCAGGTCATCTACTCCTCAGTCCCAACAAGTGTACCAAATATGAAGGCTCTAGCTTAAATACTTTTTGAGATATCTTGCACACAAGATTTTCAAATTTTGTTTTCAAAGGGACATAACTCAGAAAAGGGGCGTAACTCGGACATGAAAAAAAATACGGGTCAACTATTTTTTCATGAGGAATGTGCGTATGAAATTTCAAATCCCTAGCATTCACCATTCAAAAGTTAACACACACACAGACAGACACACAGACAGACAAGCCGAAAGCAATATGCCCTTCCAACTTTTTCAAAGTTGGGGGCATAAATATAAGGTGAACGACCATAAAATATGTAAATACCAAAATGAAGGACATATCCTATGAATCAGCTAGACAACAGTATTTATGTATCTGGTACTGGCCGAGGGCTGACGTCCTAGATGACCAGAAAAAATAGAGGCTCTCTCACATGATTTTATTTACTGATTAAATTGATCAATATGCATCGAATAAACGATGTTTATATTAATATTATAATTATATTTGAACATATTTGAAAATTGATATGAGCCGCGTCATGAGAAAACCGATATTTTCGCTATACGTTTAATGCAATTCCTCTTCTTTCAAAATCCAAAATGTCCCGCTTCTAGCCATCTTCCGTGCTTGTACAGCTCCGTTGATGTCGAACCTGTTCGGAAGCCACATTGTTGGTATTCTCATGACGCAGCACATATTATATTGTTTGTATTACAGCTGTCAAGCAGCTACTCTCGGGATTAAGAAAAAGTACCAAGAGTGTTGACGGGTATACACTGTACTATAAAACCGGTGATTTCAAAACGGCCGAGACTGACTTTTTTAATCTTAAGCCAAAGAACATAAGACAACCGACTCGTGGATCCTATGCAACTAAAGTAAGCACATACCACTTTTTATGCTGATTTTAAAGAAAACATTACGATGCACAACAAACGCATGTAGAGTGGTTTTGTCTTTGTTGTGGTGTTGAGGAAAATACTATGTGTGATGCCTCGACATTAAACTATACATGTTTGTTGATTGGAGCTTGAGCTTCTTGTTTGTTGTTTGGCCAACCGGTTTTCAAATGGTGGTTCCTTTTTTTTTTCTTCAGATTTTCAGTGATTTTATTTATTCCAGGGATCTCTCAATGGTGGGTAGTATATGAGCCGCGACGCGAGAAAATCGATCTTCGGTTCCGACCCGGTCCGACACAAACTGGTCTGTGCACCTACAGAACATGGCTAGACGCTTGAAATTTCGGATTTAGGAAGAAAAGAAATTGTACTATTCGTGTAGCGAAAACAAAGGCGCTCAGCTGATCTGCGCCTTTGTTTTCGTATAGGCAAAAATCCGGTTCACTCGCGACGCGGCTCATATTGTACCTTTGAGTCCCCATTATTGATTCATCATGGTGTTTATCATAAGTTAATTGTTTGTCTGTGATGATTCATTGACTAGTTAGAGATCTACAACGAGGACCAAACAACTGATTAAATGATGTGAACCTTTACAAAAGATGGGGGTGAGGCTGGATCCCGTCAAACCGGTATTAAAACATTCATTACGAAAACATGTCAATGCAATACGAGGGTGATCCAATAATGAATGGGACTTTTCTCCTATTTCATGAACCCTATTGACTGACTCAAGTTTACTTCTTTCATTTACTAGATACACATCTGATCTTTCTATAGAGCACATTTTATCTGATTTGCCCAACAACTTTGGTTGCTATGGTTATTTGAGAACTACTCGTGCAGTATCCATGGCCACGATTTGTCCTTTGAACTAATATAGTATATTAAAATAGAGCTATGCCACACAGTTTAAAAGAGATAACTGATCATAGTTGAGTATTATCTGTATAAAACATTATCTCTGAAAGATTTTCCTACAGTTTATTTGAATCTAGTGTTAGTGATCAAGATGTGGTTGCCTAGCAACCGTTCTACTCTATGAATTCTGACTTTAAGCATTTTCTGAGTTCTGTTGTTGCTAAGCAACATAAATCTAAATGGTCAATTGTCTCTTTTATAATTCATTTGCAATATTTGCATTATAAATTATAATTCCAAGGTTAAGAACCATTTATCACGTCATTTATACTCAGGCTATGATACATTTCCCACCCCTACCCCAAATTTCGATGTATTTTTTCGCAAACAAAACCCAGCTTTTCTCATAAAAATGCTCACCCTGTGTAAAGTTTCAGCTGTATATATGTGATATTTGCAGCGCATAAAAGGCAACAATGCACTTTATAAACTACAATGTGTCTTTTGTGGATCCTTTGCTAACAGTTACCATGGCAACCAAATTTATGTACATATTACCTACGTGGCCATGGGCTGTTGACTAGCATTCTCCCGTTGCTAGGCAACGGTAGGTTGTTTTCTAGATGTCAAATTTTAGCGTTGATTTGAGGTTGCATTATATTGAGCAACAATAATTATTTACTCTCAACAAGCAAATTTTATTTACATAGAAATAATTCAAAAAGTCCCATTCTTTATTGGATCACCCCCGTATATAGAGATTTTTTTCACCTGTAAAAATGGAAAATTTCATCAGAAAAAAAATTGACATTTTTCTTATTTCTGCAGCTGGCGTTATGCAGTTTGGCGGCCCTAAAAGTCTCCCGGTACATTACCCAAAGTGCAGATTAAATTTCTTTCGGTCCTTTGAGATCAGATAGAATATTCAGAGTATAAAAAGTTTACGTTAAGAGCTATCTTCTAACAATATAACAGTTCTAATTATTTGATCCCGTTTATGCATGGGTCTTTGATTTAGGCTTACCTTGTGAAAATTTTTGAAGTTGCAGTATAATTTTCTGGCTATTGTCGCTGGTTTATAAAGGGTCACTGATGAGGCTTCAGTACCCGATATTACGCAATGAATATGGCCCCTCCCTTTGAATACCTCCCGTTGCACGTTTTCACTGCTTCCAAAGGAACAGATGTTTTTATATTTTGTTAAGTACTCCAGTTATATATTACCTTATAATTGCTTACCGTTCCAAGGCGATATTTATATTGTGATTGTAATTATTTTATGTTTTGGTGCTAAATTTCTATGAGGTTTGTTCGTCTTATGTACGTATTTATACATTTAGCTATGTCTGAGTAACAGGGTGGCGATCTATTAGCAAAAAAAAAAAAATGCTCACCCGACGTACGATATTTCCCCATTCTACATTACGTACGGTACGTATTAGTACTTGATCGTCAATTTACTTGTTTTCCCTCCTCGGTTTTGGAGTTGGACTCGTTCTGATTGGTCCCTTTCCTGCTCATTGCTTCGATTTACCTTTTCAAATTATCGTACTACAGTACTACAGAAGCCTATAGTTGAAGAGAGACCACCCCTTTTCCAAAAATAGAGATTACTGACCAGCTATTCATCAGGAAAACATGTCCGTGTAATGTATAGCCCCTTGAACACCACATGTACATAGCAAAACTGGGGTATACAGGGGTATACCTATTTTTCTTATTTTTGCTCCAAAATATAGATTGTGGGTACTCGTTAGAACCGCCTTGGCGAGGCGGTTCTAACGTGTACCCACAATCTATGTTTTGTGCAAAAATAAGAAAAATATCAAACAATTTCTGCTGAAATTTTTCAATTTTTACAACTTAAGAAAAATCTATATATTACATAGGCGTGTTTTCGTAATGTAAGGAGGATTCTGACAGAGGTTTGTCATTAGCAAACTTTGTTGACAAAGTTACAACTGTTAACTGCATTTCAGGTTATTATTCAAGGGGACTTGCATAAATAATCAATAATGAGGCATTCGTTTGACGTTTGAATTGATGCTTTGAGTCCCAGTCAATAGCTTTGATCATAGTCATGGGACATTCTTTTTCCTACTCGCTTTTAAAGCATTCACGTTCATGTATAGATTCATAGTTTTCAAATTTATGAAGGGTCGCTGGTGATAAGTCACACAGCATGGTCCCCTTACAACTGCTCAATGCTACGGACCCTTTTAGTTTATGTTTGTTTGTATTGATGTTTAACGTCCCAGTCAACAATTTTTCAGTCATGTCGGGACGAAGCCACACCGCTTCCTGGGATTTAACCAGTACACTAGGGATTTAATGTGTCATGCTCAAGGACACAGCACGGTGACTCTTGTGGGGATCGAAGCTTGGACCTCTCGTTTCGGAGTCCGACGCTCTACCACTATGCCACTAGGCAGTTTTTTTTTTTCTTTCTGTATTCAAAGTTTAAAGCCGCCTTCCATTGTCTATCAGCCTGTCGGATCACAGGTTCCCGCGTGTCATGTATGACACGAATTATATAAACCGAGAAATCTCTGCAACTTGATCAGTAGAATCTGACCAAGAACAGAAATACTTCAATACAAACTAATCAGAAGCTGTCAGCGTTTTTGTCTCTTTTTTTTACATATGACTCTCTGTTAATACGACATACCATCACGAAAACACGCCCATGCAATATACAGAATTTTTTTTCACCTGTAAAAATTGAAAATTTCATAAGAAAAATTTTGATATTTTTCTTATTTTTGCTCAAAACATACATTGTGGGTACACGTTAAAACCGCCTCGCCGAGGCGGTTCTAACGAGTACCCACAATGTATGTTTTGGATCAAAAATAAGAAAAATTTGTATACCCTGCAAACCCCAGTTTTTCTATATAAAAGTGGGGTTTAAAGGGGTATACATTTCACGGACATGTTTTCCTATGCTCATTCGCCACGATTTATATTCTATTTTTTCCAGGGGAATGTGTTTTTCGGACAGTTAGGCCGTAGAAGAATTCGACTAGTTGAGAACGGAACACAAGGAAAAAGACCGAATCCAGTACTGGAAATAATAGGAGATAGTTTGAAAGGGTCTAGCACAGACCGAATCATTTACAAAGAAAGCAAAGCTATGGATTACTATTAATCGCAGTTGCTACCACATAACGAAAACTTGTCCATGCAATTAACAGATATTTTTTGAGCTTTAAAAATAGAAAATTTTCAGCTGAAAAATATTGATATTTTTCTTATTTTTTGCTCAAAACATAGATTGTGGGTACACGTTAGAACCGCCTCGCGGTTCTAACGAGTACCCACAATCTATGTTTTGGAGCAAAAATAAGAAAAATAGGTATACCCCTGTAAACTCCAGTTTTGCTATATAAAAGTGGGGTTTAAGGGGGTATATATTGCACGGACATGTTTTCCTGATGCTAAGCGCAGATAATACGAGCAGGTGTTTTTTCCATCAGGAAAACATGTCCGTGAAAGGTATACCCCCTTAAACCCCACTTCTCCATAGACAAACTGGGGTTTGCAGGGGAATGCCTAATTTTCTTATTTTTGATTCAAAACATAGAGTGTGGGTACCCGTTAGAACCGCCTCGTCGAGCAAGGCGGTTCTAATGTATACAACAATCGATGTTTTGAGCAAAAATATTAAAAATACATGTATCAAAAGTTTCTACTAAAATGTTTCATTTTTACAACTTAAGGAAAATATGTACAGTGTATATCGCATAGGCAAGTTTTCGTAATGCAAACAACCTGTGTGTAAGCAAACCTTATATTAAGGTTTTGTCACTGGGTTTGTCATTGGATTATCTGAGTTGGAGTACTCAAATTATACGGAGATAAATCAAAACGCCTTTCATAATAAAACGCTTGTGTCTTCGTTGGGTGTCATTATCATACAATTCTTAATAGTCAAGGGGCTAGAAATTTGAAAATTCGATCCGCACAACTTACCCGTCAGAAAAAGGTTTGACTGTATAGACGATAAGAACTATCCATCTACAACATTTCTAGGCACGTCGTACGGTCAGATTGTGGTAGCAATTTTTCAGTAGCAAGCGTTTGGTACAACCACCCCATTTTGTAACTGTTTTAGAAAAAGCGCGACATATGTATAAAGAATTTTATATAAATGATCCTTATACTTCTTCTTTACTGCTAAAAACTTATTTGTACACCTATGCGACTGCGGGGACATATATTTACGTCTACAAACACACCCATGTATTATTTATGCCACATCTATGCAGTCCTAATTACCCCACCCATCCAGTTATACACACAAATACGAATGCATGTATTTTACCCCGGGTGCCAATTTGATCTACCTTGCAACCCCCAGGACAATTTTTTATGGTAGCCAAATCATTCATTAGGACCTCCGAAATGCAAAGAAATTTTGTCCTCAACGATAAATTTGTTTACACTTTGTAAAAATTGATGGTTTCCATGTCAACCGTAAACGCGATTCTTGACCATGGGGATGTACACCCAAAATTAGTCAGATATATGCTGTTACTTATTCCAAAACATTGAACTTGGTCTGATTGAAAAGCTAAGACAGAGTCGTTTCATCTTATGGTAAGTAATGCATGTTTTCTAATTTTCATATTCATGAAGTTTAATGAAAATATTTAAAATGACAGAAAAATCGTAAAACACCATATATAAGCTTCTTTCAGGCCTAAACTATCACTGTGACACTTTGTTCTTGAACCAGTAATATCATATGGCAAATTTATTGATGTCATGCGCCTAAATGAAAATTATTCATGAATGTAAATGCCAAAAATAGAGGAAAATGAGGAAAGAAACTATAGCCATTGCCAAGTTTTAGATGGGTTGTAAGATCTGTCTTGCATCTCTGAAACAAGTTCTCATGGCTGCAAGTGTGGTCAGGGCGACTACCTCAATTCCATAAAATATTGTCCTCAACACTGAACACATTTGCATGATATAAAATTACGTAGTTTTCACACCCACCCCTTATGTGATTCTAAAGAATAGGGTAGACTCATAAGATACGCATATACCAAAAAATAGCATGCTCTAGAATACTATAATTGGTCTGATAGTGATGCATGGACCTAGCAATTTAACCTTAAAATCTATTATTCGAATCGTTGAATTTGCTTATTCGTAAAAATTGATAAAGCACATAAGAAATCGAAGAAAATTTTGATAAAAATGGAGTATACATACCAAATCACTTGTACCATAGCTGTTAACAAACCAAAAATGCTGAGAGAAGTATCAAAGGAATGTTATGGCAATGTAGTATGACTCTAAAGCATGATCTGAGTTACAATTTCATAGATTTTAATGTAAACATCATAAATAGGAATGAACAAGTGGAAAAATTAAACGGGTAAATCTACAAAATGACTTGTATCTCGGCAACCAAAAATTCTTACATGCTAAAATTACATCATATGGTTGCTAGGGCAATAGTTTACCATCACGTACAACAATGTATGCCATTTGAATTTTTGTTTTATGAATATTAACAGACCCTTCCGAATTTAGATGAAAATTACGGACCAAATAAGGCGGTATACATAGAAATTCACACATATCCGGTATACTGATAGACCTATACAGCTATAATTGGTATCAAATGATTGCTAAGACAATGTTCACCTAATACCTAATATAAACATCATCAGTGATTTTAAATGTATGGGTATTAATAAGGTCTTTATAAACAAGAGAAAAACAAAAAGGTAGGGGTATACCAGGTCCATATCTCAGCTTCCAATTTCCTTAGAGCGCTGAAAATGGTACAAATAGAAAGCAAGGATAATACACTATTACCATTGAGTCTGACAGCCTAACCATAAGTTTTTATATTTTGTTAATGAAAATTTCGAACATTTGTAGTTTTAGCAGAAAATTGAAGCATATGCGCCAACAAAATTTATTGATTCTTGGTTACCAGCATGCATTCCCTGTATATCTCAATACATGGCAATAAAATTGTCCTAGCTATGAATTGATGCCATTTTGAGTTCTCTACACTATTTGAGGTCGAGATATAAGACACTTTGTTGGTATACCCCTTCGTTTTTCGTTTATTTTCACTTATTTGTATAGATCTCATTATTATCCACACAAAAGAAATAGATTATAATTTATATATCAGATTACAGTTATAGAATATTGTCCTAGCAATGAGTTGATACTAATTATAACTCACTAGGTCTATCAGAAGCGAAGATACATGTGATTTTCTATGTATACCAACTGAGTTTTCCGTAAGTTTCGTCTTGATTCCTGAACGATTTTATTAATATTCATGAGACAAAGAAAATCAGATGACATAGATGGTATGTTATTGTCCTAGCAATCAATTGATGCCATTTTCAGCACGTTAGGGCTTTTGGTTGCCGAGATACAAGTCATTTTGTAGGTTTACCCGTTAATACTACCTTTTTTATTCTAATTTGTGAAGATTTCATTTAAATTCATGAAATTGAAACTCAGATCATGCTAATATCAGATTTAGGATCATAATTCATTGGCATAGCTTCATTTCATACTGCTTTCAGCATCCTGGGTTTGATAATAGCTCAAACAAATGATTTTGTAGTATAACCCCTATTTTTTTTTCAAGATTTTTCTCCCATTCCTCATGTGTTTCATTAATTATGTGTTTCCTTCCTTATGTGTTTCATTAATTCTCATGAATAAACAAATTCAACGATTTGAATAATAGGTATTAAGGTTAAATTGCATTCCTATGAGACCAATTATAGTATTCTAGAGCATGCTATTGTTGCTATATGACTATTTTTGTGAGTACACCCCATTCTTTAGAATCGCACTGCACTAGGGATGGGTGTTGAAACTATGAAAATTTATATCATGCAAATATGCAAATGTGTACATTCTTGAGGATAATATTGAATGGTATTAAGATGGTCCCTCTGACCACGCTGACAGCCGAGAATTGATTTCAGGGATGAAAGATAAATCTTGTAACCCATCCAAAACCTTGCAATGACCATAGTTTTCCCTCTTTTTTTTCTAGATTTTCGACATTTATATTAATATTTATGAATATGCACATGAAATCTTTTTTATCTAGGCCCATGAAATCAATAAGTTTGTCAATTGATTTTATTGGGTCAATAACAAAGTGACACAATTATGATAGTTTGGGCCTGAAATTAGTTTCTTGTGGATTTTTAACGATTTTTCTGTTTTTTTTTTTTTTAAGTTTTCATTAAATTTCATGAATATGCAAGCAAAATAATTTACAGTATTTATCATACGATGAAAGGGCTATGTCTTACCGTTCAACTGAGACCAGGTTCAGTGGTCTAGGATACGTAATAGTGGCGATATGACAAATGTTGTATGTACACGTCATGTTCAATAATTATATTAACGGTTGCCATGGAAACCACGCGGGGTTTGTTTTCATAGTGCAAACAAGTTTATCTTTAAAAACAAAACTTCTTTGCATTTCTTCAGTCCCAATGAACAATGCTGTAATGATGTAAGTTAAAAAAAAAGAAAACTAAAACAGAAGAACAACCGCCAACGACTACCACTGGGGGGTGGGGTAACATAACCCCATACCAGAGACAATTTACCATCTAATATACTGTTTAAACATAGTTTTTTTACTTGATAGTAATCTTACGCTATTGTTTGAGTGTAATGCATAATTCTGAAAAGATATTTGTTCAGAAAATTATCAAAACGGGAGCACCAGGCGCATTTTCCTCTGATATCTGCCTATTACAAACACTACGTTGGGTAGGCGTAAAGAATTCGTCCTAGGTAAAAACTGCTACCACAATTTGACCGTACGACGTGCCTAGAAATGATGTAGAAGGTTCAAATAGTACATAACCACCGTCAAACCTTTTCTGGGAGGTAAGTTGTGCCAGCTCAAAAACTAAGGCTTGTACAGAAAACAGCCCCTGGTCTATGAATACCAATATTGATCTTGGCGAATACCTAGACCAATATATAGAGCTTTTGTAACGGCAATACGCTTCACAAACGTTACACTGTTCGCTCCTTGTCGTAGACAGCCCTATAGCAAGAATTTAGGTAACTCTGACATCAATTCCCAGTTGAAATTATCACTATTTCTGGGCGTCATCCTTCAAAATTATTTGGCCGCTACATTCAAAAAGGTAAAAGTAGGCAAAGATCAGGAAAAGACGCAATCAGAAAAAGATTCCCACTCCAAAAACCGAGGTGGGAAAAAACCCAAAGTAACAATCAGGTACTTTATACCATAAAACATATCGTAAGCCGAATGAGCAGCTATTTTCCCAATAGGTGGCCACTCAGTTACCTTAACTTAACTAAAAATATGAAAACATACATAAGGCGCCAACAGCACAAAAAATTAAACACCAAGACATAAAACAAAAAGAGCCACTACAGAAGTATCGACTTGGAACGATCAGTAACACAAAGTTACTGGCGGGCTTAAACCGGTTTTACAGGTACCTAACCTCACCCTCAGCTTCTGCAGTGGTTCATAACATTTAGTTAGTTATTTGGTCCTTGTGGTGAATCTCTAACTAGTCAATGAATCATCAAGAACAAACAAATAAATCATGATAAACATCCTGATGAATCAAAAACAAGGACTCACAGATTGAGTAAGCTGCCCGACGATGGAGATCCCTGGGCGCCGAATAACCTACTAACTCCGGAGCAAAAGAAAAACACCAGTTGGACCCCGGTGGGCCAAGCAACAGACAAGAAGCTCCGGCCCCAACCAGCTAAAATGAATAGCTTTAAGTCGGGGCCATCATAGAGTCTGACGCCCGACCCACCGGCGTGCAATTAAAGAAGGCAGCATAGCTATCAACCATGATTGGGTTAAAAACTAAGCATGCAGACTGTCGCATAACATTCAAGTTATAACCTATACGTCTGTAACGTGTTATGATTTTTCTGAACTGAAAAGAAAAATCGTTAATTCCTTTAAGTTTCTTAAATTTGTAAACCAAGTCACCATAAAATTCAGGTTCCGCAAGGCCCTCACTTAAAAGCGTCTTTAACCCAACATTATATTTGGAAATCAATTCATAGTGTCTACGATAAAATTTAGAAAAGGTTTTTCGAAGTTTATGATACCGCTAGCCCTGTTGAAGAAGTTTTGCCGTTAAACATTTATTTCGAGCGTTGAAGTCTGTAACATGATTGCAGACTCGAGCAAACCTAATAAGTTGCGAAATGTATACACCATAAGAAGCACGACGAGGAACGTCACCATCCAAAAAATAAAAATTTACTATATCAAAATCAAAGTCATCGCGTGTCCAACATATTGCATCCTACAATTGTTTGTATTTCAAGTAAGAACATATACAAGATCCATTGATTTTCAGTCTAAATCAGAATCATTAACCACTGAAAATGTCCTACCATTCACAGATGAAGTGATAGTAGTCTTAGAGCATAAAAGCATACAATGCCACAAATGTACCTGGAAAAGAATCCTTGAATCCCTTTGGATTGAGAATTGTCGATTTTTTGTCATTCGCGCAGGTGTCTACCTGCGGGCTGCCATCTTATTCCTAACACGGGAGAAGGTTTGCCATAGAATGACACAGTAAATGTTACAGAAAGCAACGAATTACGTCATGAAACGTAACTGGTGTAAAACGCTTTTTGATTGGTCGATTGATCTGAGCGGTCTTACTATTACCGAAAATGACCGAAGAATTGACCAATGGCAACAACGATCTGAAATTAGAGCATATTTGACCAAAACAAACATGGCAGCGCCCGACTAGTCAAAGCATGTAAACGGGTCTTGAAATCTAGTGAGTTTAGGAGTCTTAGATTGCTCTAAGTTCCGAACATATATGGCGAGTTCCCATATGAAAACCAAGGAGTTAAACTGCTAAGTAAAAACGTTGTAGTACGTTTTTGATTTGCGTAGTACTTAATTGTATCATAACTTTTTTCCGGCTATTTGGCGATGTTTTTACACTCGTCATATACGTATATTGCTAAGCGAATATCGTATTACAATTTGATAACAAAACATTTAAAAAAACAAGCATTAAATGTATTTTTCACCTGAAAAAATGTTTATAAGCAGCTTCCTTGTAGTCCCAGCATGGCTGAAAATGTTCAATGGGACACGCGTAAAGTCTTGATGCAAATAAATAAAACAATAATAATCTGCATCTGTAGTTCATCGGCAGTACAGCAAGGCAACCATTCACGTTCGTTTCCAATGATAGATGCAGTGTTCTAACTTAGTAACATACACATCAGGAAAACATGTCCGTGAAATGTATACCCCCTTACACCCCACTTTTATATAGAAAAACTGGGGTATGCTGGGGTATACCTATTTTTTTTATTTTTGCTCCAAAACATAGATTTTGGGTACTCGTTAGAACCGCCTCGCCGAGGCGGTTCTAACGTGTACCCACAATCTTTATTTTAAGCAAAAATAAGAAAACTATCGAACATTTTCTACTGAAAATTTCGTTTTTTACAACTTTGGAAATCACTACATATATTGCATGGACATGTTTTTGTAATGCATGTATTCATTGGGAACAATCCACATGTCATGAAATATCATTAAATATTCAATGGTCTGAAAGCAGTTCTGCACCATACCAAGAAACTAAGTTTTTTCTAAGGTATGTAATATTTTTATTGGTGATACAAGTAATTGGTCCTTTCATGGTGATCCCATCTAAAACAAGATACAAAACGCTGTGACCTTTGACAAAATTGGAATGAAACCTCATTTTCAATCGCCACTTACTTACAGTGTAATTTTCAATGAATATGCGTTTTCAAATAAACTAGAAATGCGTGTTTGTAAAACACTATGCCCCCACTAGACTGACGAAGTTTGTATGATTCATTTATTTAATTTGAATGAAGTGAAATTTAATTCTTGAAGTAGCTGCTAGGTTGCCTCTTGACCTCGACCTAGAAACAGAATGTAATCTCTTTGCAGACATGTTAGAATGGAGTACTGTAAAAATTTCAAAATTTCGAAATTGTGTCGGATTTTGACGGAAAGTCCTCAAAAGTAAATCAGGCGATTTTATCAGCCCCAACCAGTGTACAAAAAATGAAGGCTGTAGCTCAAATACTTTTTAATATATCTTGCACACAAGATTTACAAATTTTGTTTTCAAAGGGAAATGACTCCAAAAAGGGACATAATTCGGACATGAAAAAATACAGTTCAACTATTTTTTATGAGCAATTTTTATATGAAATTTTAAATCCCCAGCATGCAGTATTCAGAAGTTTTAAATTTCACAGAAAAGTGGAAAAATCAATCAAAATTTAAAAATTTCGTATTTTTGTCAAAATTCCGTATTTTTGTCACAATTTGAGGTAAAAAGGTACAAGTTGGAAAAGACCAGGAAAAGGCGCAATCAGAAAAAGATTACCACTCCAAAAACCGATGTGGTAAAAAACTAAATTAACAATTAGGCACCCACACCATGAAAACAGATCGTAAGCCGAATGAGCAGCTGTTTTCCCAATAGGTGGCCACTCTGTTAAAAATATATACAAAAACATACATCAGGCGCCAACAGCACAAAAATGTTTTTAAACACCAAGACATAAAACAAAAAGAACCACCACAGAAGTATCGCATTGTAACGATCAGTAACACAAAATTACTGGCGGGCATTACCGCGGTTTCGGCTACTTAGTCATCTTCAGTGACCGTATAGCATGTATTTTGTCCTGCTAATAAATGTTTAAATGTCAAAAATATAATTCATCCTGATAATAACTGTTAAAATTCCAACATTCGTATGGGCAAGAAAAATGTTTATGCTCAGCTGAAGTGAGCATGAAAAACGTCTCGTACCTAAAGGCTATATCGAAGAGAACAAGGAGAGCATACCTCTGTCTCCAAAACTTCAGGGGTAGTGGAAATGAAGAAAACATTTCATGTACAGGCTACCGTCAAGGATCATATTCTACGTCAGCACATTCAGTGCCACTTATTAAATGCCTTTTTATTGTAGCTTGTGTTCTCAAACGTCTCAAACGTTTATCATGTTATCTACTCCTCAGCCCCAACCAGTATACCAAATATGAAGACTCTTGGGTTAAAGACGCTTTTAAGTGAGGGCCTTTCGGAACCTGAATTTTATGGTGACTTAGTTTACAAATTTAAGAAACTTATAGGAATTAATGATTTTTCGTTTCAGTTCAGAAAAATCATAACACGTTACAGACGTATAGGTTATAACTTGAATGTTATGCGACAGTCTGCATGCTTAGTTTTTAACCCAATCATGGTTGATAACTATGCTGCCTTCTTTAATTGCACGCCGGTGGGTCAGGCGTCAGACTCTATGATGGCCCCGACTTAAAGCTATTCATTTTAGTTGGTTGGGGCCGGATCTTCTTGTCTGTTGCTTGTCCCACCGGGGTCCAACTGGTGTTTTTTTTGCTCCGGAGTTAGTAGGTTATTCGGCGCCCAGGGATCTCCATCGTCGGGCAGCTTACTCAATCTGTGAGTCCTTGTTTTTGATTCATCAGGATGTTTATCATGATTTATTTGTTTGTTCTTGATGATTCATTGATTAGTTAGAGATTCACCACGAGGACCGAAGAACTTACTAAATGTTATGAACCACTGCAGAAGCTGAGGGTGAGGTTAGGATCCTGTAAAACCGGTTTAAGCCCGCCAGTAACTTTGTGTTACTGATCGTTCCAAGGCGATACTTTTGTGGTGGTTATTTTTGTTTTATGTCTTGGTGTTTAAATTTTTTTTTGTGCTGTTGGCGCCTTATGTATGTTTTCATATTTTTAATTAAGTTAAGGTAACTGAGTGGCCACCTATTGGGAAAATAGCTGCTCATTCGGCTTAAGATATGTTTCATGGTATAAGTGCCTGATTGTTAGTTTGTTTTTGTTCCCACCTAGGTTTTTGGAGTGGGAATCTCTTTCTGATTGCGCCTTTTCCTGATCTTTGCCTGCTTGTACCTTTCTATCTTAAATACCTTTTGAGATTTCTTGCACACAAGTCTTTCAAATTTTGCTTTCAAAGGGTCACAACTCAAAAAGAGACATAACTTTGACATGAAAACAATATGGGTAAACTGTTTTTTCATGAGGAATCTGTATTTAAAATTTCAAATCCCTAGCATGCACAATTCACAAGTTTCAAAAAAGTGAGTAACGGTTGCACACACGCACGCACAGACAAGCCGAAAGCAATATGCCCTTCTAACTCAAACGACACGAACACCAGGTATGTACCCATAACATATGGCTGATCATTGAAACCAGGTTTAATTAAGCATGACGTAAATAAACATCAGGAAAACATGTCCGTAAAAACCCCACCTTTAAAAAGAACAAATGGAGTTTGCGGGAGTATAACTAGTTATTTATCCTCCAAAACACGGAGTGTGGGTATTCGTTAGAACCGACTCGTGTACCCACAATCTATGTTTTGAGCAAAACTAAGAAAACATATAAAAAACAAATCTTATGAAATTTCCAATTAATGCTTCTGAAAATATCTTTGTATATTGCATGGGCAAGTTTTCATAATATATTAAGAAGGTACAAGTAGGCAAATATCAGGAAAAGGCGCAATCAGAAAAAGATTCCCACTCCAAAAACCGAGGTGGGAAAAAACCAAACTAACAATCAGGTACTTATACCATGAAAACATTTCGTAAGCCGAATGAGCAGCTATTTTCCCAATAGGTGGCCACTCAGTTACCCCGAAGAAAACTGGACAATTTTCCATAAAACAGCTCATCCTTCAGCTGCTACTACTTAAGGACCTCCGTCTCGCAAACAACAAGATAGGTTTGATGAGAATGATGACAAATTCAGAGGCTTCTTGAAGAAAAACACCGATTGTACAAGGCACATCAAGATGATACAAGCTCAGTATCCAAGAATGCAGCCTACAGCAACATTTGTAAGACAATCCTGACCATGCTTAGGGACATGTAATATTCCTGGCTGAGGAAGAAAACAGAAGAAATTCAGTCTTTTGCGGACAGAAAGGACATGAAGAAATATCATGTAGCACTGAAAACCATTTATGGTCCAAAGAGTTCTGGAGCCACCTTATTGCTCAGTGCAGATGGAAACACTCTTCTCACAGATAAAGAGGTTATCTTGAAAAAGGTGAGCAGAACATTTCAATAGTGTGCTGAATTGACCATCAAGCGTCAATGAGGGTACAATCGACATACTTAAAGATATAGAGTGCAACATTGTGTAAGATTAATTTCCAACCGCCATGGTAACAAGAAAAGCAGTTCAACAACTGTAATCTGGCAAAGCCCCAGGTGCAGATGCAATTCCTGCAGAGGTTTATATGGCCGGGGCTATCCATGGCAGAGAAACTGACAGAGTTGTTTCATTGTGTGTGGAGGAAGGAGGCTTTTGAGAATTTAAGGATGCATCCATAATCCTCCTATACAAGCGGAAAGGAAAAGGTACAAGTAGGCAAAGATCAGGAAAAGGCGCAATCAGAAAAAGATTCCCACTCCAAAAACCGAGGTGGGAAAAAACCAAACTAACAATCAGGTACTTATACCATGAAACATATCGTAAGCCGAATGAGCAGCTATTTTCCCAATAGGTGGCCACTCAGTTACCTTAACTTAACTAAAAATATGAAAACATACATAAGGCGCCAACAGCACAAAAATTTTAAACACCAAGACATAAAACAAAAAGAACCACTACAGAAGTATCGACTTGGAACGATCAGTAACACAAAGTTACTGGCGGGCTTAAACCGGTTTTACAGGTACCTAACCTCACCCTCAGCTTCTGTAGTGGTTCAGTGATAAACAAGAAATAAGAAATCATATTAAGAAAATACTAAACATAGATACCAACGTTTAACATGAATAACGGAAAGCAGAGTGAGCAGCTATTGAATGTATTAGGTGGTCACAGTGCTAGCTTGGACAGAACAAGTAAATGCAGAGGGCTAAGTGAACAGCCATTATATTCGGGTGGTCACAAAGCCATGCAACATGAAACTCGTAATTGGAATAACTTTGATAAGTGTGAACCAGAACAGCAGTACCGCCTTGGTACGGTCAGAAATCCACAAGTCTGTGACAACCATAGAGGCATCTCCCTTCTAAGCTTTGCTGGGAAGATACTAGCAAACATTATGTTGAACCGCTTGAATGTTCATCTTGATCAGAAGGGACTTATCTCAGAAAGTCAATGTGGATTCAGAAACGACTGAGGGACAAAAAACATGATCTTCACAGCAAGACAGCTTCAGGAGAAATGCCAAAAACAGAATGTAGATCTATACATGACGTTTGTCGACCTCACCAAAGCTTTTGACACAGTTGGTCGTGATGGACTCTGGAAAATCATGGCCAAGTTTGGCTGTCCACCCAGATTTATAGCAATGGTGCAGCAATTTCACGATGGCATGCAAGCACGTGTGCATAATGATGGAGAGTTCTCTGAACCATTTGAGGTAACGAATGGGGTCAAACAGGGCTGTGTTATGGCTCCAACACAGCATGATGTTTTCTGCCATGCTCATTGATGCTTTTCAGGACAGTGACACTGGTTTTCCAATCAGATACCGTTTTGGTGGCGATATATTCATTCTTAGAAGGTTGCAAGCCAAACCTAAGGTGCAGACTGATGTGCTTGATGAGTTCCTTTATGTAGATGATATGAATAAGAATGCCAGCTAAGAGGCAAAAATGCAAAGAGCCATGGATCAAGTCTCACAGTCATGTGATAACTATGGTCTCACAATCAGCACAAAAAACAGAGGTTGTACACCAACCAGCACCTGGAAAACCGTACGATGAACCAACCATCACTGTGAATGGACATAAACTGAAAGTTGTTGATAAATTCACCTACCTTGGAAGCACTCTGTCCAGAGCAATGCATATTGATGATGAGGCCACTGCCAGAATTGCAAAAGCCAGTGTGGCATTCGGAAGATTCCGTGCAAGTGTCTTGGAGCAAATGGAATCAAGCTTGACACCAAGCTGAAAGTCTACAAGGCTGTGGTACTGCCAACTCTCTTGTATGTATGTGAGACCTGGACAGTATACCAGTGTCGTCCAAATAGACTTAACCATTTCCACTTAAGCTGCTTGAGAAAGCTGTTATAAATCAAGTAACAAGACAAGATTCCAGACACGGAGGTCCTGGAGAAAGCTGTCTTAAAGCTAGCACAGCTGCGGTAGACTGGCCATGTCATATGAATGGCTGATGAGCAACGTCCAAAGAAAGTCTTCTATGGAGAACTACAAGAGGAAAAGCGCTCTCAAGGTGGCCAGAAGAAACGCTACAAAGACACCCTCAAAGCCTCTCTGAAGGATTTTGACATTGGGTCTTGGGAACAGACTGCACAAGAGCGATCAAAGTGGCGAGGTCTCATCAACAAAGGAACAGCTCTCTATGAAAAAAGAGAATCTGTGAAGCTGAAAGAAAGCGCAGAGAACGCAAAGCCAATACCAATGGGCCACCAGTTGATCCTATGACATTGACTCCTCTACTTGCAACCGACGGTTTAGAGCTAGAATTTGACTTGTCAGGCATCAAAGAACTCACCAACACACACGAACCTGTTCAAGAAATAATGATGGTCTTTCTCATTAGTGAGACACGAACAACCATACCTATTTTCTTATTTTTGATCCAAAACATAGATTGTGGGTACCCGTTAGAACGGCGGCGAGGCGGTTCTAACGTGTTCCCACAATCAATGTTTGGAGCAAAAAAAAAATAAAATTATCATTTTTTTCCAATGTAATTTCCAATTTTTAGAGCTGAAAAAAATCTCTGTATACAGAATGGGCAAGTTCTCGTAATGAAAAGAGTAAGGCATATTTTAGTTTCTGTTGTTACACATGCAACGAAAACGCTTAGTAACAATACGTTTCTGATGCACTGAATATATGTGTTGCGACCGTCCGCACGCTTAGTGATTCACCCGATCACGGTCTATAGCTCACTGCAAAGTTTCTCAAATGCTAAAGGCCCCGTCCTGACAAAGTGTTTATTAAGTTGTTTGAGCTCTTTTCGTAACTTCTTAAAATTTTTGTCTGTGTGTGTGTTTGTTGGTTAGTTTATTGGGATTCAGTTAATCAGCTTGATGTGAAGATGAATTAATCAGGTAAACATGTCCATGAAAAGTATACCCCCTCATATCCCACTTTTATATAGCAATAGTGGGGAATGGAGGGGTATACATATTTGTCTTATTTTTGTTCTTAAACATAGATTGTGGGTACACGTTAGAACCGCGTCGACAAGGCGGTTCTAGCGTGTACCAATAATCAATGTTCTGAGCAAAATTATTGAAAATATCAAATTTACAGCTAAAAATCATCTCTGTATATTGCATGGGCGTGTTTTCGTAATGACAACCCAATAGCATTATTCATTATGCATATGGAGAAGACACATTAAGAAAATACCAAGCGCATTGATTGTCTGTCGGACACTCCCTGTAGCGTTAACACCTCTGTCATTGTTGTTTTTGTGTTGTGAAGGGATGTCGGTGCTTTGATGCGTTATCGTTGCTGGTTGTGTTGACATCATTATGAAGCAGTAGGTTGAGTCATACCGCCAGTGTTTGTCAGCGTACATGGCTGCTTCACTACCACACTCTTTCTCAACAAGTTCTATATGACAGCGTGCCATTACACGGGTATACCTGGAAATATTATTTATAGTCCGAGTTCCTTCATGCATTAGAAACAAAGATAAAAAGTGAGATTATTAGTTCCTTTAAAGGGGCACTTTTGCTGCCGGGGGAATCAAGAGATTGGTTACCTGGATTACCTGTGTCTTAACTACTGGCCCAGGTTACTTGAACCTATTGAAATACTTGCAATACTTAATTTGCTGATAAGAGCTGTTAATAATTTTACAGGTAACTTTCCTCCCTGAAGCAATATCCAATCAGAATTGACTATCGCTAGTGATGTTTATAGGGGAGCTCAGAGAGATGTTGACAGGTTGGTTTCTAAACAAAAAGTGAGATAAGACACCTAATTCTGCATTTTATAGTCCAGGTGCCCCTTTAAGAGCAGTGGAAATCATTTATGTAAAATGGGATGGATATACCGCGGTTTCGGCCGTTAAAGAAGTCAATGAAAATTAATTTTGAAACATGGAAAGGTACAAATAGGCAAAGATCAGGAAAAGGCGCAATCAGAAAGAGATTCCCACTCCAAAAACCGAGGCGGGAAAAAACCAAACTAACAATTAGGCACTTATACCATGAAACATATCGTAAGCCGAATGAGCAGCTATTTTTCCAATAGGTGGCCACTCAGTTACCTTAACTTAATTAAAAATATGAAAACATACATAAGGCGCCAACAGCACAAAATTTTTTTTTTAAACACCAAGACATAAAACAAAAAGAACCACCACAGAAGTATCGCCTTGGAACGATCAGTAACACAAAGTTACTGGCGGGCTTAAACCGGCTTTCGCTGCCAGTTTTATAAAGGGTCACTGATGAAGGTTCATTATCCGATATTGTACAATATGGCCCATCTTCTAGCTTTGTATTTTTACTGCTTCCAAAGGATCTAACAATTATCTTTATTTGCTATTACTGCAGCTGGTGTTGTGCCGTGTGGCGGCCCTAAAAAGTCTCCCCGTACATCATCCATAGTGCAGATTATATTTTTCTTTTGATCCTTTGGGATCAGTGAATATATATGAAGTATTTCAATTTTTTTATGTTAAGAATCATCTTCTTAACAGTATTTTGATTATTTGGCCCCTTTGGGAATTTGAGTCTTTGATTTAGACTACACAGATGTAAATTCTTGAAATTGCAGCAAAATGTCTGGCTTTCGCTGCCAGTTTTATAAAGGGTCACTGATCAAGGTTTCCTGATCTTTGCCTACTTGTACCTTTTCATTACCCGAAATTGTACAATATGGCCCATCTTCTAGCTTTGTATTTTTACTGCTTCCAAAGGATCTAACAATTATTTTTATTTACAGGATCCTAACCTCACCCTCAGCTTCTGCAGTGGTTCATTACATTTAGTATGTTCTTCGGTCCTCGTGGTGAATCTCTAACTAGTCAATGAATCATCAAGAACAAACAAATAAATCATGATAAACATCCTGATGAATCTAAAACAAGGACTCACAGATTGAGTAAGCTGCCCGACGATGGTGATCCCTGGGCGCCGAATAACCTACTAATTCCGAAGCAAAAGAAAAACACCAGTTGGATCCCGGTGGGCCAAGCAACAGACAAGAAGCTCCGGCCCCAACCAACTAAAATGAATAGCTTTAAGTCGGGGCCATCATAGAGTCTGACGCCCGACCCACCGGCGTGCAATTAAAGAAGGCAGCATAGTTATCAACCATGATTGGGTTAAACACTAAGCATGCAGACTGTCGCATAACATTCAAGTTATAACCTATACGTCTGTAACGTGTTATGATTTTTCTGAACTGAAAAGAAAAATCATTAATTCCTATAAGTTTCTTAAATTTGTAAAGTCTGTAACGTGTTATGATTTTTCTGAACTGAAAACTGAGGATTTATTTTGTAAATATTAACAGGTTTGTCAATAACAATGTTTTGCTACAATATGTTATATGTGATGCTTCACTAAAGAAGTAGGAAAATATTATTTGAACCGACCAATGTTTAAAATTTTTGTTATGGTTTGATGCGTTGCCATCATGCGTAGGTGCTTTTAGTTTTGGAATGTGTTGTGCATTGGGTCACATAAATAACCTTGCATTTTAAAGGATAAAACGTCATATACTGTATACTTTGAAAGGCAAATGAGGGATTTTGAACTTAATTCGATGTCATTGCAAAAGGTAAAAAAAAGATGCATGTATGTAGCAGAACCATCACTGAGCAAATATTCCATATAAATTTCTCGTTGTCTGTGAGCGCTTCACGCAGACTTGCAGAAACGATTGGAACCCCTGAGCTTGAAGATGTTATTGTTGCCTACCTCATCCAATTGTGTCATTCATCAAATCTTACTGGTTCATTCAACTGCGAAACTGTTTTTGATAATCGAAATGCCGGTATTTTTATGTATAAAATGCACCATGGAATAATTTGAGAAATATATGATTGTTGGTTTAAGCACTATTTTTTACCATTGAAAACATCCCAAAGTGCGTCTTACACATAACAGTATCGCCATTTTGATTATAAACATGTACTAATAGGAACTGACCAACAAAAGGCGCAATCAGAAAGAAATTTCCACTTCAAAAACCGAATGGGAAAAAACTAAAGTGACAATTCGGTACTTATACTAGAAAACATATCTTAAGCCGAGTGAGTAGCTATTTCCCAATAGGCGGCCACTCAGTTACATAAGGTTCAAACAACACACAAGTTCAACTCCAAAACACAAAACAAATAGAACAACAACGGACGTATCGCCTTGGAACGACCAGTAAATTATAAAAAAAATACTGAGGAGCTTGAATTGATTTTTACAGAGCTCTTACCTCACCCTCATCTTCTGCAGTGTTTCACAACATTTAGTCAAATTTTCGGTCTTCGTGGTGAATCTCTAACTAGTCAGTGAATCATCAAGGACAAACAAATTAATCATGATAACCACCATGATGAATAAAAACGACGAGGACTCATAGATTGAGTAAGCTGTCCGACGATGGTGATCCCTGGGCGCCGAATAACTTACTGAAATCAGTTTTGAAGTTGAATGAACTAGTAAGAGGAGGTGAATGACAGATTAGGATAGAGCAGGAAGCAGTGATAACTTTAATTTCCAGTGTGTTCCATCGTTTCTGCAAGTCTGTGAGAAGGGCTCCCAGGCAACGCGAAAATTTGATGGAATGTTTGCACAGTGATGGTTCTGCTACGTATCTATTAAGTATTTTGGTAGAGAGAATGATAACTTTTCCCCATATGCATTTTTCCAGGCTTTTAAAGTGTTCTTGGAGTATCTCCGAACATGTTCGTGAAATGTATACCCCTTTAATAAAAATAAAACTGAGATCCTTTAAGAGCAGTGAACATATAAATGAGAAAGGGGATGGACCATAATGCGGTTTCGGCTACTTAAGCCTCTTCAGTAACCCTATAAATTTGGCAACATCGGAGCCAAAGAGAATTACTGTAATTTTGCAACTTTGAACGAGACAGTCAATTCAAATGAAGTATAATGGTTTGATCCTTTGGAAGCAGTAAAACATTCAAAAGGCGATATAATGGACTCTATTGCGCAATTTCGGGTAATGAACCCTCATCAGTAGCACTTTTTAAACCGGTAACGAAAGCCAGACTATAGTACTGCAATTTTAAGAATTTATACGAGAGGTCTAAATCAAAGACACATTCCTAAACGGGGTCAAATAATTAAAACATTGCTTAGAAGTATGTTTATAAACGTAAGTCAATGACGCCAAAGGTTTATAGATGCTAAAATTAGCGTACAGAAGCGGAAGACCGCGGTGGTGTAATGGTTAGCACGTCTGCCCGGAATGCAGGAGGTCTGTGGTTCGATTCCCGGTCGCGGCACGACCGACTTTTGTACGCTGATTATGTTTGTTTATATAATGTCCTGTATCGTGATGTTCTCTGTTTCTTCAATACTTATTCCCGATGCAGTAGAGCGTCTGTAAATCTAATCAAATAAATAAAAATGGCCGCCGTCCGTAGGTAATAAAAAGGACCAAAAATAATAGGGTCGCCTATGGCGGTAAATAATAGGCCGCTAAATAGCGTCAATGACGTCAAAGATTTATAGATGCTAAAATTAGCGTACAGAATCGGAAGACCGCGGTGGTGTAATGGTTAGCACGTCTGCCCGGAATGCAGGAGGTCCGTGGTTCGATTCCCGGTCGCGACACGACCGACTTTTGTACGCTGATTATGTTTGTATATATATACGCTATAGGACCCTGACCTTATGGGACGATTTTTTCGAGCAAAAATGGCGGACAATCTAAAGATATTTGGATTACATGTCCCGAACGAAGGTAAATTTAAAGACTTTTAACCATATTTCACTGTTCCTACACAGCAATTTTGGAAGAAAATAAATGTTCATTTTATCAGCCTGTAGTCTTAAATAGAACAATGATGGTTAAATTGTTCAAATCTAGTTTCCAGATGCATAAGAAAGTGGTGTGCTCACCTAGTTTAATGAGGAAAACGTCTAAAACAGAACGAAGAAAGTATCGGTCAGCTTTCTTTGAATTAGTGAATGTGATATTTAAGACAGCAGATGCTCTGGATAACTTTCGGATGCGAAAACGATATTAATTTATTAGAAAAACATTTTATTCCACTGTACACATACCCTTTGTTCCCAGACCAGTACAGTATTTTTCGAGCAATGTTACATTCCACTGAACGGGTATTTCGAGTGATTTTATGCTGGGGATTTCCCTAAAATTCTGGACGGGTAGTCCGAGCGATATAATCACAGCGAATTTAACATCACGCTGTGGACAAATAAACAGACAAGCATAATTTAGCAAAGTGTGATGCGCTACTTTACATATACCGCTTCAGAAAACTAGCTATCAAAATGTAAACTACCTGTTTAATCATGTTAGATAGATAGATATTTAGTCACAAGTCTCTCTCTCTCTCTCTCTCTCTCTCTCTCTCTCTCTCTCTCTCTCTCTCTCTCTCTCTCTGTCTAGGATATAGGGAAGGTGCTAAAAACCTAGTACGACACGTGCTAGGCATGGTCATAACTATGTCAGGTGTTAACAGACTATAACCTATTGGTGTTGGATTGTGCTTGGTAGACGTTTTATATTTTGTATGACATTGTGTCATAAAAAAACCCTGACGGGCCCTTAGCTAATCGGACTGCTTCCTGGCAGAACTATACTTACTAGTTTACAGCATCCTAATATCAAATCCGTTGTCGTTATCGTAATTTGTGTCAGGCAGTGGTTACATGTACTCGTTTGCATAGGCTTCAGTGCAACATGATTTAACAAATCGGAGAGCATTTATATCGTACAGGATAATGACGCTGGTAGTGAGTCTTTACCATTTGTAGCACGAATGGATAATTAGTGACCGACGTAATCTGGCACCTGGGATAGCGTTGCCCATTGAACTACGCAATTGAATTTAAAACTTTGTAGAAAATATACCCCACCTATAAACCATAAAATGAGGATGGTCAAGGGTCGCCTATGTGGGTTCATTACCCGAAATTGTGCAATGTGGCCCATACAATCTCCCTTTGAATGTTTTCACTGCTTCCAAAGGATCTTACATTTTTTATTTTATATATTTGTTTATAACAGTGTTCATGTCAGTTTTTTACGATTTATAGTACTGGGTTGTGTAGTTGTATAAGCCTTTTAACGTAATACCAACGGTTCAGGTCATATGTTGTGGTACATGGAATTCTGCTATTGTGAATAATGAGTGTTCGCAATAAAAACGGAGAGGAAGTCAGAAACATATATTCTTATAACGACTGCTAACATGCCTGGTCGCTCGTCTCTCACTAATACCGTCATTATTTCTTGAATAGGTTTGTGTGGTTCTTTGATGGCTGACTAGGCCAATTCTAGCTCTAAACTGTCGGATGCAAGTAGAGCAAGTCAAAGTCATGGAATCAGTGGTGGCCAATTGGTATTGGCTTTGCGTTCTCTGTGCTTTCTTTCAGCTTCACAGATGCTTTTTTATCATAGATAGCTGCTCTTTTGTTGACGACACCTAGCCACTTTGGTCTGTTCTTAAGACACCATTGGTATGTCGAAATCCGTAAAAGAGGCGTTTGAGTGTGTCTTTATAGCATTTCTTCTGGCCACATTGAGAGCGCTTTCCCTCCTGTAATTCTCCATAGATTACTAAGAAGACTGTCTTTGGAAGTCGCTCATCAGGCACTCTTATATCATGACCAGTCCACCTTAGCTGTGCTAGCTTTAAGACACTATGCATGTTTTGCATCCCTGCTTTCTTCAGGACCTCCGGGTCTTGAATCTTGCCTTGCCACTTGATGTATAACAGCTTTCTCAAACAGCTTAAGTGGAAATGGTTAAGTCTCTTTGCATGACGCTGGTATACTACAGGTCTCACATGCATAGAAGAAGGCTGGCAGTACCACAGCCTTATAGACTTTCAGCTTGTTGTCAAGCTTGATTCCATTACGCTTCCAGACATTTGAACAGAGTCTTCCGAATGCCATACTGGCATTTATCATTCTGGCAGTGACCTCATCATCAATGTGCACTGCTATGGAGTGAGTGCTTCCCAGGTAGGCGAATTTATCAACAACTTTCAGTTTTTGTCCATTAGATCTACTATGAATCTGGGTTGACAGCCAAATTTGGCCATGATTTTCAATTGTCCATCATGACTAACTGTGTCAAAAGCTTTGGTGAGGTCGACAAACGTCATGTACAGATCTACATTCTGTTCTTGGCATTTCTCCTGAAGCTGTCTTGCTCTGAAGATCATGTCTATTGTCCACGGTCCCCCTGTCTGTTCTGAATCCACATTGACTTTCTGGGATAAGTCCCTTCTGATCAAAATGAGCATTCAGGCGATTCAACAGAATTTTTGTCAGTATCTCCCCAACAATACATAGGCTTTATGATTTCTTTTCCGTTTGTATAGGTGGATTATGGGTGCATCCTTAATTTTATTGTGGGATAGCTGCCTTCCTCCACAAACAGTGAAACAACTCTGTCAGTTTCTCTGCCAATGCCTGGATAAATCCCACATCTCACGCAATTGGAATTTGCGTTACATGTTAAGAGTTAGGACAAAAGATTTTAATGATTCAATGGTTAAAATACAATCTTTAGATGCTCAAAACACCCATACAGAAGTGGACTCAGAATACCCGTTCTATGTAAAATATGTGCGAAATACCCGTTAAGTACTGCTCGAAAAATACTGAACTGTTTTGCACGCGACTTGGGAACTTTATATGTCTGTACAGTGATTAAAGCCAGTAGTTTTCTGCTTAATTTTACAATGTAGCCTTCATGTGAGTTTGTGGGTTCTTAGTGTGATGGACTATTCCTATTTTGACACATAAAGTATACTTAACTAAATTTTAGGATGAGTTTTGTCTTTCGAATTTCATACATTATACATGAGCAAAGCCACCCGAACACCTTTGTTTGTCATTTATTTTCTGCATACCACTCCAGTGAACAAAAACTGCTTGCACTAACATACACTAGATACATACCGAGCTGCACATGTATTCAAGTTTGCCCTAGGTGGAAATAAACTCAATTTACGTCAAGAAAAATGGCTGCATCTTCATTATTTATCCTCCTGTCCGCCATTTTGGTTTGCTCGAAAAAATCATCCCATAAGGTCAGGGTCCTATAGCGAGTATATATATCATTTTTTAATGCTGAAAAAGTATTTTGCCTGATTTTGCATGGGCAAGGCTTCGCTATATACTTTGCTTATCAAGGGCAAAATACATGGCTGTGTCGCCAGCCTGACTCTTGACCTCACCTTTTCTGGAAGGTCGTTTATTATGCCCCTAACTTTGGAAAAGTTTGAGGTGCACATTGCTTTACGTGTGTGTGTGTGTTGGTGTGTGTGCGCGCGTGCGTGTTAGTTTGTGTGTGTGTTGTGTGTCGCGCGGTTCGTCTGTCTGTAAGTCACTAGTTTAAAACTTTAGAATGACACGTTAGGGTTTATAAATTTCATTAGCAAATACCTCATGAAAGAAAATGCATATGTTCGTGAACATAAAAAAAAACGATGTTTGGACTAATTCTGCTATACTTTAGCTAGGATTTCGATAAAGTCGCTCACGTAAAAAAATGCTTCCTTAACTTCCAGTTCAGTATAAATTAATTTGGATTAAAAACTTCCTTGACAATATATGCCCATCTATCATTTGGGCCTCAGAGCATTAAACGAGTAAAATTGTATATTATTTAAGCTCAAGTATGGGTTCCTTGGAGAGAAAAAAAAAAAAAAAAAAAAAAAAAAAAAAAAAAAGAAAGATTTAAACCTATGCTGTGGCTCATATAGAAGATTTGGTTCAGTAAATGGTCTGAGGTTCAGAAACCACGACATGCTCTAGCATCTCGGGACACATGTCAGGGAGATAGGTCAGTAGGTGATTTCTATCCCCTTTTTGAAACAACAAATGGGACAATTTTTGCCTCTTTCCAAATCATGGTGAGCTTTCCATTGAAATGGGATTTTTTTATCAGTCAGTAGTGACTAGCTTACTAGGTCAACCCGTCAACTGACAGTTTAACTCATTTAAGCCTGGCGTCCCTTTTATGGGACATAGGCAAACAGAATAGCCCCAGATGTGACGCCGCAGAACGCGGCGTCCCATCTGAGGCTATTCTGTTTGCACAGAGAAATTTCATCGAAAAATCAGATAAAAAAATAAAAATCACTCCTAACACCACTAAAATGAAAGTGAACTCATCCAATTGATAATGATGGGAGAATCTATTCGTCAAATATGGGTTAAAACAATATACACAATACCTGCATATTATATCAAATTGTTCAAGCATGTTCAGTTTACTCATCTCATTGTGTTCTTCGGTGCCTGATTTTGCGATGGTCACCAGGCTTGCCACAGCCTCTGCCGAACAGTTAGACTGTGCCGCCGCCTCGTATGCCTGACTTATACAAAGGCCGTTTCCCACGTAGACTGAAAATGTTATCAGAAGACATAATTTGCCTGGCAGACGCCATGGCTAGGTACTCATATTAGCCGAAATAACCTTTAAAAATTACGAAAAACTGAATAATAATAATAATAATAATAATAATAATAATAATAATAATGATAATAATTGAGCCTGTGCGTGAGAAAACCAACAATTTGGATTTCCGACCAGGTCCGACACAAACCAGGCTGTACAGTCACAGAAGCAGGCTAGAAGCTTGAAATTTCGGATTTAAGAAGAAGAGAGATTGTACTATCCGTGTAGCGAAAACAAAGGCGCTGATCAGCTTCGCGGTCACCGCGAAGCTGATCTGCGGCTTTGTTTTCGCTTATGCAAATTGTTGGTTTTCTCATGCACAGGCTCAATTATTATTCTTATTTCTGTTCGTTTCCTGCACAAAGTGCAGAAAATACTCCAATCAACAACGAAATGAGATATTTGAACGTAAGAGTACGTAATGATCAGGAAATGGAGCAGTCGGATAGAAATTACCACTCCAAAAACGGAGGTGGGAAAATTCTAAAATAACAATTAGGGGTTGGTAACTCAAAGCCATCTTAAGCTTAAGATCAACTTACGACCAACTTAAGTATCTCTTAACGTTTATGGTGAATAACTTAAAAGGGCCTTAAGTTACGATGACAACATAACAGCATCGTAACTTTGGCGTCGTCTTATCGTACAAAGTGGCACCTTTCATTTGAAAAAGTTACGATAGCTTAGAGTAACTAGAATAGCAAGGGCGTAAATTTTAAGGTGGCCATCTTAAGTATGTCGTAAGTAGGGGGACTTACGAAGCCTTCGAGTTACTGGGCCCAGGTACTTATATTAGGACAATATTGATTGATCTGCTGATTTGAGTGACATTCGCAAACTCCTTGACCTTTAAAACGAAATAGTCAAGTGAACATTTTACCTTATTATGTGGAATTTTGGCCATGTAGATACCAAAAGGTAACTGCTAAAATAAAATATGCTGTGCAAAGAATTTTGAAATAAATTGTGCTTTAACCAAACAATTACAATATTTTTGTCAGAAGAGGTGACAACCTTAAAGATAAAAGGTGAATAGATTTTAAGAACACCTAACACCTGGAACACTGTTTCAGTTCTAAAATAGATTAAAACGGTTACCTGATTTACACTAAAACTTGATTGACCTAAATGCTGAAACGGAAAGGTCGAGTCAAAAGGGCTGTAAAATCAGTATTATACTTTAATAAACGCAAATGTTTCGCAACAATTTACATCCTCGTTTTCTTCTACATTGCCCATGTAAGGATATTTTTGAAAGTATGTTTTATGTCCCTGCACAATGAGTAATGATTTGCCATAAACGGGATTTGATCGCATGTTTTCGTTCTGACGTTAATGTGACGTTTGTGATTTTTAACAATTTGCATCTAAAATATGGATGTTTATTTCTTTTTGAAAACAAACAGCATCAATCGATAGACTGGTGTCTGTACATACAGAAAACAACAAAAACGTTTGTAAATTGTTGTTTAGCAGCACTCTTAGTTGATGCGTTTCTTTGTTGACATTAGCTTATTTTTTCAAACATCCATTACATACTCATTATGCTTGGCTAGGGAGCGATCTTTTTGTCATTTGTGCAGTGTACTAAGAGCTACATTATGCCGTTAACCGATTTCGATTATTGGTATCCGTTTGCCTATTAACAGCCAATTACGTCAAAACTTAAACACGTCACACACACGTTATAAACGTCGGCCAAGGCATAGAATTTCCATATTAGCGTTTGTTGACCTTTTTGCTTTTCAAAACAAACGTTGGTTTAAAATTTCATTTTCACATACAATGTAGGGTATTGTACCCCTGTGACTTTTAAAAAAAATGGGCTACCTTGACGTTTTGACGTTTTCTCGGCATCCATAAGCCACATTGTTCTGATTTTCATGTAGAACTAGACTTGTCAATCGTAATATCATCAAAAGAAACATTTGAGCCGATAAGAAACAAAATGCATTTTATAAGTGTTGCGAAACTTTTGCGTCTAAGTATATTTCAAGTACCATTATTGTTATTTTGATTATTACCATCATCATCACATTACGGAAACTTCTCCATGAGTACCTGGGAATTTCTTTTACTGACATATTAAATATCTATTTGTGATCTAAATTTTAATTTTACAAATATTTACCTTGCCTATCATAAAATAATGGTTTATTATATTGATTTTTGTTACTGTTAACTTTGTGTTACTGATCGTTCCAAGTCGATACAGAAGCTGAGGGTGAGGTTATGGCCATGTAAAACCGGTTAAAGCCCGCCAGTAACTTTGTGTTACTGATCGTTCCAAGTCGATACAGAAGCTGAGGGTGAGGTTATGGCCATGTAAAACCGGTTTAAGCCCACCAGTAACTTTGTGTTAATGATCGTTCCAAGTCGATACTTCTGTGGTGGTTCTTTTTGTTTTATGTCTTGGTGTTTAAAAAATTTTTGTGCTGTTGGCGCCTTATGTATGTTTTCATATTTTTAGTTAAGTTAAGGTAACTGAGTGGCCACCTATTGGGAAAATAGCTGCTCATTCGGCTTACGATATGTTTCATGGTATAAGTACCTGACTGTTAGTTTGTTTTTTTCCCACCTCGGTTTTTGGAGTGGGAATCTTTTTCTGATTGCGCCTTTTCCTGATCTTTGCCTACTTGTATCTTTTTGTTAGTATTTAGCATTTTTACATTTAAATTGATTTTTGCACTTGACCCTGTCAAACCTCAATTTCACTATATAAGTATAGGGTTGAAGGGATTAAGTTCCACACGCAGATGTTTCCATTATTATTATTATTATTATTATTATTATTATTATTATTATTATTATTATTTGAAAATTAAAACAAAAGAAAGAAAAGCAAGACCAAGCATTTACCATGCGAATGATTGCAGAAGTAGTCGATGAATTTTAGCATCAGGTCCGCCTGTACGAACATCTGAAAAACTGGGTCCAGATAACAGTCGTATTCATTATTAAGATATTCAATGCAATCGACGACTTCTCTGCTTCTGTTAGTTCTGTAAAAGGCGAGATAAATTATTAACATCCTGTCTTACTGCTACCAAATCGCATGCCATAAGATACTATGAGACGGTGTATAACTTTTCAAATAAAAAAAAACAAAAAAAAAAACGTTTTGGTCAATAAAAATCTGGCGAGGTGCTCAGTAAATTGAAGTGCAGAAGGTTCCAAAATTAACAGTAATTCGTTTCGGCTCTATGATGCCAAATCAATAGGGCAACTGATTAGTCTTGAGTAGCCGAAACTGTATTGCCCATACCTTTTCTCACAAATATGCTTACTGCTTTCAACGGATCTATTGTCCACATACGATTTTGCTACTCAGTACACCACAATACCACATAATCTGATTAAGGAAAAAACTTCTCGAGTTCGATATAAGAGGTACAAGTAGGCAAAGATCAGGAAAAGGCGCAATCAGAAAAAGATTCCCACTCCAAAAACCGAGGTGGGAAAAAACCAAACTAACAATCAGGTACTAATACCATGAAACAATCGTAAGCCGAATGGGCAGCTATTTTCCCAATAGGTGGCCACTCAGTTACCTTAACTTAACTAAAAATATGAAAACATACATAAAGCGCCAACAGCACAAAAATTTTTTAAACACCAAGACATAAAACAGAAAGAACCACCACAGAAGTATCGACTTGGAACGATCAGTAACACAAAGTTACTGGCGGGCTTAAACCGGTTTTACATGGCCATAACCTCACCCTCAGCTTCTGCAGTGGTTCATAACATTTAGTTAGTTATTCGGTCCTCGTGGTGAATCTCTAACTAGTCAATGAATCATCAAGAACAAACAAATAAATCATGATAAACATCCTGATGAATCAAAAACCAGGACTCACAGAAAGGGCATTAATAGCTAAGGGTTCACTTAATTTAGCATGTAATGTCAGTGAGGATTTTTTTTCACTTCCTCTGACCAAAGTGGATAATACACTTAAGTCATGTCAGGGTATATGCGACGCCTTCTCCTATCTCCTGGATAATATCTTTATTAGATTCGGAACCAATTTATACAGACAGATTGTTCCGATGGATACAAATTGCGCCCCTCTCGTAGCTGATTTATTTTTAAAATGCTACGAAAGAGATTTCATGGATTCTCTTAATCAAGAAAATCAAAATTATATTTTCGAGGTTTTCAATTCGACTTCCATGTACTTTGATGACCTTTATAACATTGACAATACTTATTTTGAAGGCATGGCCAACCAGATTTATCCACCTCAACAACAGTTGAATAAAGCCAACACCACAGATACCGAGGATTATTGCGCCATCTCCCGAACGTTTACCACTGTTACCTTGTTTAATTGTTTTGTTTGCGATTTAACGTCCCAGGAAACAGCAATAGTCAGGACGTGTCGGGACGTTGACACCATTGCATGGCATGTGTACAAAACGCAATAGTATAATGACATCCGAATATGCATCAAAATTATTGACGCCCAAGTAAAAAGCTAATGATTCCCTGCACAGATCCTCTGTGACCACCTCACTTCAACAGCAGCTCACCCTGCTTTCCGATATGCATGTTACATGTTGGTACTATGTATTATATTTTCTTAACATGATTTACCTTACTTCCCTGTTTATATCTGTTTATACTTAAACCACTGCAGAAGCTAAAATGGTGAGGTCAGGTATCTGTAAAATCAGTTTAAACCCACCAGTATTTTTAGAACGGATCGTTCCAAGGCGATACTTTTTGTGGAGGTTCTTAGTGTTTTATGTCTTGGCGTTCAGTTTTTGTGCTGTTTGCCAATTATGTACGTTTTCATATTTTCCTTTAAAATTAAGTAACTTAGTGGACCCCTTTTGGGAAAATGGCTGCTCATTCGATATGTTTTCATAGTATAAGTACATGGTAGTTTATTTAGTTTTTTCCCACCTCGATTTTTGGAGCGGGTACCTGATTGCACATTTTCCTGATCATTGCCTTATTTTACCTTCATACATTGTACGCGGTAAATTATTCATCAGATGGTCAATTAGTTGGAAATAAGTTATACAGCCCCTTAACGTCACCTTCAGCTACTGCAGTGGTACACACTATTTAGTTAGTTGTTCGGTCCCCATGGTGAATCTCCAACCAGTCAATGAATCATCAAGGAAAAACAAATAACTAGAGGATATTCAAGTTTTTGGAGTGAATATGCGTTTTATTTCATTGAGTGAAGTGAAAAATTCTTATATTTCATGAGTGCCGAAGGCACGAATAAAATATATAATTTTTCACTTCACGAGATGAAATAAAACTCATATTCACGACAAAAACTTGAAATTTCTTTTTATTATATTGCACGTAGTCATTGTAACGTTGCGCGCTAAAGCATTTGACGTCAAAATCTTAAATGACGTCATTACGTCACGTCATTACGTCGCTATTGTGTGTGAACGTTCATTGCGTCAACAATAGCATAGATTATAAAATTTAGTTATGTACAAATTAGAAATGAAACGGTGGAATCGTAATTTGCGTATTCCCAAATCTTATATTTTCACATGTGAAAATATAACTTTTTTTTATATTTTCGCATGTGAAAATATAACTTTTTCAAATATTGGTTGTATTTAATACATATTTCTCTATATTTCATCACTTGTTATATAATAAATAATGATAACCACCATGATGAATCAAAAACAAGGACTCACAATAACTCCGTAGTTTCACAGGTTTTCCCGACCGAACGCACAAAACTGCTTTTGCTTTTTCCCCAATCACAAGACCGTCGGTGTCCAAAACGCAGAATGGCCCGGTCTAACTTCTACTCATACAAGCCAATCCTTCCCTCGGATTTTCAACAGTCATTTCGGATAAAACAAACCGCATATAATCAAATGTCATCTTATATCATAATCATTCTCATTTATTATACACTTACCTGCAAACCTGCTGTACTACCTCAATATAATCTCTAGGACGGTCTCTCATTTCTGGAATGTCAGTGCATTCATATGCTCTATTAAAGCTGAGTCCGCAATCATAAGGTAACTGCGTAACAGGCACAAGCGTATCTGATTACAAAATGAAAAAAAAAAAAAAAAAAAAGCCAACATGTGAAAGGTAAGTCTAGATGAAATACCGCCAGCATTTCACCAGTGATCACCATAACACAAACGGCAGGTAATTGAGTCAGAAATAATTATTACAATTTGAGCTGGAGAGTGGATGCCTCCAGTCTTTATTCTGTCTATGGTCAAATCGAATCCAACTGATATTAGAGCTAGCGAATGTTAATGAATTGAAAATCGTTTTTGATCGCTATTTTTGCATAACGTCAGTACAAAAGAAAGAAATAATGGTGTACTATATTTTACAGCCTCATCACATTTTCAAACGCGTAAAAGCTGTCATTTTACGCTCGTTCCTGGCCGATTTCAGTTTCTCATTATTAGCACGTGCTTTGCATGGCGCCTGGAAACGAGCATACGTAAAAGACGTTTATTAACAGCACGTGCGCGCGTGGATTGCAATACTAATACATGACTTTCTCTTCATTAATAAGCAGATGTTAATATCTTTGGCACGGGCATTTATGCAATAATGGTTAAGACATGAGGGTCTGGATGGGGGTCCTGGTATTCACTAATCACTAAAAATTTAGCCATTTATTCACCGTCATTAAAATTTTGGCTTATTCATTAAAATTAGCTTGATTATTCATTAAAATAAAAGTAATTACTAGTCCAATAATAAGCAAAGTAGGTGTTCCCCACCTAAGGCATGCCTTATCTCAAGCCACCAGGACTTGTTCTGTGATATTAAATTGTAGACTGCTGAGTGCAACCTTGATATAAATATCTTGAGAGAAGCATAATTATATACTCTGCTAGACCACAAAACCTCATAGAAACTTTCAGTATACCGATTATTTTTAGCAAATCCCCTTTTAAATCTGTTAAAGTATAATCCACTGAATAAGCCATAAGTTTTACCCTAAATTTTTCTCTTTAATGATGAATACCAAAGGTTATTTAAGAAAAACTGTAACATCAGGGGTAAAAGTTCTAATAAAATGCTGTTGTTTTTATTTAGTAAACTAGTTAGCAAAGTAGTACTATGTGATTTATGAATTTGTGCTTGTGCCTGATTGTACAATACATTTTATTAAATACCGAGCGAGCGAAGCGAGCGAGGAAAAAATATGTAGCGCCATATAAATTGCCAGATAGATTTGCATAAACGTTCTTAGTGCTGCCTTGTTTCTGTATATTTATGTTCTGTCATATAAAAAAGCAAAATGATGTCCATCCACAGAAAAGATTATCATTTAGGATTGGGTCATACAAATAAGGACATAGCGGGGTAAAAGTCACGGCGGAAATGAGAAACGTAATGGGCGTGATAAAACGGACTGAACGGAACACACCGTGACAGAACGTAACAGTACGTAGCGAAACTTGGAGGCGGTCCGTAGTGCAACGGGAAGCTAGTGAACAGCCCGGCAAGCTACGGGTCTTCCACGTTCAGCTGCGTTTGTCCACGGTCGTCTCACGCCTCGCCCCGTTTCCTACGGAACACTGAATACGTTTTGTTGCGTTAAGTGACGGTGCGTTACGGTCTTTGACGGTGTTGATCCCGTTCTACTTCGTATGTCACTCTATGTTACGGTTATCACGGCGCGTGGAGTTTAAAGATATAAAATGACATATCATTGGGACAAGTTCCTTCATATCGGAGCAGTAACTAATCGGAGCAGTAACTATAGTGAACAATAGAGACCATGCGCTGCACTATGCCATTGAAGGAGAAATAAAATCCCAAACTTTCTTAATCAACTCTGCAGTCGGCTGTAGATGAGCGCGATTGTTACTATTTCAAATGACTTATTGTTATATAAAAGGCACATAAAACGCTTTAAATTGCATGGTGTCTACGTTTCGTCCGTAGCTGACCTTGACAGAACGAAAAAACTTGTTACACCTTGGTCAAAACGCAACTGACCGCAACAGAACGTAACAGGCCGTAATAGAACGTGCTAATTAATAATCATGATAGATCGTGCACAACCGTAACGTACCTTAGCGCCTCCGTGACACACCGGCTTATCACTACCACGGCTTGTTACGGATATCGTAAAGCAACGTCAAAAAAAACTTAACAAGACGTTAAAGATCTTGAAAACAGAGAAACATTTTACCAAATTCCACGGCACGCTACGTTTCGAGAAAACGGGGCTGCCGGGGCCGCCGGAAACATAGTGTAAACGCAGTATTAGACAATTTCATAGCTAATTTTTAGAATATTCATTATTCTTTAAAATGGTATTATTCACTATTCATTATATTACTCTGCTATTCATTAAAAATTATTCATTATTCTTTAGGACCTCATTATTCACTTATTATTAAATTGTTTGCTTCTTTATTCACTCTGATTAAAATTTTAGGCCATTATTCATTAATCATTATACCCCATCCAGCCCTTTGTTTGCATGCGGTGGAAAAAAATTTATTATACCTACCAAAAATCGGAAATGTGCTTGTAAGTATACCAGTTACCACACAAAGTGTCCAAAGCACCATTTTTGAGAAAAGCAATTCTTGAAGACACAAATGAATTCAAGACAAACTTTAATGGCCGCGTAAGTTAAGAAAAATAAAATATAGGTAATAAGATATAAAATAGGCAATTAGCGTAATTGAGACATTTTGATACCGTTGCGAATGGTGTAGAAACAAAGATAATTTCAAAACAGGGTACATGTGTTCGAGGCTAGAATTATTCATCGCAAAAGCAAACTGTTAAATTATTCTGCTAGGCGTTTCTTAAGTGTGCACAAAATCTATATTTTGAACCACAGAAAAAAACATATAACCATGTTCAACCCAGTTTTACTTTATAACAGCGGGTTGTAATGGGGTATTCATTTCAAGGATTTGTTTATGTGATGTATGAATCTTTATTGAGGCATTGAGTTTCAAATATTTAATTTGCTATTAAAAACTATTTCAATAAAATGAACATTGAATCATTTTTGCGACAAATCAGTATGGTTATAAAGCAAATTTACCTATGCAGTTTCACATTTCATTCTTTCTGACCTTTTCGACCTGTGTTTGTGCTACGACATCAGGAAAACATGTCCGTGCAATGAATACCCCCTTAAACCCCACTTTTATATAGTAAAACTGGGGTTCGCAGAGGTATACCTATTTTTCTTATTTTTGCTCCAAAACATAAATTGTGGGTACTCGTTAGAACCGCCTCGGCGAGGCGGTTCTAACGTGTACCCACAATCTATGTTTTGAGCAAAAATAAGAAAACTATCAAAAATTTTCTACTGAAATTTTTCATTTTTTTACAACTTTAAAAATCTCTGTATATTGCATGGGCAAGTTTTCGTAATGGATAGATGCCAGCTCCATCCGTTGTTCCAGGCAATCTGAATCCATTTTTCATGTATGATTGCACGCCTAGATGTAAGTTTCATATCATCATCATCATAATCATCATCATCATCATCATCATCATCATCATCATCAGTTCTGACTGCTTTTCTTAATAACTCAATTATTTTTAAAGTTTCTTATTTGACCCTGTTCACACTCTTTCACTTCTTAATGGTAAAAAATAGGCAATGTTAGCAAATGACGCAATCAGAAAAAGACAGAAAGAAAGAAAGAAAGAAAAAAAAACAACACCCCGAAACCGTAGGTGGGAAAAAATAAAATTATAATAAGGTACTAAGGTACTTACATGTATAATAAAGGAACTTATCGTAAGCCGTGTGAAAAGCTATTTCCTAATAGGCGATCAGAAAAAATGATCAACTCAGTAACTGAAAATAGATTTATTGGCGAACTCTCCCTAAGTATTAACCTTATTTTATATTATTACTAGCGCCCTCATACAAAATTACCTTCGGCGTCCCCGGATGCCGAACGGTTCATAGCGCTGATTTCTCCCCTTTTCGCCCAACCTACTGATTGGCCCTAATATTAAAACCGAATAAAAACAGTCTTGGGTGAACAAATTGCCATGTCGCCCTGTCATCAAGGGCAGCAAGTGTTTTCTGTCATTTAGAGTGTGTGATTAGATATTGAAAAAATTCTCTGCAGTTTGGTCAGATCAGGAGAATCTATCCAGCGACTAACCAGCTTTAAATCAAACAAATCAGAAGTTGTCATGGCCATTACTATCTGAATGTCAAGTTTGCCCATTGGATTTTGGGGTTTGACTTTGGTTTTGACTGCACCACTTCCTTGTCGTTGCTTCCTTCTGATTATTCTATAGTTTCCTGAGGGGACGTGATTTTGTCGGTTATTAAATAAAAATAAGACTGAGATGCTGTAAAAACTTGATTTTTATAGGTAAACGAATCATTTGCGAAAAAATAATCTATGAATTATTGTTTTCTAAATATAAGTAACTAATTGTCAATTTAGTTCTCCCCACCTCTACCCGGGTATTCGGTTTTGAAGTGGGAATTTCTATCTGATTGCGCCTTTTCCGGATCATTGCCTACTTTTACCTTTTAAATACAATTCCCAAATTATGATAATTGCGTTTATTTTTTCACCGAGAGCAGCCGAAATGCTAAACTCCTTGGCTGATAAAAAATAACTAATCAGAACCTGTTCTAATAAAGTCTGTATTCATTTCAGTTGTTTTGTTTGTTTAATGTTATGCTGTTTGTATTTTTTTGTTTTCTTCGTCTTTGTGTCACTCTGTAGTTGAGATTATCCGGCTCAGTTGATTAGCTTGACGTGAAGGTATGCACCAGATAATGGCATCATCATCAGGAAAACATGTCCGTGCAATGTATACCCCGTTATACCCCACTTTTATATAGCACAACTGGGGTACGCAGGGGTATACCTATTTTTCTTACTTTTTCTCCAAAACATAGATTGTGGGTACTCGTTAGAGCCGCCTTGGCAAGGCGGTTCTAACGTGTACCCACAATCTATGTTTTGAGCACAAAAAAAAAAGAAAAATATCAAATTTTTTCTACTGAAAATTTTCAGTTTTTGCAACTTTAAATATCTCTGTATATTGCATGGACATGTTTTCGTAATGATTGTCCGAGTTCTACAGTGGAACATAATAGCCACTGCCAAGCTTAGCCAGTCCTTATTTTGGCTATTATTTCAAAAAAAAAATAGCCGCGTAATGATAAAACCAAAATTTTGTACATGCGAAAACAAAGGCGCAGATCAGTTTGCGTAGTAACTGCGAAGCTGATTAGTGCCTTTGTTTTCGCTACACAGATAATATAATTCATCTTCATTATAAATCTAACATTGCCAGTCTCTAACGGCATTTCTGTGCTTGTATAGTTCGGTTTTTCGTTTAACTTGGTCGGAATCCTAACTTGTTGGTTGTCTTGTGCGAAGGCTCATATTAATAATTCAACACATACAATACGAGATGCAGAAGATGACACATTAAAAAGCCCACAAGTATATATATTGTCTGGCGAACACACCCTGTGCCGTTGAATTCTCCTTCTTGATTGATTCTGTCTTGTGAAAGGCCGTCGGATGTTTGCTGCTGCGTCGTTGCTGGTTGCGTTGTCACTAACATATAACAGTGAGACATTGAAAACCTCCAGTGTTTGTCAGCGTACGCTGCTGCTTCACTTCCGCACTCTACCGCAACGGAGTTTATATGACAGCTTGCTAGTTCACGCATCAAACTTCAAACAAAATAATAAAAATACCCGTAAAATTATTTTCAAATACTTTCATAACGTTACACATTACCATTACGAAAACATGCCCATGCAATATACGGAGGTTTTTAAAGTTGTAAAAACGAAAATTTTAGTATTTTTGATATTTTTCTTATTTTTGCTCAAAACATAGATTGTGGGTACACGTTAGAACCGCCTCGGCTAACGAGTACCCACAATCTATGTTTTGGGACAAAAATAAGAAAAATATCAAAAATACCCCTGCGAACCGCAGTTTTTCTATATAAAAGTGGGGTTTAAGGGGTATACATTTCACAGACATGTTTTCGGATGTGTTATGCGACAGTCTGCATGTTCAGTTTTTAACCCTGGTCGATAACTATGCTGACTTCTTAAATTGCACGCCGGTGGGTTGGGCGTCAGACTCTATGATGACCCCGACTTAAAGCTATTCATTTTAGATGGTTGGAACCGGAGCTTCTTGTCTGTTGCTTGGCACACCGGGGTTTAACAAGTGGTTTTCTTTTGCTCCGGATTTTTAATTCGTTTTTTTTTTTTTTTTTTTTTTTTTTGCTCCGGATTTTTAATTCGTTATTGGGCGTCCAAGGAACTCCAGCGTCGGACAGCTTACTGAATCTGTGAGTCCTCATTTTTGATTTACCATGGTGGTTATCCTGATTTATGTGTTTGTTTTGTTCTTGATGATTCATTGAGAGATTCACCACGAGGACAGAACAACTAACTAAATGTTGTGAGCCACTGCGGAAGCTGAAGGTGAGGGTATGGCCAAGTAAAATCAATTAAAGCCAGCCAGTAATTTGTAAATTACTGATCGTTCCAAGGCAATACTTCTGTGGTGATTCTTATTATTTTATGTCTTGGTGTTGAATTTTTGTGCTGTTATCACCTTATGTATGTTTTCATATTTTGTAAGTTGAGTTTGGGTAACAGAATGGCCACATAGTGGGAAATGGCTGTTTGGCTTACAATAGGTTTTCTCAGTATAATTACCTGATTGTTAAATTATTTTTTCCCACCTCGGTTTTTTGAGTGGGAATTTCTTTCTGATTACATCATTTCCTGATCATTGCCTACTCTTACTTTTACATAACTTGACATTTGAAATGAGCTTGCAAACATGTCAAATGATTGTTAATTTATTTAAAATACTGTTTCAAACGTTATAAGACAAGTGACGTCCGTTTAAATTTTGATGAGTTACATAACGTAAACTTCTTACACAAAAAACGCACAGAAGTGGGGAGGTGCAAAACAGGAAAACCAAACATTTTAGCAAACCTGTTTAGTTTTGGTTACAAAGTGTTCATTATGTTTTAAGAAAATAAATACCCATTCGCTATTTTTTTTCTAAGAAATTAAAATGTTGTATAGGTGTTCGAAATTCTGAAATGCTGTGCAGTAAGTAAATGCAATCCAAAACAAAATATATATTTGCACATGTGTAAATTTAAAATATAATCCTTTTAAGTTTCTCACATGCGAAAAGATAACATTTCAAATATCTGTTTTATTTGATAAATATTTCTCGTATTTCTTGACTTGGTATATAATAATATAATGTTTTAACTGCTTCTATAGGATCAAACAATTATATTTTGTTATTCACTATCAATTTACCAATTCAAGGCAATCTAGAGATGCATATTTTAAAAAAGAAATAGTGTACTATCACCTGCACATTATATCCATTTGTTGAGACATAGGCAGTTTACTGTACTCGATGTGTTCTTCCGTGTCTTCGTCTGTGATGGAAGTTATGTTTGCAATAGCTCCCGCCGAACAAGTCAAAGACGTCCCATAAGCCTCACTTATACACAAGCCTTTTTCTACATAAACTGAAAATATAGTCAACAGACAATAATATTGCCTGGTGATCGCGGGGGCCTAGATTAATGAAACCGATGCGATTCTAACGAGTACCTACACTTTGTTTTAGAACACAGTAAGAAAAAAACTATTTACCCCTGTGCACCGCAGTTTAACTGTGATATAAAATTGTTTATTTTATACTTAGCAGTGAATTAATGTATATCAAAAATGGATAAAAGTGATATTTTCACTGCAGAATTGATATTGATATTTTCACTAGTGATTGATATTAGCCGATATTTTCACTGTAGACTTTGGATTACTTCTGACGTTTCCATTCACTTGACGTCATTAAATGTGCCTCACTTCAGAAATTCAAATGCCTATAACTCCGTTATTTACGAACGAAAACATAAAGTGTGGGTATTCATTTTCTTAGTTAGAACGTTAGGAACAATGTGGTACGCAAATTATTTGGTTTTTTGTTTTCAAAAATTTTTGGTTTTTGCATTTTCACCGCCTGCTTTGTGAATAGGAAAATGCCCGTGTATTGTATAAAATAAAAAGAAAAATTACTTTTTATCGGTAAATACCAAATATAGTTCATAACATCTAAATTTTCACTCGTGCTAGGCACTCGTGAAAATTTTGATGTTTTCAACTCACTCGATGAAATATATTTGGTATTCACCTCAAGAAAGTAAATATCCTCTATTCATTGTTCTTATATCCGATAAACATAAATTGAGTTGAATGAAGGGGGTATACATTTTACAGGCATGTTTTCCTGATTGTCATTTAATTACCGCTCTTCAACCCATATTAAGTTTGACGAATGGATTTTCCCATTATTATCATTTAAGTGATTCCACTTTCATTTTTAGGGGCACCAGGTGTGTTCAATTTTTCGATGAAAATTCTCTAAGCAAACAAAAAAAAAGCCTCAGATGGGACGCCGCGTTCCGCCGCGTCACATCTGGGGCTATTCTGTTTGCCTGTGTCCCAAAAAGGGATGAGTTCGAACAACATTGCGTCCAGTGTGGGATTACTTCAGATCACATGACTGAATGGGGATTTATCAGCCTTAGTCAGTCATGGGATCTGGCCTGATTCTGAACTCTTCGGAGATTTCACCCTTGTTGTTGTCACCTGCAAAAGTGAAGAAACTTTAAATAAAACTATGGCTGCTATTGTGTTTAAAGCATTCTCCACAATACCGGGATCTTCAAGACGTCAAAGGACGCACTCTCCTTGTTAACTGCTATACTAAATGAATAAAGAAAAGCAACAAACACTTTAGGTCACTAAACATGCTTTGTAATGCGAGTATGTGGCGTTACTGAGCTAATTATATGAAAGCAATATCTAAACGTCAAATTGCAACAGGTTGAGCCACAAGGTCGATTACGTATGCTTTATGACGTACGCGTAACCACACTGACCCACAGTAGCACACCCTGTTACCATGATCGGTGAATGTCAAATTTGAAACCAAAACCAATATTTTGTTTCCAAAACCCTTAAAAGTGATTGCAGATGTAATCATTGATCAGTTGGTAACATTAGGTTATGTTATGGGACGTTTAACGTCTTCAACGTCAATCGAAAAAAAATGAGTCAAAAGCCAATAAAATTTCCTCCGGCATGCGTTATATTTAATAAAACCAATATTAACCAATATTCATTAATTTGGTTCATGTTTGTAAACTGTTTCCAAATGTGTGATAAATTGCCACTGTGATACATATTGTTAGTTGAGAAGTTGTTTGTTAGCCTTTGGCTTTTACCTAGAAGTATTGTGAGTGTTACCAAGAAACATCTTTAAAAAAGATAATTGTCGAAGATTAATATCTGTTCTGCAATAGGGTATATGATGCAGGAGAGACAGACAGACAGACAGACAGACAGACAGACAGACAGACAGACAGACAGACAGACAGACGACAGACAGACAGACAGACAGACAGACAGACAGACAGACAGGCAGACAGACAGACAGACGTATGACTCTTGCAGAGCCAACTCCAGACATGACTGAGAGGATATGCTTTTCAAATGTCCTTACGGCGAGAGTCCTTAGGAGTCGCTGGACCGAAACGACTCGTTCTGTTGAGCAGAGCCTTCGATCCGAACACGCCTATATTCAATGGAGAAAATCCGAACGCATCTTATCTACGATGGCCTGCATGGATCATAAAAGTTCAAAATCCACAGATTTTAGATTTTAATTTTTCTTTGCAAAAGCATACGTCACACAAAAAGCGATTAAATGAATAACAATAAGGACCAATGATGGCTTGATTAGTAAAAAAACATCATCTTAAAGTACTTTTTAAAGAGATGCAGTTTGTTGCCTTTTTCATCTTCCATATGGGAAAAACCCGGATGCAGGTCAAAAATGATCTGAGATGTCTTCGACAAAAAACAATGTCACGTAATAATCTGCAGTTACCTGTGCCCTTTTATGATTTTTTGTCAGGTGTATACATCCATTGAGGTATGCTATTGAACAGCACCATTTTACAATAATAGAAATTAATATACAGCCATAAGATTTATAATATGCTTCAGTATGGAAACTAGGTTTGAAGTTGAACAGTGATTGATTAAATAATCTAAAAAAACTAAAGCCAATGCAAATGTATTATTTGGTCAAATAATGCTAATGTAATTGCCTTGTTTTTATAAACTAGCTAATGACAATGCCAATGCTCCAAATCAGTTTAAACAGGTGGCAAATACTCATTTGCCACCTGGTTTTAATGCTAATGACCATGCATTGCTTTGCTAACTGATGCTGCCCAAGCTTGGTGCCTGGCGCCAGGATGACTACCGTCAGAGCCCAAAGGCGAAGCTGTGTCTACGGAGTCAGAAAAGAGCCGCCTTGGAATTCTATGATGGCCCCGACATAAAGCTATTCATTTTAGTTGGTTGGGGCCGGAGCTTCTTGTCTGTTGCTTGGCCCACCGGGGTTCAACTGGTGGTTTTCTTTTGCTTCGGAGTTAGTAAGTTATTGGGCGCCCAGGGATCTCCATCGTCGGGCAGCTTACTCATTCTGTGAGTCCTCGTTTTTGATTCATCATGGAATTTACCATGATTTATTTGTTTGTCCGTGATGATTCTTTGACTAGTTAGAGATTCACTACGAGGACCGAACAACTAACTAAATGTTATGAACCACTGCACAAGCTGAGGGTGAGGTAAGGATCCTGTAAAACCGGTTTAAGCCCGCCAGTAATTTTATTTTACTGATCGTTCCAAGGCGCTACTTCTGTTGTGGTTCTTATTGTTTTATGTCTTGGTGTTAAATTTTTTTGTGCTGTTGGAGCTTTATGTATGTTATCATAATTTAGTTTAGTTTAGGTAACTGAATGGCCGCCTATTGGGAAATAGCTGCTCATTCGGCTTACTAAATGTATCCATGGTCTTAGTACCTTATTGTTAGTTTGTTTTTTTCCCGCCTTTTTGGAGTGGGAATCTTTTTCTGATTGCGCCTTTTCCTGATCTTTGCCTACTTGTACCTTCTTAAACATTTGTAACTTTTTCTTTCAGTTTAACGTCCCTTTCAAGATTATTTCAAATCACGGGTCAATCAGTAGGTGGGCGAAAACGGGTGAACCCCGAGAAAAACCACCTGGCAAACACACAAGCAGAACTTGGCTTGTCTCACATGTGGCAATTTGCGGGGCTCAAACCCAGAACAGACACAGAGGTGAAATGATCAAGTGATTAAGAAACAGCGCTCTTAACCGCTCGGCCACGGGGGCCGCTAGTTTTATTGTAGCAGGAGCAGTGCGAAAACATTGCATTTAGTGTATATAAGTATAAAGGATGCATAATTGACCAGCCTTACTGGCTCGGACCTTTTAGCCTCGTGGTTATGACGCATGATTTCTCCGGCGATCGGGATTCGAGGACAGCTCTGGCTGAATCTTTTATTAACAAGTCTATAGCAATAGTATTCGATGTTCAAGACGGAGGGAGTTATTTCTCTCACAAATGTATCTAGAAAATAAAATCGCTCAAAACATTTCAGAAAAATCATAACACGTTACAGACGTATAGGTTATAACTTGAATTTTATGCGACAGTCTGCATGCTTAGATTTTAAACCAATCATGGTTGATAACTACGCTACCTTCTTTAATTGCACGCCGGTGGGTCGGGCGTCAGACTCTATGATGGCCCCGACTTAAAGCTATTCATTTTAGTTGATTGTGCCGGAGCTTCTTGTCTGTTGCTTGGCTCACCGGGATCCAACTGGTGTTTTTCTTTTGCTCCGGAGCCAGTAGGTTATTCGGCGCCCATGGATCTTCATCGTGGGCAGCTTACTCAATCTGTGAGTCCTGGTGTTTGATTCATCAGGATGTTTATCGTGATTTATTTGTTTGTTCTTGATGATTCACTGACTAGTTAGAGATTCACCACGAGGACCGAAGAACTTACTAAATGTTATGAACCACTGCAGAAGCTGAGGGTGAGGTTAGGCGCCTGTAAACCCGCCAGTAACTTTGTGTAACTGATCGTTCCAAGGCGATACTTCTGTGGTGGTTCTTTTTGTTTTATGTCTTGGTGTTTAAAATTGTTTTGTGCTGTTGGCGCCTTATGTGTGTTTTCATAGTTTTAGTTTAGTTGCTCCGGAGTTAGTAGGTTATTCGGCGCCCAGGGATCTCCATCGTGGGCAGCTTACTCAATCTGTGAGTCCTGTTTTTTGATTCATCAGGATGTTTATCGTGATTTATTTGTTTGTTCTTGATGATTCATTGACTAGTTAGAGATTCACCACGAGGACCGAAAAACTTACTAAATGTTATGAACCATTGCAGAAGCTGAGGGTGAGGTTATGGCCATGTAAAAAGGTACAAGTAGGCAACGATCAGGAAAAGGCGCAATCAGAAAAAGATTCCCACTCCAAAAACCGAGGTGGGAAAAACAAACTAACAATAAGGTACTAAGACCATGTATACATTTAGTAAGCCGAATGGGCAGCTATTTCCCAATAGGTGGCCACTCAGTTACCTTAACTTAACTAAAATATGAAAACCTACATAAGGCTCCAACAGCACAAAAAATTAAACACCAAGACATAAAACAATAAGAACCACAACAGAAGTTTAAGCCCGGTTTAAAAACCGGTTTAAGCCCGCCAGTAACTTTGTGTTACTGATCGTTCCAAGGCGATACTTCTGTGGTGGTTATTTTTGTTTTATGTCTTGGTGTTCAAAATGTTTGTGCTGTTGGCGCCTTATGTATGTTTTCATATTTTTAGTTAAGTTTAGGTAATTGAGCGGCCACCTTTTGGGAAAATAGCTGCTCATTCGGCTTACGATATGTTTCATGGTATAAGTGTATAAGTACCTGATTGTTAATTTAGTTTTTTCCCACCTCGGTTTTTGGAGTGGGAATCTTTTTCTGATTGCGCCTTTTCCTGATCTTTGTCTACTTGTACTTTTTTTCGAAGAGGATTTGTTTCTCAACACCAAAGTCGCACCCTGCAGTCTACAATTTAATATTCTAGAACTAGCCCTGGTGGCCTCAGATGAGGGATGCCTGAGGTCAGGAGCAAGGATAATAGGCTGAGTGAATAAGACATAGCTATCCAGTAAATTAATCATCATATTTTAATGAATAATCAAGTTGATTTTATTGATAAAGCAAACATTTTAATGACATATAAATGACTACATTTTTCATGAATTTAGTGAAACAGGAACCCCATAACAAAGCATGGCAATGCAAATTATTTACCATGTGACTGATTACAGAAGTAGTCTACGAATCCTAACATACGATCAGCCTGTACGAACATCTGGAATAGTGGGTCTTGAAAACAGTCGTATACATCGTTGAGATATTCAATACAATCGATGACTTCTCTGCTTCTGTTGCTTCTGTAAATAAATATTACTAAAACACACATAATTATGCAATATACCGAATTTCTTTACGTTGCTAAAATGAAAATTTTCACCGGAAAAATTTTGATATTTTTTCTTATTTTTGCTCAAAGCATAGATTATGGGAACACGCTAGAACCGCCTCGGCCCGCCTCGCCGAGTTCTAACGAGTACCCACAATCTATGTTTTGGAGCATGCATAAAAAATAGTTATACCCCGCATACCCCAAGTTTGCTTTACTAAAGTAGGCTTTACGGGGGTATACATTTCACGGACATGTTTTCATGATGAATGAGCCGCGTCACGCGTCATTGGAAAACCAACATTGTGGTTTTCGAATATACCCAGCACAAAACGAGCTGTACAAGCGCAGAATATGGGATGGCTAGAGGTAAGAAATTTTGGATTTAGAAAGAAGAGGAATTACAAAGGCACTGATCAGCTTGATCAGCTTTGCAGTTACTGCAAAGCTGATCTGCGCCTTTATTTTCGCATATGCAAAATGTTATTTTTTTTTCTCATGATGCGGCTCAAATGAGACATGTGTTTGTCTGTTTCATTTATGTCGCAGTAAACAGCTATGGTCATGTCGGAAAGTTGACTTCAATTTAGGGGCTTTTATCCAAGATTAAGATAATATGTTATCCAAAGGGTGCTTTAAAATAATTGTAATGAACATCAAACGTTAATGCATGGATGGTTTGATATAACAACTATTCCAGACAGGCTCAGACCGTCAACGCAGTTAAATTGTAATCAGGGCCCAGTTGTTCAAAACTAACGACGTCGTTAGTTAACGTTTCGTTAAAATTTCAAACATTAATATTACAAATACACTGTTATTTTTTGTTGAAAAAATGTGAGAATCCTTTGCAGTGCAAAGGATTCTCACATTTTTTCAACAAAAAATAACAGTGTATTTGTTACTTTAGCTGATATTTGCTTAACAAATTTATGTCTTAACGATATCGTTAAGCTAACGATGCTTTGAACAACTGGGTCCTGATGGCCAATCAGTAGGAAATAAGCTTTGCCTGGGAGCACAAGCAGCCTATACGTGCCACAGAGTCCGTTTTGTGAGGGGGGCTGAACCAGCACTGGTACAATTAAATACTACAAAATCGCGCTTGAAAAATAAGATAATAATTAAAGAACAAACAAAACCTGAAATGTTCAAACATCCTGTTTGCGCCCTATGGAGTCCCCTTAAAGGTTTTTTTTCTCACGACTTCTACACTGCCATATATACATATTGTCTCCAACAAATTAATCATTAATATAGCTATAAAGTTTTCCAAGACACCATTAAAATCCCCAACAAGATCATTAATGACTGTTCCAAGGCGGAAGTTCCGTTAACGTTGCGGCTCGTTCTGTTTCTCGTTCCGGTGCTAGGTTTAGTGATATATTATCACATCTGTTCATATCATGTTCGGTTCGGATGAGGTATCAAGTTCCAAACTTTTGGGAAACAGCTATCTATATGCTCATTATTAATAACGAAAGTGAGTTGGTAAGCAGATTAAATATTGATTTTCTTTTTCTTTTCTTATATTTCTATTCTCTTAGGCCACGGCTACACTAGCTATTACGTATATTTGTGGATGGGATGGAATTGTTTATTTCTTTGGGCGGGGCTTAAATAATGTATTCATCCGTATGTTACCTATGAATGCGGTTTGATACGATACCAAAGGATGAAAACGGGTAACTCGACTTAGATCAGTTAACATGTATCTGCACGATAAGAACAGGATAAGATACGAATACCGCCGGTCATGCGAGTAGTGACGTTCAGTGTGGAGAAAGCAATCACTGCGTTTGGCCAATGTAGTCAAACTAGTACATACGGATGACTACGGATAGGTTTTCCGTATCTATCCGTAATGATTCGTATCTTATTCGTGGTCACCCGTAGCTATGAATACAGGGTCCGTTTGATGCATATTCTTGTTTTGGCAAAAATCAAATTAAGGCACGATTGAAGTAATAATACGATAAATAATAACACGTTACTGCGATACGTAATAACACGTTACTGAATATCATAGGTTCATGATACGCATAGATCTATACGGAAGACGAGATAAAATACGATCCAATACGGTTATTGTGGATGGATACGACAGACCTGTTCGCAGTCACGCATGATAAGTGTGACTAGTGTTTAGCGGTAGCTGACACCATAGCGAACGTCTTGACATGCAAGTAGCCTTCAACATGCGTATTATATCCTTATATATCTGTTAATATCGCTATCAAGCAAATACAGCTAATATTATTTATCACAAGTTATCCGTTTCCACCTTTTAGTACCCGTATCAGTAGGACGCCTTCACTAAGCTTTTGGTAACAGTGATGCATAAAGCCCCTCCCAAAAAATCATCCGCGCCTATACGTTATTATTAGTGTAACCTAGGGCTTACCTGCAAACACGTTGTACAGCCTCATCATAATCACTAGGACGGTCTGTCAGCCTTGGAACATCAGTGCATTGAAAAGCTTTATCCAAATTGATATTGCAACTCAAAGCAGGATCCGTAACATGCGCGCTATGTGATGTCACTATGGAAGATAACAAAATACATGTACATTTGAACCGCCGCAATCTACACATGCGAAATCAAAGACGCTGATCAGCTGTGCAGTAACTGCACAGATCAAAGCCTTTGTTTTCGCCCCGTAGATACATGTAGTACAAAAACTATTACATCTAATCTCAAATTTCAAGCTTTTTGCCTGCTTATGTGACTGTACATGCTGGTTTGTGACAGACCTGGCCGAAAACCTAGATTATTGGTTTTGCAAATGGATTTGCAAATGGATTCGTTTCTTCTAAAATTTACGATAAACGTGATGACTTTGATTTTGATATAGTAAACTTTCCGTTTTTGGATGGAGATGTTCCTCCCTGTGCTTCTTATGGCGTATGCATTTCACAACTTATTAGGTTTGCTAGAGTCTGCAATCATGTTACGGACTTCATTGCACGAAATAAATGTTAAACAGCCAAACTTCTTCAGCAAGGCTATAGGTATCATAAACTTCTAAAAACCTTTTTCCTAAATTTAATCGCAGACACTATGAACTGATTTCCAAATTTAAAGTTGGGCTAAAGACCCTTTTACGTGAGGGCATTTCGGAACCAGTATTTTATTAATTTGGTTTACAAATTTAAGAAACTTATTGGAAGGAATGATTTTTCTTTTCAATTCAGAGAAAATCATTACGCGTCACAGACGTATAGGATATAACTTAAATGTTATGCGACAGTCTGCATGCTTAGTTTTTAACCCAATTTAATTGCACGCCGGAGGGTCGGGCGTCAGACTATTTGATGGCCCCGACATAAAGCTATTTATTTTAGTTGGTTGGGACCGGAGCTTCTTGTCTGATGCTTGGCCCACCGGGGTTCAACTGGTGGTTTTCTTTTGCTCCGGAGTTAGTAAGTTATTGGGCGCCCAGGGATCTCCATCGCCGGACAGCTTTCTCAATCTGTGAGTCCTCGTTTTTGATTCATCATGGAATTTTTCAGGATTTATTTGTTTGTCCATGATGATTCATTGACTAGTTAGAGATTCACTACGAGGACCGAACAACTAAATAAATGTTATGAACCACTGCAGAAGCTGAGGGTGAGGTTAGGATCCTGTAAAACCGGGTTTAGCCCGCCAGTAATTTTATATTACTGATCGTTCCAAGGCGATACTTCTGTTGTGGTTCTTATTGTTTTATGTCTTGGTGTTTATTTTTTGTGCTGTTGGCGCCTTATGTATGTTATCATATTTAGTTAAGTTTAGGTAACTGAGTGGCCACCTATTGGGGAAAAGCTGCTCATTCGGCTTACTAAATGTATTCATGGTCTTAGTACCTTATTGTTAGTTTGTTTTTTTCCCGCCTTGGTTTTTCGAGTGAGAATCTTTTTCTAATTGCGCCTTTTCCTGATCGTTGCCTACTTATACATTTTTCTCATGCGGAAGAATCTGATCTTTGATGCATAAAATTCATGCGAGTCAATAAAGTAGCACATACAAGGTAAATCTAAATGAAATATCACTGGCATTCCATAGCATAAACCAATCTTTCCTTAGTCTTAGGTCAAGATCAACCTCTTCTTAATATTTTAATCGAACTTTATTACGGATGATAGTTGCTTGATTTAAACAATGCGATTCGCTTCTAATATTGAACGAGCAATACGTGTCATTGCATTTGTTTGCACGCGATACAAAATACTAAATCATGAAACAATGACCATGCAATGAAAAGGTACAATAAGGCAAAGATCCGATCAACAAATGGCGCAATCAGAAAGAAATTCCCACTCCATAAACCGAGGGGTGAGAAAAAAAAACTAAAATGACACTTAGGTACTTATACTAAGAAAACATATCGTAGCCGAGTGAGCAGCTATTCCCCAATATGCGGCCACTCAGTTACCCGAACTGAACTAAAATAAGAAAACAGCACAAACATTCGACTCTAAACCACAAAACAATTAGAACCACAATAGAAGTATCGCCTTGGAACACTACTTATACCCAACTTTGTATAGTGAAAATGTTGTCTACAGAGATAAACTGGTTTGTTTTCTTTTCTTTTGCTCTAAAACATAAATCGTACTCGTTTTTCTAACATGTACCCACAATCTATGTTTTCATAAAAAATAAGAACAAATATCACATTTTTACAACGAAAGTTTCATGTTTTTACAGCTGAAAAAGTCTCTTTAGTTTTATATAGGCAAATTTTCGTAATTTTCATCTACCTACCAGATATCGGCAATAGGATTCCAGCAACCACACAAAGTGACCAAAACGCCATTCTAAGATATACCACTATCAAAGCCACAAATGATTTTAAAACAGATTTCTCCCATGATTCAATAAAACATAAAAGTAAAACACACATGTAGACAATATAGGGCCGTTGGGATTAAGTATAAGGAATAAGATATCTCGGAAAGCGATACTCGTGCAAGAGGCTTGACATATCATTTCGAACGTTCAGAGAAAATGTGTTATTCGTCTTGCGAAAACGCTAAATGCAGCATCTATGAGTAAGCCTTGCTAATACGACCGTTGTGTCGCTGATTTATCGACTTTTGCATTCGAATGCGCAAAATGTAGATTTCCTAACGGCGTACCCAAATTAATTTTATCGTGCAATTATGTATCGTGTTTATTCTTTTAATCCTTATTGCAGTATGGAATTTCTTTTTTTTCAGTATTCAGTTTAATTTCGATCAAAATAATTAAAGCGGCATGATTAATAATTTCAAAGACAAATATGTTTGGTGACAAAACATTACGTGTTGGCTTTGTTTGATTTACACGATGCTATTCGACCTTAGGGTGTGTATCAATTGGTATTAGTACCTCAGATGCCTCTGTCTTGAATTATTTGAGCGCAGATCTGGTAAAAGGTATCTTCGGGCATTCAAGTACATTTTATGCTATTAAAATTTAAAAACCATCTAAATTTGAAATATTTGACATGGTCTGATATTTATTTCATACAGCTTTAATACTGTAACACAATCCAAGACACATACTTTTCTTATGGTCAAACGTTATTGGTATCATGTACAGTTGTCCATAGGGTAGACCAAATATTATGTAAGGTGTAGTCTCCTGGACCCTCTGTCATTTTATTGGAATAGTAATGTTTTAGTTCAAACTGTCCTGTAATGTGAGAAATCAATGTTAACATTGATAGTGGTGTCACAGAAGTTATTGTATTTATGTGTTATTATCTATTTATGAATCAATCAAAGTCTAAATTGTTGCTACCAGTCAATAATTCTATGTATTAGGATTGACTTAGCGAAATCCGTTCAAATCTGCAAACACCCAATAAAATTTAATCAAGCTTCAAGTACGGGTACTGCTATGCCATTACTTATGAAAAAAATCGGTATGTACTAAACATGAAACGGAGCTGTAAAATTCTATGTGTTTCTTGTAGTTTAACATCATTATACTACTGCACAGACTATGCAATAGGCACGATTTCACAAACTGTTTGATAAAACATACAATACAAAGGGCGTACCTGGTTTTTGAAATGAGGGTAGTCCTTAGGGCACAATGGTTGCCATGGCAACAAACATCTTTTTATTACAGTGATTTAAAGACGTTAACGTCATCAATGTCCAAACGTCATCCACAGTTTTATTAAGTCATGTTTAGATTGCATCAACTGCACACCTTTTAACGTTCATATCTTTGTTATTTGTGAAGATAATCTCTTCAAATGTTCAGGAAACACTCAGAGAAACTTGGTCTTTCATATGTTGCATGAGCTTGTTTTCGTTATCCTAACGCAATTTACAAATGGGCCAAGATCTGATAAAAGTTTTTAGAAATATTTTTTCTTCGCTAAACTTGTTTTTGGAGTAAAAGTGCTAAAATCAATGTTTTTTTTAATAATAATTGGTCAAAGCACACCATTTATTGGAATGAAGAACAAATGTCATCAAGGGGGTCTTCCGGCTCGAAAATACATCAAATATTCAAATTTTCTCTACTGGAAGATTTTTAATCACTTTAAAAAAAATCGCTGTTTTCGAGATTTTCTTGAAAATTAACTCCCGTACGACCAGTTTTCGACCGCCTAAGACGTATTTTGCACTGCTTTATTTGGTCTCATGACTAATTACTTCTACTTTTATTTTATATCATATAACAGCCCATGAGCAATAAACCAAGCCGAATAAAGTTTTGAATTTTCTCCTTTGTGTCTGGCAAGGCCTGATAATATGATAGTGGCTGAGGGTAGGCCTTTTCAGAATTTACTAACCTGTTTTCGACCGCCAGGGGTAAAGTCTATAAGCCACATACAATAAGAACTGAATGTGTTTCTACCATTCGGACACAAAAAAAAAAAAAAAAAAAAAAAAAAAAAAAAAAAAAAAAAAAAAAAACAAGCAAAATCATTTTGAAAATAAGCAAGTAGTCTGCCACACCCAGGCAATTCATAAAAGGTACATGTCACTGAATGGGCTGTTGAATTGCTGGGTGTAGTGTTGGGAATATTAGTATAGAATATGTTTTACACTTTTATCAAAGACAAAGCAAGTATGTTTCATCTCTAGAGATACTATGCCTCACTGTCATGTACATGATAACTATTTTGCATGGACATGTGGTGTTTTACACAACATTTTTTATCCTTGGAGAATTTTCAAAAAATGACGGAAACAAAGAAAACTGTCAAAAGGACGGTAAATCAACTATAATAATTATTTGCTCTAGAATTATTTTATTTAGAAAGCTTCAAAATGTTTTGTTGTCCTGCAACAGTAATAGAAATCACTGTGAATAAAAAATATTTTTGAACTATGAAAATTTGTTCAACAGGTTAGAAATTGTAGCAATGGAAACAGGCAAATTATTTGATAATAAGTAAAGGCCCAAGAAAACAGGATCTTCCAACATAATGTCATTTAAAAGTTGCCATTGAACCTTCACAGCTAAAACAAAACCACTACCTTACAGGGCTGTCCATGCTGAAAACAATGATGCCCAAACAGCTGCAAAATTCAGTGCATTAAGATTTTTATAAGGCAAAGTCTAAGACGGTCGAAAATAGGCAGTGGTCGAAAATAGGCTGTATGAGGACCAGCGTGCCTCTTAAACATGCAACATGCCGATTCTTAAATTCACTTTAGCATATTTGGACATGACAGGTATGCCTCGAAAGAAGTTTATAAGACGATTTACAAGACTTTTAGTACAAACATGCCCAGACTACCGCAAACCCGGTTTCGATGCCCAATTTTCATCAAACAAAATAACGAAATTTGTGGACACTTTTTTCAAATTTTCAAGGCTTATCAGAGTCGTGTAAAAGGCAGAAATAATCGTTGAATACCTAAATGCCGTGGTGCTGATAATGATGCATCCGGAGAAGATAAAATTTGGATGGAAATTGCATGCATAAAGCTGAATTCCTGCTTTTCATAATGCTGTCTTCTTGCATAATTATATTATACAAAACAGAAACGAACATACTTATGGCAGCAAAACATTTGACATGATTTTATCTTACATCACGGCAGTCAATTATATTTTTAAACGAATTAATACGTATAACATAAAGTCTTTATATGATATTTAATTACATGCTTATATAGTGTGACTTTCAAAATTGAGGGTGCCTTTATTCATGCTTCGTATGCGCGAGATGTATTATACATTTTGGAATGCAGCAATTCACAGAGTCTCTGTTAGCCATTGACTTATTCATTTATTTATTTATTTATTTATATACATTATTTAAAGAGGGTGAAACACATTTAACTATATAATGCTATTCTACCATGTGGCCCTCATAAAACATATACACATATTTACATAAATCATAAAATATTGCAATAGTACAAAAATCGGGGAGTCTTAAGTGTAGACTGGTTTGAAATAATAAAATGAATAATTTACTGATGTATATTAAGATTTATACCTAATAAAAAATGGCATCTAGAGCCGGGCTCGGACATAACAAAATACATGTGGTGGAAACCAATGTCCAGACATCATGTTTCGATGTCCGGACACGGCTCTAGGAAATCTGGTTTGATGCTGATGAAATGGACATGACTTCTCTCTACTAAGCTAAGATTTGGGCGTATAAAACTTAAAAAAAAAACATGTTATAATGATAAAATACTGGTGGAACGATAAAGGTCATAAAGTGTCGCATTGTGTTTAAAACCTTTGAATTCAGTCAAATAAGACAGCATGAATTGCACAAAATAATCAGTATCACAGAAAAAATAGTATTATAGAATGGGTGTGATATTATCTTATAAACATTTAAGAGATGGTGCGTTGCGCACTTTGTTTGGAATAGAATTCCACAGTCTTGGTGCTGTATAAGAATAAGATCTATCGAACAAGGACGAGCGTGACCTAGGAACCGCTAATGCACCATTAACCGACGATCTCAGTGTACGGTTATGAGTTTCTGAGACTGGTTTTAGTAAATCAGTGATATACTTGGGTGACAAATTATTCAAGGCTTTGTATGTAAAAACGGCTTTATCTTCGGTTTAGAATCATTTTCTAATCAATGTTTAAAATATTTGGCCCTATTTTGATAATACTAGTCGTTGTATTGACTACCCTTTTGAATTTTTTTCCAATTTACTGTAATTCACGTTGGCTCCATGTTGCCAAATCTAAAGGGTCACTGAAGAGGCTTGAGTAGCCGAAACCGCGGTATGGCCCATCACTTTCCTCATTAATATGCTTGCTGCTCTTAAAGGATCTCAGTTTTATTTTTAATTACTTATTATATTTCAATCGTTTGTGAATAGGTAACCAGTTTAATGTTTCAAACATTTGTAATGATGGGGTATTGAAATCGGCGTGCTGCACGTTTCTGAAGTTTAGCTAATCGCTCAATGTTAAAAGTTGAAGTGGAGCCCCATACGACAGAACCATAATCAATTAAAGGTAGGATATAGCCTTGATAGAACTTCTTTTGAACATCAACTGGAACATATTTGGATAATTGCTTTAATAAAGATATCTTTGAAGAAATACTGGAGCATAATTTGTCTATATGGTAAGACCAAGATAGTTTATCATCGATATGTACACCGAGAAGGTTTGCTCATGGGTCTTTCTTTATCTGGTTTCCATTCATATGATCATGACTTTTAATATTGATCGTTTCTGACCTAGAGGAAAAAATATGATATGGCCTCATACCTTTCTTTAGTGTTCTTTAACTCATATAAGCCTGGCGTCCTTTTTGTGGGACATAGGCAAACAGTATAGCCCCAGATGTGACGCCACAGAACGCGGCGTCCCATCTGGGGCTATTTTGTTTGCTTAGAGAAAATTCATAAAAAAATGAGATAAAAATTTAAAATCAGACCTAAAGTCCCTAAAACGGAAGTGGACTCGCCCAAATGATAATGATGGGAAAGTCCATTCGGTAAATATGGGTTAATTTACTTAACTTGAATTTCTGCGTTTAATATCAATTTCTAAAGACAATGAGTGACTTTTAGAGAAAGTGCTAGAGTTTTAGCCGATAAAAAGAGCATGAAATTCGGACAAACATATTTGAGCCACCTCGTGGAAAATAAAATTAAAACTGAGATCCTTTAAATGTGGTTTCGAACAGGTCTGACAGGTCTGGGGGCCTGGATAGCGTAGTGGATAACGCACTCGCTTGTCACCACGGCGATCCGGGTTCGAATCCGGGTCAAGGCACGTGGCAGGGTAGTGGTCGCCCGTCCAGGTTCGGTGGTTTTCCCCGGGTTCTCCGGTTTCCTCCACCACGTTTGACCACATAACGCCAATATCCGCGCCTTCAAGAACGCGTTTATAAGTTCAACGAGCTCCAGCCTGTACAGCTACAGAAGCAGGCTAGAAGCTTGAAATTTTGGAGTTAAGTAGAGGAAGAAAAGATACGCATTAACTGCGCTTCAGTTATCGTCCGTTCCTCCGTTTCTATGATTTTCTTAGAACTACTTTATAATTGATAAATCCATAGTCGCAGTTACAAAATGTTGATGTTACTTTTGAGCGACTTGTCCCCATGAAATCTGACTATTTACTTCTCAGCCAGTCCATCTCAAGCTAACAGTTAGTCTGTCCTTTTGGTCCTTTGGGGTCAGTGGGGATGTTTTGGGTGATCGGGGAATTATTGGAATAGATACATTTTCTAGCAAAAGGTTTGGTATATTTGGTCCCATTTGGATAATGCTGGTCTTTGTGTCAGCTGTCCTGTTGGGGGTGCGGGGTTGCCATAATGCTCTTTGTTCCGTGTCATTTTTAAGGGGTCACTGGCGGGGCTTGGGTGGCCGGGGCCGTGGCGTGCTCCATCCCCTGTCTCATTGATATGTTTGCGGCTCTTGAAGGATCTCGGTTTTATTTTTTTTCTATTACTGCACCTTGTGTTGTGCTGTGCGGCGGCCCTGGGGATCTCCACGTATATCACCCATAGTGCAGAATATATTTTCCTTTTGGGATCAGTGAAGATGTTCTGACCAGCGTTTGATGCATTTGGTCCCATTTGGATAATGGTTGTCTTTGTAACGACTGTCCTGTTGAAGGGGGTACAGGGTTGCAGTGGTTCTCTTTGGCTCCGTGATGTCGGGTCTTGGAGTCACTGGAGGGGCTGGGATGGTCAAAACCATGGTATTGCCCGTTACCTTTCTCATTATATTGTTCGCTGCTCTTGGGGATCTCAATTTTGTTTTTGTCTGTAGTTGCGTTTATCCCTTTCGTCTTAATGTTGATCTCGCTGAGTAGTTATCATGTTAATAGTTAGGTACGTGCGTACGAGCTATGTATCTACGGCGTACCTGCTACCATGCTTTCGATATATGCTCGACATTTGCACGACGTATTGGAGCTGTAATGTACATGCTACGAAGTTTAAGTGCACACATAAAAACGTAGCAACTTGGAGTACGAAGAATATGAGCTACGCATCGAGGAGTATGTATGACAAAAAGCTGTGTCATGCCCAGTAACATTCAGGGTGTGTTTCAAACATTTCGGAACCAGAAATCAATTTAAAAATCGTGCATGGGTATGCTTTAAGGTCAAAATGCGTTTCATTGTGACATCGGGATACTTCTGTCAAGTCTCAAGGAAAAGATAGAATCATAATAGGTATGTTTGGTAACACGTTCAGTTTAAAAAGGCTATACACTTTTGCAAGTAAAGGCCAAAATGTCGGGCTGAATATTCTTTGTTTAATATCTATGTCACATAAATTAGCTTTGAATTTATGACTGAAACACGAAACAGCATGTTATAATTAATAAGTGTAACTCAAACCGCCAATTGAGACAAAGAAATATTGGTTAAGTAATGAAAATATGGTGTAACGTTTCTTATTCCGTTACATTTTTAATTTGCTTTTCTGCTGAAGAAGCAAATCCTGAAAAATGATTATTCGTTACCAATAATCATTTCAAAATCTGGCACGATTAGCCCATGTAAGGACGAATTGACTTGCCCATCATCACTAAGAAGAAGCAAGAGTAATTTTATATTTTGTAACTGTTTTCTCTCTGGAACTCCTCTTAAATCAGAATAGCTTCAGTAGTCTAAGCTGAGATGCAACGCTCCGAAAAAGTCACATCTTGGGCTATGTTATTTGTTAATGCCCCATAACGAAGCCATGTTTAAGTATGGGTATTAAACACCTTTTTCATGAAGTTAAAAGACCTGGGCTAGATGATCTGTAAACGTAAACTTTCGTAACAATATTTAAAATACAGTATGACCGACATTCGTGGGTAATTTCTACAAAATCTTTATGTCAAGGTTAGCAATCAGCTACCTCAGGAGATCAACACCATGGTTTCGGCCATTTATAATGTAGATTATATTTTCCTTTTGGTCGTTTAAAATCAGCAAGAGTATTCTGAGAAATCAGATAATTACTGTCCGTTTAGATACATTTTCTTACCAAGAATAAATATATTAAGATAACACTAGTCTAGTCTTTGTATCGACAACCCTGTTGAAAGATGCAAAATTACAGTAATTCTCTGTCGCTTCATATTGTCAAATCTAAAGGGTCAATGGTCTTAAAGGATCTGTTTTACTTTTTGTCTCTATTTTAATTTACCTAAAATTAGTAAACTTTCTGAAATTGTCTGAAATTCCTCTGCACAAGACTGTCTGATAATGAAATCACTTCAAAGATGCATGCATGATAGGAATTATGTTAAAGGATATATTGGTCACTTGATTTGGAAACCTACTTTTTGTGGTTCATACAAATGAGCCGCCACATGGGAAAACCAACAATCTGCATAGGCGAAAACAAAGACGCAGATCAGCTTCATGGTAACCGCGAGCCGCGAAGCTGATCAGCGCCTTTGTTTTCGCTACACGGATAGTACACTTCCTCTTCTTCTTAAATCCGAATTTTCAAGCTTCTAGTCATCCTCTCTCACTGTACTGTCCGGTTTGTGTCAGACCTGTTCGAAAACCACATTGTTGGTTTTCCCATGAGGCGGCTCATGTGTAACCATTGATCCGCATATCTGTCGTGCGTTGGATTGGCGGTAGCATTCGAATAAAATATTACCGTTTGATCATTTGGAAGCATTGGAAACGTTCAAAGGGAGGTAGTATTGGCCATATTGAGCAATGTTTGGTGCTTAACCCTCATCAGTGACACTTTATAAAACCGGCAACGACAGCCAGATACTGCATTTATACTGCAATTTCAAAACTTTACTCAAGGGATGTCTGAATCAAAAACACATGTGTAAACGGGATTAAAGCATAGCCCAGAAGATGGTTCTAAACGTACACTTTAAACAGTCTAAATATTCTTCCTGATCTCAAAGAAAAAATACAAGAAGGCAACGATCAGGAAAAGGCGCGATCAGAAAAAGATTCCCACCACAAAAACCAAGGTGGGAAAAACTAAATTAACAATCAAGTACCCATACCACGAAAACATATCGTAAGACGAATGAGCAGCTATTTTCCCAATAGGTGGCCACTCAGTTACCTAAACTTAACTAAAAATATGATAACATATATAAGGCGCCAAAAGCACAAAAAATTTAAACACCAAGAAAACCACCACACATGTATCGCCTTGGAACGATCAGTATTTTAAAATTAATGGCGGGCTTAAATCGAACTTATACCTAACCCTCAGTTTCTGCAGTGATTCACAACATTTAGTTTGTCGTTCGGTCATCGTGGTGAATCTATAGCTAGTCAACGAAACATCATCGAAAAGCAAATAAATCATGATAAATACCATGATGAATCAAAAACGAGGACTCACAGATTGAGTCTGTGTGTGCCTACATTCTGTGCGCGCCTTTATCCAAAATTGTACGATAGCAAAGCATGCTTTTACAGCTGGGATCATATTAGAAAGGACCTCTGACGTTGGTAATGGGAGTCATAATGTATAGCTGCCCCGGATTTTGAGAAAAGTAAATTTTGGGCGAATGCTTCTGTTTTTGTATACATCTTTGCTGGTAGTCACATAGTTAATGATATTGGATTAAGTTTTTTGTTTCAATAGATGTACTACTTTATTTGTTTGGTTAAAATGGGCATTTTTTGTATTAAACATATAGAAAAATAGAAAAGTATTTTTTAACATTGTCCCCCCACACCCGAGTCCCAAGAAATCCCTTTGCATATGAATGTATTGTCATATTTTACATAATATATGAGAATGGAGTTCTGGGAATCGGGGGGGGGGGGACACTACCCTACAGCCCAAAATGTTATCTCAGTACTAGAGCTCAAGTATGCGAAATTGTTTTAAACTTAAAATTAAAAAGAAAACAAAATAGCTGTTAAGTTATAAACCAGATATAAAGTACAAAAATGGATATACTCGTACATATGTTTACAAAATAAACCCAAATCCGCATGATTTATAACCACTTTTTATGTTCCATTCCCCAGAAAATGAGGGTACCGTACATTCTGTGGAACAAACTTTTGTAATCATTCTTTACTGATGTTGTCCACTTGTTTACACGGCCAATAACCTCTTGCATCACAAAAAAGTAACATTGGTGGACTGCTTTCTTTTTTAAATGTATTAACATCCAAATAAACAACTTTTCAGTCACGTCGGTACGATGCCATCTCTGCCGAGGTATTAGCCAGTACTATGGGAACTTGATATGTCTTTGTCATTGGTAAAATAAAGCGACGTAAAGTTTCAAATCACCATGAAATTTTGGGATGTTTACACAGTTTACCATTCATTCTCATAAAACAATTTGTTTATTATATCAAGTTAGTCGTCATCAAGATATTAATCTTTCGGTTCTTTAAGGCAACCGACTCTAAATAGAGGCCCTTGGTTTGCTTTGATTGTGGGGAGCCGTGCTGTGCCTAAGACACATTAGCTTCCCAGAGTACGGGGTACAAGAAGCCATACTGACTCAATTCCAAAATGACTGAAAAATTGTTACTAGTAAAGGATGTTCTACCATAATCTAACCGAACCAAAAATAATGTTTATGATTAGAATCACTACGACACAACCATTACACTGAAACGAGACACAAGTAAGACAAGCCAAGTTCTGTTTGCGGGTGTGCCAGGTGTTTTTATTTCTCTGAGTTCTCGTGTTTTTGCCCAACTTCTGATTGGTCCATCAAATACGAGCTGAAATAATCTTCGAAGGGACATTAAACTGAATCAGAAAAATAAATACACTGAAGGCCGTGTTGCAACTGGTTTAGGCCGCGTCTCCACGGACAATGTTTCTTTGACGAAGATTCTTTGTCACAGAAACTTTGGCAATGAGATTGTGTTCACAAACAGCATAGATTACTTATACTACTTAGCTCGCTCAACTTTGTCACAGATATTTGACAAAGAAACTTCGCCACAGAATTGAGTTTACACGAGCTTATTTTCCGCCACAAACCTACTTTGCCAGAGAAAAAGTGTCCGTGGGAACGCGGCCTAATACAGGTAAATAAATCATGCAAGGCTGCTTAGTGTGCTCAAGTTTTGTAACAATGGGCCGTGTCTGGAGAAAATGTTTTTGGTAAAGATCAAACTCTAATCAAGCTGTGGAAGATGGATTGAAGTTTTGTTAATTAATGACACGATTCTGAGTAGCTGGCTGGTCATCGCTGATCTAGGTTTATGGCTTTGCATATAACAAATAGCAGGTTTTCTCGTGAGGTAACAGTTTGGTAGATTTAGACAATACTATTATACCAGTAACTGCTAAAGGTTTGTACCCATAATGTTGACATTGTAATATTTCAATTTTATTTCAATATTTCAATGGCATTATGCATGTTTATCGCACATAATATTTAATATAGTGGTGCATGCACAAAATATGATACAGTAGTGAAATTAAAGGACTACAAGCAAGAAAAAGCAAAAAAAAAAAAAAAAAAAATTTCTCACATTTGAAATTTTGACCCCCACCACCGCCAAAAAGGTACAAGTAGGCAACGATAAGGAAAAGGCGCAATCAGAAAAAGATTCCCACTCCAAAAACCGAGGCGGGAAAAAACAAACTAACAATAAGGTACTAAGACCATGAATACATTTAGTTAGCCGAATGAGCAGCTATTTCCCAATAGGTGGCCACTCAGTTACCTAAACTTAAGTAAAATATGATAACATACATAAGCCGCCAACAGCACAAAAATAAACACAAGACATAAAACAATAAGAACCACAACAGAAGTAACGCCTTGGAACGATCAGTAATGTAAAATTACTGGCGGGCTTAAACCGATTTTACAGTATCCTAACCTCACCCTGAGCTTCCGCAGTGGTTCATAACATTTAGTTAGTTATTTGGTCCTCGTAATGAATCTCTAACTAGTCAATGAATCATCATGGACAAACAAATAAATCATGATAAATTCCATGATGAATCAAAAACGAGAACTCACAGAATGAGTAAGCTGCCCGACGATGGAGATCCCTGGGAGCCCAATAATTTACTAACTCCGGAGCAAAATAAAACCAGCAGTTGAACCCCGGTGGGCCAAGCAACAGACAAGAAGCTCCGGCCCCAACCAACTAAAATGAATAGCTTTATGTCGGAGCCATCATAGAGTCTGACGCCCGACCCACCGGCGTGCAATTAAAGAAGGCAGCATAGTTATAAACCGTGATTGAGTTAAAATCTAAGCATGCAGACTGCAGACTGTCGCATAACATTTAAGTTATATCCTTTACGTCTATAACGCATGATGATTTTTCTGAATTGTGAAGAAAAATCATTCCTTCCAATAAGTTTCTTAAATTTGTAAACAAAGTCACCATAAAATTGTGCTTCCGAAAGAACGTAAAAGGGTCTTTAGCCCAACATTAAATTTGGAAATCAGTTCAAAGTGTCTGCGATAAAATTTAGAAATGGTTTTTCGAAGTTTATGATACCTATAGCCCTGCTGAAGAAGTTTGGCTGTTAAACATTTATTTCGTGCATTGAAGTCCGCAACATGATTGCAGACTCTAGCAAACCTAATAATTTGTGAAATGTATACGCCATAAGAAGCACGGAGAGGAACGTCACCATCCAAAAACGGAAAGTTTACTATATCAAAATCAAAGTCATCACGTTTATCATAAATTTTCGAAGAAACGAATCCATTTGCAATAGAAAGATGTAAGTCTAAAACGGGGCTTCGGTATCTGTGTTGTTTGCTTTATTCAACTGTAGTTCAGTCGGATAAATTTGTTTGAACATGCCTTCGAAATAAGGATTGTCAATGTTCAAAAGGTCATCGAGGTACCTAGAAGTCGAATTAAAGGCCTCGATAGCATCAGCTTGATTGTCATGGTTAAGAGAAAGTCGCTTTTTATACTATATGGAAGAAATAGTCAAAACGTTTAATAGTTATAGGTTCAAAATACATTTGGCTATTGCCCTAATTATGAAACACCACCACAATGGCCTTTGAGACGTCGATATGGTATATTAAAAACGAGGCATCATACCCCCAAGATAGTCACAGATTCTTCAAAGCACAGGCCCTCCCTCTTTGACCGCTCCAACGCGGATTGTTTGTCAATACATGACGCATTAACAGTTAAATTATCACGGAATAATATCTATATCCCGGAAACAATGAGGATGCACTTGCTTATGGGCGTGATATTAGCAGGATTTGTCGCCACTATTTACTGATATGTAGTGTATCCCGGATAATGATATGTAGTATATCCCGGATACAGTGAGGATGAATTGCCGATGGGCATGATTTGAGTAGGATTAGACGCCACTATTTACTGATATGTCATATCCCGGATACAGTGAGGATGTACTTCGTTATGTAGGGAAGTCTAATCTGATTCTCGACCGGGAACAATCTATAATATTATTATTGCCGCATTAGGAGGGAATCTTCTTCTAATTCGCAATCTTAACGAATGATAACTTTATGATTTCTCAGAATACCCTCTTTGATCATAAAAGACCAGCAACTATGAAAACGCAAATTTCATAGCACCTTTTGAACAATGACGACACTTATTTTGAAGGCATGGTCAATCAAATTATTCCACCCGAACTACAGTTGAATAAAACCAACACCTAAGATACCGAAGCCTCCATTTAAGATTTACATTTTTCTATTAAAAATGGATTTGTTTCGTCTAAAATTAATGGTAAACGCGATGACTGTTAATTTTCCGTTTTTGAATGGTGTCGTTCCTCGCCGTGCACCTTGTGAGTGACTTGCAGCTAGGTTATTTTGCTATTAGACATTTTCACTTAGGCGTGAACTCCGATATGGACACCTACGCTGACTAAATTTGACAAGAGGATATTTCATGTGTATCCGATGTAAATACTGTCTACGAAACTGCTAATGAGCCGCGTCATACGATCAATAAAGCTGTGTCATACGAGGAACAAAGTAGCATAAAATGAATGAGATTACCTTAAATAATATTGAGTACTATTAAGGAAGTCAACGAGAAACCTTAATATGTGTGAGGTAAACTGAGAGACCATTCGTCGACAGCAAAATGTCTGAAAGTTTTTTTTAGCTCACCTGAGCAAAAGGCTCACAGGTGAGCTTATAGTATACCCATGCTCCGGCGTCCGTCCGTCGTCCGTCGTTGTCCGTCCGTCGTCCGTCCGTCGTCCACAATTTCAAAGATCTTCTCCTCTGAAACCGTTCGGCCAATCAAAGCCAAAAACTTCATGTGGAGCATCCTTAGGAAGGGGGAACGAAAGTTTATATAAATGGTCCATGTAACATGACTAAGATGGCCGCCATGGCTATAAATAGCAAAAACCTTTAAAAATCTTCTTCTCCAGAACCAGTGGGCCGATTTCCACGAAACGTAAAGTAGCATCGGGGACGCGAGCCCATCATAGTTTATATAAATCATGACCCTAGGATGACCTTGACCTATTTTACGGCAAGGTCAGCTTACGTCGCCGATGTATTTGAATGGGAAAAATGGTAAAATGCTATTTAATTGATAAAACTTACTGGAAATAGGCAAATGGACAGAAGATTAATGTTAATGGAAAATTTCAGCCCCTGGGGGGTTGTCTGCCCCTGCCCCGGAGCTATATTCATGTATATGACCATAATATTCAAACATCTTCTCTGAAACCGCTAGGCCAATCAAAGCCAAACTTTATGTGGAGCATCCTTGGGAAGGGGGAATGAAAGTTTATATAAATGGTCAAGGTCACATGACCAAGATGGCCGCCATGGCTATAAATAGCAAAACGTTTAAAAATCTTCTTCAGAATCAGAAAGCCTATGATTTTGAAACTTGGTGTGAAGCATCTGGGAATGAAGCTCTTCAAAGTTTATATAAATCATGACCCTGGGATGACCTTGACCTATTTTATGGCAATGTCAACTTAGGTCTCCCATGCATTGGAATGGGAAAAAATAGGAAAATGTAATTAAAAGCCAGAAAACTTGCTAGAAATTAGCAAACGGACAGAAGATTTATGTTTAAGAAAATATTTTGGGCACAGGGGGTTGTCTGCCCCTGCCCCGGGGCTATATTCATGTATATGACCATAATATTGAAACATCTTCTTCTCTGAAACCGCTAAGCCAATCAAAGCCAAACTTTTTGTGGAGCATCCTTAGGAAGAGGGAATGAAAGTTTGTATAAATGGTCAAGGTCACATGACCAAGGTGGCCGCCATGGCTATAAATAACAAAAACGTTTAAATATATTCTTCTTCTTCAGAACCAGAAGGCCTATGAATTTGAAACTTGGCATTAAGCATTAAGGAACGGAGGTCTACAAAATTTGTATAAATCATGACACTGGGATGACCTTGACCTATTTCACGGCAAGGTCAACTTAGATCGCCCATGCATTTGAATGGAGAAAATTGTTAAAGTGTCATTTGAAGGACAAAACTTGCAGTTAATTGGCAAATGGACTGAATTTTTATGATTTGAAAAAGACATTGACTCCAGGAGTTATTCTGACCCTGTCCTAGGGTTATATACATGCATTGTACCATTCTAGTCTAACAAGTTTATTGGTACTTGTATATATCTCAGGTCTCAGGTGAGCGTCTACAGGACCAATGGTCCTCTGTTTTTTTTTTTAATTTGTTTTTTTTTTGTTTTTTTTTTTTTTTTTTGCAATGGCCGAGTAAGACTTATTTCGCTTTACGATGGGTAACCAGAAACAGGTTGGGGACGTCTATGGTGCATTCACAAAAAGACCACGTACACCTTTCGATTCTGTAGTGCCCTCACTACGGTACACATTTATGAACAAGAAATAAGAAACATAAGTTTGAAAACTAATACTTATTTACCAATTCTTAACAAGACTGAGTCGTCGCGTGACAAAAGCAACAATTTGGTTTCCGACCAGGTCTTACACAAATCGGGCTGTACAGCCACAGGAGAAAGCTAGAGGCGTAAAAATTTGGATTTAGAAAGGAGATGGATTGTACCATCCGTGTAGAGAAAACAAATGCGGCTACCGCGAAGCTGATCTGCGCCTTTGTTTTCGTATATGCAGATTGTTGGTTTTCTCGTGCGACGGCTCAAATATAAATAGAAGCTTTTGAAAATCTTATAAAATTAGCACCAGTTCTTTTTTCTGCAATTTATTCCGGCACATATACATGTTACCGAAGAAAGATATGGCCGCGGGTGTCGCCACAGAGATCCAACAGATTTATATCTTTTTAATTCTGCAGTGGCATGTTCTACCCCTATCCTGTAACGCTGAATAAACCGATTGAATTTTAAGCATTTCCTTCTTTGATTCCCTGGCTTTCGAGCAATTTGCTGTGCCGTAAACTGTGTAACAACGTTTCCTCGATTTGAGTAAATCTTATCCCCCAGTAAATAACAATTATCTGGAAACTCCAGATCTCTGGATCTCTGTTCCCAGCTGATCCATTTATGCAAATTGTTGAGCGTCATTTAAATGACCAAGAAACCCACTCTGAATATACCTTATCATTCATTCTTCGATGTAGGATGATGATGTTTAAACGAGTAAGTTATCGACTGTCTATCAAACTTTGACCCGATGGATTCAGTTCCTCGGTCGAAAATCATTTGTGCCCCCTCCCGAAAAGTACAACAAAATATAAATAAAAGTCAATAGTAAAGTATTCAAGGCCTAGAAGGATTCAAAGCTTTCGTTGTGTCTGTCTGTCCGCCCGTCCGTCTATCTGTCTGTCTGTCTGTTTTGTCTGTATGTCTGTCTGTCTGTCTGCTCATCCACCCCTGTCACTCCGTCTGTATTTATGTATGTCCGATACTGCATATACAACATACGCTCCTAAATGCTTTGATGAAACTGCACCCTGGTCAAATAAGTAGGAAGCGTCGTGCCCGTCACAAATTGACTTACGTCTAAACATGACATTACCTGCTGGAAAAATCAAAGAAGAAACATCGACCTGGTAATTCCGGGGCGCCGCCCCCGGGCCGAGTGGTTAACTTAAGGTCTTCGATGCAAATTACGGCGCTCTTAATCCTTCGATCATCGCCTTTTCCAGTTCATTTTCGAACCCAGCGCGGGACACATGTTGGACAAGCTAATTTCTGATTGCGGGGGGGGGGGGGGGGGGCGGGGGGGGTTCGGGCACTCACGTTCTTACCCAACCTACTGATTGACCTATCTCATATGACTGCATAAATAGTGAAAGGGGCGTAAAAATTAAACAAAAGAGAATTTTTCCCGAAAAAAAAAAACAACGCCGTACCACTTTAAACACATTGTGATCCAGATACCTAAGATAATTTGGACATGATCCCACTAAAATAAGTACGCAAAACAGTCAGCATAGGTGTCCGCGTCGGAGTCCACGCTTAAGTGAAAATGTCTATTAATCGTATTATTTTTATTATGTATTTGTACCAGTACCAAAAATCTTCCAGTAAAAGCATAAATTAAATGAGAAAAACACGGCAAACGGTTTTCGACTTTGAATCGCTAATTCTACAGTAGTCTCCCCGGATCTATTTATAGACATCTTTGCAATTTTCCATAAAAATGAAGTATTTTATGATTCTGCGTACTTTGACAACTAAAATATTTATGATTTATGTCATATATGCAAAAAAGATCTAACATAAGTTAAAATAACACAGTTTTGCTGTTTTGCTGAATTTTCATTTTCGACCAAGGGCTGAATATATCCCATTACATAATACAAGACCACTGCCTCTCCCAAATGGTTAATATATACACCTGTGAAAACAAGACCCTTGTTTTACTTTAACAAACTCGCCATCTCCAATTAACCGTGTTAAAGGGATGCCCCCGATCGGCAAAGCAGATCATGACATTGTCTATATTGAGTCTGACATTAAAGTTAAACGGATCTAGCAGGCTCTGCGAAAGATTTTTCTATATTAACGAGCGGATATGGACGATTTCCGTGACCATCTAGCGCGCTATAGGGATTCGTTCATTTCAATTGACTATAGTCACATGCCAGTTGATGACATATGGGTCAGTATCAAGTCGGAGGTTCTCTCAGCTATTGAAAGGTTTATTCCATCAAAAAATGACCAAAAAAGTGTTGTTTATCATGGATCGATAGCTCGATCAAACGCCTGATTAGGAAACGTGATAAACTCGCAAGTCAAGCAGCCCTGACATTAAGAACCATAACAAACGCTTAATAGCACATTTTCTAAAAAGCATTAGGGATGCATATTGGAAGCATGTTACCAATATCTTCTTTTTAGAAACAATAGCCTTGATCCCGATTGTCCCCGGAAAAATGAAAAGGCAAAAACGTTTTGGTCATTTTTCAAGTCCCTTAAAAAAGACCCTTAGAGAAATCGGCATCTTGAAGACTGAAACTTTGGATAAGGCTAATATTTGTAATACCAAAATCATACCATTAAGATTATCTCTGTAAGTTCATCTAATAAAACAAGGCACTGTCAGGCCATGAGAGAGAGAGTCTACAAGACAACCCATTTTTCTTATTTTTCTTATGCTTTATATACATGTATGTTTTTCATTTATCTGAGGTTAACACATTGTAATTGAAGTTTAGCTTTAATTCATGTATTAAAGTTGGTAGAATTACAGATTATTATACGCAGCAAATCTAATATAATTTTATTATTACGATGTTATTATTGATAAAACCATTGTTCTTGACCTGTTCATAATGCTAACTAATTATTACATCATATTGTATATAGTCTGAATGAAGAGTGAATGAGGAGTGGAGAATGAATGCACTTTCTTTATACACAAATCCACCCATGTAGTTTGTAAGATATTCAGAGGGATGGTCCTCCCCGACCCTCTGGGTATCAAATGAGAATAAATGGGTTGCCCTCAGGTAACTGAAAAAAAAAATTGTAATAGGCAGTTTCAGTCAGCCTTCACTCGCGAATCAAATAATGAAATCCCCTCCAAAGGCACAAGTCCCTTCACCGCTATGGGTGTCATTACAGTTGACCCCAAAGGGGTCAGTAAACTGTTGAATAATTTGAATATACATAAGGCGCCTGTGCCAGATGGTCAGAGTGCTAGGATGGTCAGAGTGCTAGGATTTTAAAAGAATGTAGTTCTAAAATTGTTCCTGTTCTGGCCTATATTTACAATGAGCCGCTTGCTCCGGTATTTAAGAAAGGTAAGAAATATACTACTCAAAATTTGATAAGCATCAAGTATTTATTTTAAATACAACACAATGCAAAACACCTCGAGTTTGACCCAAATTTGATGACAATGTCCATGGACCAAAATATCGGTTTCATTTGATTTTTCTTAGATAATGTCTTGACGTTTCTGGTTACGAGAAATTTGAAATAGGAAATGTCCTACCATAGCCCATTCAGCCATATATGCATTTTTCTAACAGTCCTGAAATAATGGCATTTTTCTAAAACTCCTCAGGAGCACGAAAATTCAACTCAAAATTGATTTCTCTATGAGAGTCAGTCTGAAGTGCATTCTAAAAGATGTGTGCAGTGCAGGATGAAAGCTAGCTTGTAATAATCGTGTGTGGGCCAAGTTTCAAAAGAACCACTGTTTTTGTCAAAATTCAAATTTTAGAACTGTTCCATGGAATTTGTTAGGACATTTCTTGTTTCAAATTTCTTTTAGTCGGTAGCTTCGATACATTTTCTAACAAAAAATCAAAGAGTCTGTTATTCTTGCTCCTTGGGGATTGTCATTAAATTTGGATCAAACCCGGGGTGTTTTACGCTGTGCTGTATGGAAAATAATACTTTGATGCTTATCAAAGTTTGAGAAGTATATGATGCAGCTAATTATCGACCGGTGTCGCTTACTTTTAACTGTTGCAAAACTCTAGAGCATATAATCGTCAGCAACATAAAAAAGCACGCACTTGTCTCTAGAAAGCATTTATGCTGACTGAAAACACGGGTTCCAAGATTATGTAAACATTGCTTTGCTGTCATTTTAGATAGACGCTAAAGCAACACAATACAGCTTTCTTTCATCAGTAAATAATGCCTATATAATGTATACCCGCTTGAACCCAACATTCATATAGTGCAAATAAGACATCGTATGTACTGGTAAGAATCGCTTCGGTGAGACGGTTCTAACGTGTACCCACAATTTCTGTTTTGAAGCAAAAATAAGAAACAAGGTATACCCCTGCACACTCTAGTTTTGCTGAATAAAAGTGGGGTTTAATGGGGTTATTTGTCACGGCCACTTTTTCATATGATGTAACATAACAACGTCTAAAGTGACTCTGTTAATAAAATAAGCACTGCCAGGGTGACATGCAAGGACTGATGAATGCACGCGAAGCTGTTGACACCTTCCTCATGTGTTTGGTTTGATGTAATTTTGTCAGTGGTATAAAGCTGACTTGTTGTTTCTGGTTCTGACGGAGTTGCAGCATAGCAAGGCTGATTCTCAAAGCGCCAATGGTTGGCGGTATAGACTGAAGCTTCAATGCCACACTGCCTCTTAACGGAGTCCACATGGCAACTAGATATCATACGGTTATGGCTGAAAATAATGAATGTGGACAATCACGGGACTTAATTAGTTGTGTGTGCTAATATTCATATTATTTATATGGATATTTAATGCTACGTTTCTTCAGATATTAAAATGCATGTTTAAAAGTACACTAGCAAGTGGATAGCGAAATATGACATACAATTTCTATTACCTACACAAAAGAGCCATTCCCTCAGAAACAGTCAGACTATTCATGTATTCGTGTTCCTCAGTTCCGTGCGTAAGAAGCGCAGTTAAGCTTCTCGCCGCCTCCGCGGAACAGTTTCGCGACGCCTCGAATGCCTGATTTATACACAGGCCTTTTTCTATAAAAACTGAAACGACAACAAGTTGTTGTTATATTATACTTCATTTGATCAAAACCATTTATTGTTGTTCTTTATCAGTTAAAAAAAATCATAGTACGTTATGAACGTATATAATTTAATGAAAAGTTGATGCAGCAGCGACAGTTTGCATGTTTAATTTCTATACCAACCACTATTGAATATTCTATCTTGAATTGCGTGTATATGGCCTAAGCGTCAGACTCTATGCTGGTCCCTACAAAACTGTTCATTCTAGTTGGTTAACTTCTTGACTGTCGTTTTGCCTACAAGGGTTAAACGTTTTAGCTCACCTGACCTGAGGCTCAAAAGGTGATCTTATAGGATGGCGAAGCTTCGGCAACCATCCGTTGTTCGTCCTTTCCACAGACAACAATTTGAAAAATCTTCTCCTCTAAACCACTTGGCAAATCAAAGCGAAACTTCATGTGGATAGGTACAAGTAGGCAAAGATCAGGAAAAAGCGGATTTCAACACCAAAAACCGAGATGGAAAAAATCTAAATTAACAATCAGGTACTTACACCATAAAACATACAGTAAGCCGAATGAGCAGCTATTTTTCGAAAGGTGGCCACTCAGTTACCTAAAAATATGAAAACATACATAAGGCGCCAACAGCACAAAAAATGTTAAACACCAAGACATAAAACAAAAAGAACCATCACAGAAGTATCGCCTTGGAACGATCAGTAATATAAAATTACTGACAGTTGAACCCAGGTGAGCCAAGCAAAATACAGGGCGCTCCCGCCCCAACCAACTAAAATGAATAGCTTCATGTCGGGGCCGTCATAGAGTCTGACGCCCGACCCACCGGCGTGCAATTAAAGAAGGCGACGTGGTTATCAACCATGATTGGGTTAAAACTAAGCATTCAGACTGTCGCATAATATTCAAAACTGTTATTTATAAAATGTCACTTCAAGGTAAAAACTTGCAGAAAATAGGCAAATGGACTGACTGTCTATGATTCTGAAAGTATTTAGACTCCAGGGGTTAGTCTGCACACTTCTCGGGGAAAATACATGCATTTAAAAATATTCAAAGATCTTCTTCTCTGGGACCGTTTGGCCAATCCACGCTAAACTTTATATGGAAAGGTACAAGTAGGCAACGATCAGGAAAAGGCGCAATTAGAAGAAGATTCCCACTCCAAAAAACCGACGCGGGAAAAAACCAAACTACCAATAAGGTACTTATACCATCAATACATTTCGAAAGACGAATGAGCAGCTATGGTCCCAATAGGTGGCCACTCAGTTACCCAAACTTAACCAAACATATAATAACATACATAAGGCGCCAACAGCACAAACAAGTTTAAACACCAAGACATAAAACAATAAGAACAACCACAGAAGTATCGCCTTGGAACGATCAGTAATATAAAATTACTGGCGGGCTTAAATCGATTCTACATGGCCATTTGATTTAATTTGGATAAATTTGAACCACAACAGCAGTGCCGCCTTGGAACGGTCAGATATAAATAACTCGGGGGCTTAAACCGGTTTTACAGGACCCTAACCTCACCCTCAGCTTCTGCAGTGGAACATCGTAATATCGTTAGGCAGGGGGAATAGAAAAGAAGTTTGTACAATTGGTCAAGCTCACATGGCCATGGTCGCCATGGCTACAAATAGCAAAAATCTTCACAAACTTCTTCAGAAGCAGAAGGCCTATGATTTTAAAACTTGGCAATAGAACACTACAATTTAAATCATGACCCGTAGAATGACATCGACCTTTTTACAGCAAGGTAAACTTAGGTCGCCATAGCACTTGAATGAGGAAAATTAGATATTATAAATTTAACTAAATAGGGAGACTTGCTGGGAGTATGCAAATGGACAGAATATTTATGTTTATGAAAACTTAAACCAAAGGGGTTGTCTGCCCCAGCACAGGGGCTATATACATATGAATGGCAATTAAATTCAAACATATTCTCTGAAACCGCTTTGTTAATCAAAGCCAAACTTTGTGGAGCATTGTTAGGAAGGGGATATGTTAGTAGTAAGTTATTGGGCGCCCAGGGGTCTCCATCGTCGTGCAGCTTACTCATTCTGTGAGTCCTCGTTTTTGATTCATCATGCAATTTATCATGATTTACTTGTTTGTCCATGATGATTCATTGACTAGTTAGAGTTTCACTACGAGGACCGAACAACTAACTAAATGTTATGAACCATTGCAGAAGCTGAGGGTGATGTTAGGAAAAGGTACAAGTAGGCAAAGTTCAGGAAAAGATGCAATCAGATAAAGATTCCCACTCCAAAAACAGAGGTGGAAAAAACCAAACCAACAATCAGGTGCTGATACCAAGAAAACATTTCGTAAACCGAATGAGCAGTATTTTCCCAAAAGGTGGCAACTCAGTTACCTTAACTTAACTATAAATATGAAAATACACATAAAAAGGTATAAGTAGGCAAAGATCAGGAAAAGGTGCAATCAGAGAAAGATTCCCACTCCAAAAACCGAGGTGGGAAAAAACCAAACTAACAATCAGGTACTTATACCATGAAACATATCGTAAGCCGAATGAGCAGCTATTTCCCCAATAGGTGGCCACTCAGTTACCTTTACTTAATTAAAAATATGAAAACACACATAAGGCGCCAACAGCACAAAAAATGTTAAACACCAAGACATAAAACAAAAACAACCACCACATAAGTATCGCCTTGGAACGATCGGTAACACAAAGTTACTGGCGGGCTTAAACCGGTTTTACAGGATCCTAACCTCACCCTCAGCTTCTGCAGTGGTACATAACATTTAGTTAGTTCTTCGGTCCTCGTGGTGAATCTCTAACTTATTAAAGAATCATCAAGAACAAACACATAAATCATGATAAAAATCAAAAACAATGACTCACAGAATGAGTAAGCTGCCCGACGATGGAGATCCCTGGGCGACGAATAACCTACTAACTCCGGAGCAAAAGAAAAACACCACTTGGACCCCGGTGGGCCAAGCAACAGACAAGAAGCTCCGGCCCCAACCAACTAAAATGAATAGCTTTAAGTCGGGGCCATCATAGAGTCTGACGCCCGACCCACCGGCGTGCAATTAAAGAAGGCAGCATAGTTATCAACCATGATTAGGTTAAAAACTAAGCATGCAGACTGTCGCATAATATTCAAGTTATAACCTATACGTCTGTAACGTGTTATGATTTTTCTGAACTGAAAAGAAAAATCATTAATTCCTATAAGTTTCTTAAATTTGTAAACCAAGTCACCATAAAATTCAGGTTCCGAAAGGCCCTGACTTAAAAGCGTCTTTAACCCAACATTATATTTGGAAATCAATTCATAGTGTCTACGATAAAATTTAGAAAAGGTTTTTCGAAGTTTATGATAACGATAGCCCTGTTGGAGAAGTTTTGCCGTTAAACATTTATTTCGAGCGTTGAAGTCTGTAAGGCGCCAACAGCACAAAAAATTCAATCACCAAGACATAAAACAAAAAGAACCACCACAGAAGTATCGACTTGGAACGATCAGTAACGCACAGTTACTGGCGGGCTTAAATCGATTTTACATGGCCAGTTCATTACATTTAGCTAGTTTTTCGGTCCTCGTGGTGAATCTCTAACTAGTCAATGAATCATCAAGAACAAACAAATAAATCAAGATAAACATCCTGATGAATCAAAAACCAGGATTTACAGATTCAGTTAGCTGCCCGACGATGGAGATCCCCGGGCGCAGAAAAACTTACTAACCTCGGAGCAAAAGAAAAACACAAGTTGGACCCCGGTAGGTCAAGCAACAGACAAGAAGCTCCGGCCCAAACCATCTAAAATGAATAGCTTTAGGTCGGGACCATCATAGAGTCTGACGCCCGACCCACCGGCGTGCAATTAAAGAAAGCAGCATAGTTATCAACCATGATTAGGTTAAAAACGAAGCATGCAGACGGTCGCATACTATTCAAGTTATAACCTATACGTCTGTAACGTGTTATGATTGTTCTGAACTGAAAAGAAAAATCATTAATTCCTATAAGTTTCTTAAATTTGTAAACCAAGTCACCATAAAATTCAGGTTCCGAAAGGCCCTGACTTAAAAGCGTCTTCCAACATTATATTTGGAAATCAATTCATAGTGTCTACGATAAAATTTAGAAAAGGTTTTTCGAAGTTTATGATAACGATAGCCCTGTTGGAGAAGTTTTGCCGTTAAAAATTTATTTCGAGCGTTGAAGTCTGTAAGGCGCCAACAGCACAAAAAATTCAATCACCAAGACATAAAACAAAAAGAACCACCACAGAAGTATCGACTTGGAACGATCAGTAACACACAGTTACTGGCGGGCTTAAATCGATTTTACATGGCCAGTTCATTACATTTAGCTAGTTCTTCGGTCCTCGTGGTGAATCTCTAACTAGTCAATGAATCATCAAGAACAAACAAATAAATCAAGATAAACATCCTGATGAATCAAAAACCAGGATTTACAGATTCAGTTAGCTGCCCGACGATGGAGATCCCCGGGCGCAGAAAAACTTACTAACCTCGGAGCAAAAGAAAAACACAAGTTGGACCCCGGTAGGTCAAGCAACAGACAAGAAGCTCCGGCCCAAACCAACTAAAATGAATAGCTTTAGGTCGGGGCCATCATAGAGTCTGACGCCCGATCCACCGGCGTGCAATTAAAGAAGGCAGCATAGTTATCAACCATGATTGGACTAAAAAATAAGCATGCAGACTGTCGCATATTATTCAAGTTATAACCTATACGTCTGTAACGTGTTATGATTTTTCTAAACTGAAAAGAAAAAATCATTAATTCCTATAAGTTTCTTAAATTTGTAAACTAAGTCACCATAAAATTCTGGTTCCGAAAGACCCTCATTTACAAACGTCTTTAACCCAACATTATACTTGGAAATCAATTCATAGTGTCTACGATAAAATTAAGAAAAGGTTTTTCGAAGTTTATGATACCGTAGTTTATGATATCCTGTAAAACCGGTTTAAGCCCGCCAGTAATTTTATATTACTGATCGTTCCAAGGCGATACTTCTGTTGTGGTTCTTATTGTTTTATGTCTTGGTGTCTAATTTTTTGTGCTGTTGGTGCCTTATGTACGTCATAATATTTAAGTTAAGTTTAGGTAACTGAGTGGCCATCTATTGGGAAATAGCTGCTCATTCAGCTTACTAAATGTATTCATGGTCATAGTACCTATTGTTGATTTGGGTATTTCCCGCCTCGGGTTTTGGAGTGGGAATCTTTTTCTGATTGCGCCTTTTCCTGATCGTTGCCTACTTATACCTTTTAAGAACAGTGGGCATATTAATGAGAACGGGAATGGGCCATACCGCGGTTTCGGCTTTGATTTGTTTTTGCTCCATATATTCAAGATTGAAAATTATTTCCAGGAATCTGCAATCTTCTTGCAACATATAATTGTATATGTGATTCCTTGTTTTCATTCATCATGGCCAACCATGCGGACAAAGAAATATGAATCGGAGATGATGATAATGATGATGATGATGATGATGATGATGATGATGTTAACTTTTGCAGAAGCTGAGAGTGAGACTAGGACCGTGTAAAAACTTTTATAACTGAAAGTTCAAACGGGTTGTTTCTGGTGTGGTTCTCATTGTTTTGTGCTTTGGTGTTGTATGTTTGTGCTGTTTGCAATATTGACTGAGTGATGACCTAATTGTAAAAAGCTCCTTACTCGGCTTACATGACATGCTCTCTTTGTATTAGTACATGCGTGTCATTTAAGTTTTCCCCCACGTAGGTTTTTGTATTGGCGTTTTCGTTCTGACTGCGCCATTTCCTGTTACATCTATGAATATATCGTTCATAGATTTATGAAGAAGTGTCGTGCAGTGTAGAAAGCCATAGCCATGGCGGCCAACATATGATTTTTGTATATTATAGAAACAAGCCTTCGTTTTATATTGAATTAAATCTTGCATGTACCCTGCTGTGACTGATTACAGAAGTAGTCTATAAATTCTAAAACTCTGTCAGTCTGTACAAACATCTGGAATACCCGATCATATCTACAGTAGTAGATTGAGTTGATATGTTCTACGCACTCGACGATTTCTTTGGTTCTATTGGGACTGAAAACATAAAATGAATATTACAAAAAAAACAAGTCCGTGTAATATACAGATTTTTCTTCTAATGTAAAAATTGAAAATTTTCAGAAGACTTTTTTTTTAAATATTTTTCTTAGTTTTTCTCAAAACATAGATTATGGGTACCGTATTATCGTTGAGACGGTTCTAACGAGTACCGACAATCCATGGTTTGAGCAAAGATAAGACAAAATAAGTATACCCCTTCATATCCCAGTTTTGCTTTATAAAAGTGGGGTTCAAGGGGGTATACATGGCATGAACATGTCATCCTGATGAAATGCAACAAGTAATGCTGTGCAATACATATCAAATCAAAGTCAAAATCAAAATTTGTTCATTCCCAGACTTACAATGTAAGCAACAGGGGCAAGCAATTTCAAACATACATGACGAATATAGTGAAGGTTCACTTAATATACCTATAACTTGACTCTAGTATGGATCGGGCTGCTTCAGTGCGACCATGCAAACGCGACTGCTTTGCATGAGGGATGAGGGATAATCTTGATAAAATATCATTGTGAAGCACCGCGTGTTGAACAATGGCATAACACAACACATTTATAGACATGGTAAGATAGAAGCCTATTTAAATGACGCGCCTTGTTGATACAAACTTTAGGGTTCGAAAGTGATATTTTACGGGCGTTATGAACACAGTTGACATCCACAGTTCTGTCAAAGTAGAGTACACCTACATAACACGTAAAATGAGAGACTTCTCGACCAGGGGTCAGTTGTTCAAAACTTCGTTACCTTACCGTCATCGTTAAAACCTCAACTCGTTATGCTGCTCTCCCATATACCGAATTTTCCTTGCGAATGCTAAAAATTCGAAATTCGCGCTGAAAATAACCGAATATGATGCGAATGGACGGGACGGGGCTTGTAGAAAACGGTGTGTTTGCGAAAACGTTAAGAATGCTTGCGGGTCCTTACAAAAGTCTTAAGAATGTTGCGATCGACAGTCAAACACACTGCCGAATTCTTAAAAAAATGCATTACAAATGTTGCGAATGCTTACAAATGCCTTTACAAATAATGCGAACGTCTTGCAAATACCTTACGAATGAAACGCCTGTGTAGCGAATGCTTGCCGAATTGTTTCATTTGTTATATATTCGCAAGCAATATAGCAAACAGTATCACTGTAAGTCGAAATACCCATAATACCAAGGGGCATGGAAAAAATTATGACATTACTGATCCAAGTCCTCTTTCGAAACACACGCTACGTTGTTGTTTCTCTCAAAGTACGATTTACACATTAAACCAGAGGACCGATGGTTCTGATATCGCTCACCTGAGATTTTGTCTTTGATGAATGACCTTTGGCTAAGGCCACTTTTTCCACTGAGAAGCCTATGTGGCCAATGTTGACCTTGCTATAAAATAGGTCAAGGTCAACCCAAGGTCATGATTTATACAAACTTTGATAGGCTAGAGTCCCCAATGGTACATACCAAATTTTATTGAAATCGGTCCAGTAGTTCTAGAAAAGATCTTTTATGGTTTTTACCATATACGGGCATGACAGCCATCTTGCTCATGTGACCTAGACTATTTATACAAACTTTGATTCCCTCTTCCTTAAGACACTACATTAAAATTTGGCTTGGATTGTTGAAGTGGTTCCTGAGAAAAATCAGTTTTAAATTTAATATGTAAATGACCTTTAGCCAAGGTCAAGAGATAACCTTGACCTTGAATACTCCTATGACTTCATTTAATCAATTAGTTATATGTTTCTACCAACTTTCAGGTCACAGGCCACAAAACATCCTGAAAAATCCAATATTTTCACTTTTTTTCCCATTGAAAAGCCTATGTGACCAAAGTTGACCTTGCCGTAAAATAGGTCAAGGTAAACCCAAGGTCATGATTTATACAAACGATGATGGGCCAGAGTCCCCAATGCTACATGCGAAGTTTCAATGAAATCGGTCCACGGGTTCCAGAGAAGAAGATTTTTAAGGTTTTTACCATATATGGGAATGGCGGCCATCCTGGTCATGTGACCTGCACCATTTATACAAACTTTAGTTCCCCTTTCCTAAGGATGCTCCACATGAAGTTTGACATTGATTGGACCAGGGGTTTCAGAGGAGAAGATCTTTTAAAAGTGTGACAAACAACGACACTTTGTCTGTCATACATTTATGGATAGCTTAAAGTAAGGATTTTTCTTGAAGGATAGCACCAGAATAAATAAACTATGCCAAAAACCGAGCATTGAATGTGAAAATATAACGATTCCCTTGCGATTCGTTACGAACATCACACTCAATAGAATTCAATCCTACCTAATCCTTACGAATGCCTTGCAGTCGTTACAAATGTCTTGCAACCAATCCGAATTGTTTGCGATTATTTTACGAATATGTTAAGAATTTGTTTTCCTTCCGAATATTGGAAGCAAGCTCCCAATTTTCAAAACAACTTGAAATTTTCACCGAATGCTTTACGAATGCTTACCAATACTACCGTATGCTACCGAAGTTCTAGCGATGCATGCGAATTTGCGCAAAATTGCAGAGTAAAGTAAATGCCTACTACATAAGTACACTGTTACTTTTGTTGATAAAGTGTGAGAATCCCTTTCATTGCAAAGGATTCTCAATTTTTATCAACAAAAAACAGTGTATTTGTAATATTGCCATTTGATATTTTAAGGAATCGTTAACTAATTAAGATGTCGATAATTTTGAACAACTGGCCCTAGATATTAATACCACACACGTAGGAATCCATAAGCGTATCCTCATCCTCTGGCAGTTATTCATTTAGCTGCGACCCGAGAAAACCGGTCTTCGGGGTTTCCGACCAGGTCTGACACAAAACGGCCTGTTATTTTCGCATAGGCAAAAATCCGGTTTTCTCAATTCATATGACAATCAGCTGAGCATCAGAGCAATAGGTAAACGTGGTTACGAATGACAAGTTGTCCAATACACTTACCGGCAAACCTCTTGTGCTACTTGTTCATAATCCAATCCCTGCTGTATCAGAATCCATCTTGCTAAACCAGTGCATAGAAAACCTTTACCCATATCAGTGGGTCGGCAAGTTCCAATGGAGTATGTTGTGACATCTTTGGTGTCCGATGGCACTGGAAGTAAGTGAGCCTTCGCATGAGAAAACCAACAATCTCAGTAAACTTTCCGAACGTTTTCCCACTTCGGTTTTTGGAGTGTAAATTTCTTTCTGTTTCCTGATCATTGCCTACTTGTACCCTCTGATGTTTCTTACCCATAGCGCGCCATATTTAAGCTTGTGCGCTGAAGCCGCGAACGGAAATTTTGCAAAAGCCCTTTTTTTTTTTTTTTTTTTTTTTTTTTTTTTTTTTTTTTTTTTTTAAGGTGTTATGTAAATTTATTACCCCGCATATTACGAGGAGGGGGTCGGGGATCCCCCTCACCCGTTTACAATGCATGCACTATAAAGAAAAATATTACACTCACACTTTCTCTTTCATACCTTCATTTTTACTTATACATTTAGTAATAAATGGTTGTTAAGTATGGGGTTTCCTAAATTTGTAGATTTCTACAATAAATTGTCACACCTTTTTTTTTTCATAAGTGTAGAGAGAGATGGGAGAGGAAGAAGGAGAAGGTTTAATGGTTAGACCTCTCAGCCCATTAGTATGTGTGTGGTTCAAATCAAAGTGAGGTCTTCCACAAAAGAAAAAGAGTAATCTGTCATGCGGGGTTGGCCATTTATTGTTCTCTTATAGCCTTTTCAAAAATTGTTTGTTTTTTTGTTGTTTATTCAATTATCTTGGGTGGTGTTTTGGATAGGTACTTAGTACTGATTAAAAGTTCTCTTTTTGATTTTTTTTTCTTGTTTGGATTTTGTGTCTATTGTTTTAATTTTTGGTAAAACTATTAAATTTAACTAATGAGGCGTAGATCACCAAGCAAGGGATGTTGTAGATACTTCTGTTCTGATCACTGTGGAATCCATGCTGGTCTATTTATAATGCATTACATTAATAGTGGGGTTAGCCCAGACTCCACAGACAATGCAAAAGCCCTTTATGCTTTATGGTAACATATTGGTTTTCAACCGGCATTTACATTCGGTGACGTTTTATTTTTCAGGAAATTGTAACAAGAAACACAACTGTAAAGGCGATAATGAAGGAGCCAGAAGAAAACGTCAAATTCACACACGTTGGATCTTTATTTATCTACGATAAAACGTTCGGTTTTTAGTGTGTTTTTCGCTCTTGAAATAGTGACTAATTGTTGATCAGGCATGAAATTGTATCCCACTTTATTCAGACCTGTTCATTGTGAGAATGGGTCTTAAATTGTAACGTCATGTCAACATGTCAACATCACCGCACCGTTAAAATGTTTCGTAATGTTTCGCTCCCAGGTTCGTTTCGAAAGGGCGCCACTTATGCTCCGTGCCTGTGCTTATTTTGATAAGCATAATCGTGCACATCAAGATAAGCTTCTTAACTCATATAAGTCTGGCGTCTTTTTGTGGGACATAGGTAAACAGCATAGTCCCAGATGTGACGCCGCAAAACGCGGCGTCCCATCTGGGGCTATTCTGTTTGCTAAATAAAAGTATTATCATCGAAAAATGAGATAAAAATTGAAAATCTCTTCTAACACCCCTAAAATGAAAATGGACTCGCCCAATTGATAATCATGGGCGAATTCATTCGTCAAATATGCGTTAATGATAAACATGCATATGAAGCAGGGTTGCTAATTTTAAACGACAGTCCATATTTTAATCAGATGTATTTTATATGTCACATATCTTAATGCAAAAAGTAATGAAATAAACTGAGTACCACAGTTTACTCTCATCTTTTAAAATGTGCATTTGTCTGAAATATTTTGTACCGATCAGCATCAAAATGACATGAACATCTTTTTGTGTCATCAAGCCGAGGATTGAGTGCGTGGCAACATGTCTTAGGGTACAGAAATGCATTTTCTGTGCCTCGAACGCACGGGCTCGAGATTTTTCAAAACAATACAGGAATTAAATATAACTGACCGTTCCAAGGCGACATTATTGTTGTGGTTCCATTTGTTTTATATTTTGGAGTCGAATGTTTGTACTGTTTGAATCATATGAACGTTTCCATATTTTTATTCAAGTTCAGGTAAGTGAGTGACCGCTTGTTGAAAAACAGCTGCTCAATCGGCTTATGTTGCGGACTTCAATACGCGTAATAAATTTTTAACAGCCAAACTTCTTCAGCAGGGCTATCGGTATCATAAACTTCGAAAGCCCTTGTCTGGTTCAAGTAAAGTATAGGGGACACCCCCTAATTCCTACGTCCGACACCACCTTATTAGCATACAGGTCGACAGGTTGACAGGTCGACTGGTTGACAGGTCGATGGGTCAACAGGTCTCCGGGTCGACAGGTCGAGATTCCGTTGTGAATCAATGCCTGCTCCCACTCCATTGAACTTTACCTACATCCTTCCCTATGATTGTCCATGGTTTGCACACATGCGCAACTCTTTAACTTCCGTCGACCTGTCAACCATATTATGTGACCCAAGTCATGGCATCTATTTTTAGATCATCACCTCCATTTGTTTTACCTAAATTTTCGCCATTTTCCTCGAAATTATATCCATATACTTAATAGACGGTGACAATATGCCAGTTTCTAGGATGACAGGTCGACAGGTTCACAGGTCGACAGGTCCCATATATAGTCAAATGAGAACAGCCTGGCTCCTAAGTATCCCATAAACAGTCACATTATAGTTGTAGAGTAATATCTACCTGTCGTCCGAAACTACTGCTTACCTGATCCTTTAACTTGGCTATATATGGAGTATCCATTCTGTTGCGGGGGGTCTGGGGGGCATTCCGTTGTGAATCAATGCCTACTCCATTGACCTTTACCTATATCCTTCGCTATGATTGTCCATGTTTTGAACGCATGCGCAGTTTTTTCACTCCCGTTAATAGGTTGACAGGTCGACAGGTCGACAGGTTGACAGGTCGACAGGTCCCATAGACAGTGAAATGAGAACAACCTAGCACTCAGGTATCCCATTTACATGCACATGATAGTTGTATTTAAATCTCAACCTGTCGACCTGTCAACCTGTCGACATGTCGTCCTGTCGACCTGTCAACCTGTCGATCTGTTAACCTGTCAACCTGTTGACCTGTCAACCTGTCACCTGTAACATGGCTATATATGGAGTTTGAAGTCTGTTGCGGGGTCGGTGAGGGGGGGCGTGCCTCCCAGGCATTCCGTTGTGAATCAATGTCTACTCCATGTAAAACCGGTTTAAACCCGCCAGTATTTTGTGTTACTGATCATTCCAAGTTGATACTTCTGTGGTGGTTCTTTTTGTTTCTTGTCTTGGTGTTTGAGGTATTTTTGTGCTGTTGGCGCCTTATGTATGTTTTCATATTTTTAGTTAAGTTAAGGTAACTGAGTGGCCACCTATTGGGAAAATAGCTGCTCATTCGGCTTACGAAATGTTTTCATGGTATAAGTACCTGATTGTTGGTTTGTTTTTTTCCCACCTCGGTTTTTGGAGTGGGAATCTTTTTCTGATTGCGCCTTTTCCTGATCTTTGCCTACTTGTACCTTTCCATTGAACTTAACCTACATCCTTCCCTATGATTGTCCATGTTTTGCACGCATACGCATTTCTTTCACTTCCGTCGACCTGTCAAACTGTCGACATGTCGACCTGTCAACCTGTCGACATGTCGACCTGTCGACCTATCAACCTGTCGACCTGTCGACCTGTCAACCTGTCAACATATCTACCTGACAACCTGTCAACCTGTCAACCTTTCGACCTGTCAACATTCTGTTGGTTATGACTTGTGTACAATGCACCTCAGATGTGTTATCTGCTTTATTATAGTTTACGGCTCGTCTATACTTCATACACTTACAAATACACATAAATTTTGTGTTTCTGTCCCTTACGTGATAGTGTATTAATACATATGTTGTTGTACTTCTAGTTTCAGGCTCAATTGCTGAAACTCAGATTGGGTATCAATAATGTGTAATCTATGATCTGCATGCCATATCCGTCCGTTTTATAACAGTTTCTAGTCCATCTTCTACCATTGCCTGTGTTTCATCTATCCGTCTTATAGTTTCATATACAGCCATACATTGACTATGTCCCTTAAGTGTCCCCAATATTTGACTTGAGCCCCTTTTCTAAATTTTATCACAGACACTATGAACTGATTTCTAAATTTAATGTTGGACTAAAGACCCTTTTACGCGAGGGACTTTCGGAACCAGAATTTCATGGCGACTGAGTTTACAAATTTAACTAATTTGTAGGAAGAAATGATCATTACGCGTTACAGACGTACAGGATATAACTTAAATGTTATGCGACATTCTGCATGCTTAGTTTTTAACCAAATCATGGTTGATAACTATGCTGCCTTCTTTAATTGCACGTCGGTGGGTCGGGCGGCAGACTATGATGGCACCTATGATGACAAAGCTATACATTTTAGTTGGTTGGGGCCGGAGCTTCCTGTCCGGGGTTCAACTGGTGTTTTTTCTTTTGCTCCGGAGTTAGTAAGTAATTGGGCACCCAGGGATCTCCATTGACGGGCAGCTTACTCAATCTGTGAGTCCTCATTTTTTATTCATCATGGAATTTATCATGATTTATTTGTTTGTCCATGACGATTTATTGACTAAGAGATTCACCACGAGGACCAAAAAACTAACTTAATATTGTGAACCATTGCAGAAGCTGAGAGTGAGGTTAGGTACCTGCAAAACCGGTTTAAACCCGCCAGTAATTTTGTATTACTGATCGTTCCAAGGCGATACGTCTGTCGTGGTGCTTTTTGTTTTATGCCTTGGTGTTTAAAAATTAAACTGTACTGTTGGCGCCTTATGTATGTTATACATTAGTTATGTTTAGGTAACTGAGTAGCCACCTATTCGGAAAATAGCTGCTCATTCGACTTACGTTATGTTTTCATGGTATAAGTACCTGATTGTTAATTTTTTCCCACCTCGGTTTTTGGAGTGGGAATGTCTTTCTGAATGCGCTTTTCCTGATCGTTGCCTGCTTGTACCTTTCTACGTATGCTTTCTACGTACCTTTCTACCTAATGGTCAGTTTTGTTTTTCTCCACCTCGGCTTTAGGAGTGGGAATTTCTTTCTGATTGCGCTTTTTTCTTGATCGATGCCTACCTTTACCTTTCTAAGTATTCGAACCCAATTGCCAATTCATTTTTTTTCCAGATCAAATTTCGTTTTGATTGCGCATTTTCCTGATTATTGCCTCCTTGTTCAATTGCTTACAATTCGGCTTATTTGGCCACCTACCTGCAAGTGCATTAATTATAATTCCAGCTACTAAACAATGTGACCAAATCGCCATGATATCGTATTCCTTTTGATTCACAACTTTCTAAGAAACAAACTCAAACAAACCTTTTTATACAGATATGTCATTTTATACCTTAATTGCTGCAACAAAGGGTTCATATAAAATGTAGATAGTATTGGAATATTGTGTTACAGTTTTCAATTTATCTTGTAACTGCTAAAAGCAATAAGTTTAAAAATCATTATGATTGTTATTTGGGCTCATTTGTTTTTTTTTTCTTTTTTTTGTTTTTTTTTTTTTTTTTTTTTTTTTTTTTTTTTTTTTTTTAAATTAACGACATCGTTACTTATTCGTCACTATCAGTATTACAAATACAGCGTTATGTTTTGTTGATAAAATGTGAAAATCCTTTGCACTTTTTGTCGTTGTTTCGGTCTGTCGGTATGTCTTTCTTTATTTGTAACTTGCCGACCTTTTGGTATACGTGGGTGATCCAATAATGAATGGGACGTTTCTCCTGTTTCATAAGCCCTACCGACTGACTCAGGTTTACTACTTTCATTTACTAGATACACATCTGATCTTTTTATAAAGCACATTTTATCAGATTTGCTTAACAACTTTGGTTGCTATGGTTAATTAAGAACTACTCGTGCAGTATCTATGGCCACGTTTGTCCTTTGAACTAATATAGCCTATTAAAATAGAGCTATGCCACACATGTTAAAAATATAACTGATCATAATTAAGTATTGTCTGTGTTCAACATCAACTCCGAAAGATTTTCCTACAGTCAGTTTGGATCTGCGTTCGTGATCGAGAGATATTTGCCTAGCAACCATTCTACTCTATGAATTCTTACATTTAGCTGTTTCTGAGTTCTGTGGTTGCTAGGCAACATAAATCTAACTTGTCTCATTTGTATTTCATTTGCAATATTTGCATTATAACTGATAATTTCAAGGTTAATAGCAATTTATTATGTCATTTATACTCAGGCTATGAAATATTTCCCACCCCCTACCCCCAAATTTATTGTACTTTTTTGCAAACAAAATCCAGCTTTTCTCGCAAAAATGCTTGCCCTGTTTAAAATTTCAGCTGTGTTTATGTGATATTTGCAGCGCATAAAGCCAGCAATGCACTGTATAAACTACAGTGTGTCTGGAGTAGATGTTTTTCCACCAGTTGCCATGGCAATCAATTTCAGATACATATTACCTACGTGGCCATGGACTGTTAACTAACATTCTCTCGTTGCTAGGCAACGGCAGGTTGTTGTAAAGATGTCAAATTTTAGCAGTGAAATGAGGTTGCATTATATTGAGCAACAATTTACTCTCAATAAGCAAATTTTATTTACATAAAAAAATTCAAAAAGTCCCATTCTTTATTGGATCACCCACGTACATGTATTTTACCTTTACTTAGATTTTTGTTGATACTAGTCCGATGGCTACCTTAATAGAAAAGAGCAAATTTTCTTGTACTTTATGCTTGAAGTAATAGCTATGTGGTGTTTTGTACTTACTTTCATTCCCGTCGCGTGTCTGGGTCGAGGTGTCTGGCTCGGGAGTTTAAAATGCTCGTGCATTCTATTCTTACTTTAGATATTGTCTTATAACTTTTCCTAGTCATATCCGCATAAATCATTCACCCAGGAATCGTAAGCAAGATAGGAAGAACATACTCGGAAACCATTTAGAAGTCCGGCTTGGTTGATATAAATAATTATGCTTCAGTCATGCGTTTAGTAAACGATGCGATTTCATATATTTTTACGGAGTAATAAGCCATTATGAACTGTTAGTATAATTAAATTGTACTAATAATTTGATAATAATATTAATATTATTTAATAATAGTTTGTAATTTTGCTTGATGTCTCTGTAAACAGCTATGGTAATATCGACACGGTCACTGCCATATTTTTGCGACTTCTGTTGTACATGTACCTTAGATGAGACGACTCTCAGTCTCGACCAGCACTTTAGCACAAGTAATGTAAAACTACAAATGCGGTTAACCTATGGTAAATGAGTAATTACGCTCATATTTATTTATTTATTTGTTTATTTGTTTGTTTATTTATTTATTTATTTATTTATTTATTTTTATTTATATATACTTTATTTACAGAGGGTTAAATATATTGAACTATCACAGTGTTTTTGTGCTGTTGGCGCCTTACATTTAACTATTTTACATTTTTTTTAAAAATAAATTTAACTATATTAGTATTTTTGTGCTGTTGGCGCCTTATGTATGTTTTCATATTTTTAGTTAAGCTTAGGTAACTGAGTGGCCACCTATTGGGAAAATAGCTGCTCATTTGGCTTACGATATGTTTTCATGGTATAAGCGCCTGATTGTTGGTTTAGTTTTTCCACCTCGTTTTTTTTGGAGTGGGGATCTTTTTCTGATTGCGCCTTTTCCTGATCTTTGCCTACTTGAACCTTTATATAATATTTTGCTATTCTACCATGTGGCTCTCATAAAACGTATACTCATACGGGGGTCATTCAAGAATGAATGACAATGGATCCATATCTCGGAAAGTATAATTAAGCTCTGCTTTATTTGATATGTTACATGTGGACACATATATTATGCATTCGTGCTGAAAATTTTGTGCTTTTATCATGCCTGGATTTGACGCTATGCTAATTTGAATATGGCTCCTGAAGTATCCATGGACGCAAAAAAGTCAATTTTTACTTATTTTTGTATGGGGGTACGGTAAGTAAAACGTGTATGATTGTTTCTTGGACAGTCTTATCAGTGATTTGTGATGATTAATAAAAGCACTAGAGGTCAAAAAGGGCAACCATAACATTATGCCAATTTCCCTGATTTGCAACACGCGTGGTTGCTAAGCAACAGCAGAAAAGGACAAAATAAACCCATTCTGAGCCTAACAGTGTGTTTTAAACCAAATAATGAAACAATCTAATAAATTCCAACAGCTAGTGATGTGTTTAATCTTAAAGGTATTCCTATGGCTTCTTAACAAAAACAAAAAATGAAAAATCTGAGACTGTTATGGAACAAGTATTAGATTTTAAAAAGACTAGCTAGATTTGACACAGTTAAATTTGAACTGGAGACGGTGCTGATTCATTTTGAAACTCTGTGTACAGTGTCACTGTGATCAATACCATCGACAGTCATGCTTACAACAACCACATATTTAATCCTCATGAAATGTTGTTAACATATCCAAGATACTGGTCTTCCATCAAGGCAAGTACTAGCTTTTATAAACAACAGTATGTCGCGTCCAAGCTCATTTACCTTGTATTCTTTGGTTGCCTAGCAACCACAGAACTGGCATGTTAGCGAACTTTTGGAGGAACCATTGAATAGCATACATCTTTAAATTTGGTTATTAGTATATGAGTAGCACACAAGTGTTAAGAATAAAGTTTAATGGAATCATTGTCATTGATTCCTGAATGACCCCCGTATTTACATAAACCATAAAATACTGCAAATGTAGAACAAAACATTGAGGTGTCTTAAGAGAAAACTTGTTTAAAATAATAAAATTAATAGTCAGTTGATGAATACGAATGTATTTAAGTTTTATATCGTATAACAACTGCCATCTAGTGCCAGGCCCGGACAATCATTACGAAAACTTGCCCATGCAATATACAGAGTTTTTTTCAGTTGTAAAAAATCGAAATTTTCAGCCCAAAAAAATTGATATTTTTCTTTTTATTGCTCTAAAACATACATTGTGGGTACTCGTTAGAACCGCATCTGTAAGGCGGTTCTAACGAGTACCCACAATCTATGTTTTGGAGCAAAAATAAGAAAAATAGGTATACCCTTCATACCCCAGTTTTGCTATGTAAAAGTGGGGTTCAAAGGGGTATACATTACACGGACATGTTTTCATGATGATAACGAAGAACATGAAACGAAAAACATTGTCCAAACGTTTCGTTGTCCGAACCCGTCTTTCAGAAATCTGGTTTAAGACTGCTAAAATGTACATATCGCCTCTTTACTGAGCTAACATTTGGGCGTATAAAACTCAAAAACATGTGCTAATGATAACCTACATACTAGAATCATTAAATGAAATTTTAAAGGTAATAAAATGACACATTATATCTAAATAAAATATAGAATGATCCTTTGGAAGCAGTGAAAATATTTAAAAGGAGCAAGAATTAGCCATTCTGCACAATGTCGGGTAATGAACCCTCACCAGTGACCCTGATAAACCGTCAAAGAAAGCCAGACAGTTACAACCTTTGGATTTAGTCACACAAGATAACATGAATTGCACACAATAATCAACATCAGCATCAGCGTCACAGAAAAAATATAACAGTATGGTGTGTATTATCTTTAAACCTCTTAAGAGATGGTGCTTTGCGCACTTTGTCTGGAATTCCATAGATTTGCTACTGTTTAAGAATATAAGAATCTTATATGGGGTTCTGTTCTAGATTGAAGTTTCCAACCCAAGGGATGACCGTGCTGAGCGGAACCGAGGCTCTGCCTCGGTTCCGCTCAGCACGGTCATCCCGAGGGTTGGAAACTTCCATCTAGAACAGAACACCATATTAGATTTTTTTTCTTGCACAACAACCCCCAAAATCTGGTTTATTTCAAGGTTTTGCGTATTTTTTTTTAGCCTGGGTGAGAACACCTGGGTGAGATGCAATTTTATCACCCAGGCAAAAAGTGTGGCAATTTCTGTCTGGTGTGCAAGAATAAGATCTATCGAACACGGACGAGATGGACCTTGGAACCGCTAACGCACCACTGACCGACGATCTCGGTGTACTGATACGATTTTCTGACACTGGTCGAGTAAATCGGTGATATGCTGGGATGACATATTATTCAAGACTTTGCGCAATATGGCCCATACTACCTCTCTTTGAACGTTTTTACTGCTTCCAAAGGATCAAACTTCATTTTATTTGTATGTAAAGACATTATTATTATATATTGCATTCGTGTGTGGTGAATAGGTTACCGATTTAAAAGGTTAAAAGTAGGCAATGATCAGAAAAAGGCGCATTCAGACAGTAATTCCCATTCCAAAAACCGTGGTGGTAAAAAAAAACTAATTTACAATTAGGTACTTATACTTAGAGAATAAATCGAAGCCGAGTGAGAAGATATTTCCCAGTAGGCGGCTACTCAGTTACAAATATTTGCATTGGTGGAGTATTGAAATCGGCGTGCAGTATCATCCGCACTGCGCATTTCTGAAGTTTAGCTAATCTTTCGATATAAGAAGCTGACGTAGAACACAATACGACAGAACCATAATCAATGAAATGTAGCCTTGATAAACTTCTGTTGAACATCAACTGGACCATATTTGAATAGTACGTTTAATAAATATATACATGTATAAAATTTGAAGAAATACTGTAGCATAATTTGTCTATATGGTAAGACCAAGACAATTTATCGTCGATATGTAAAAAGAGTAGTTTTTGCTCATGTGTTGTTTTTATCTGGCTTCCATCGATATTTTGATATTTAACTCGGGAGGTTCGCTTATGTATTAAATGCGCCTAATATCATGTAGCTTGTTTCGTTATAATAAATATGCATTTTATTTTTCGACTACAATCTTTTTTAATTGTCTGAAATTTATATTAAACTGCTTCGAGAACTTAATTATGTGGGTGGAATGTAGCATTATCTGCAAAGAATGCTGAATAGCAATATTTCACGAAGAGAGGCAAATCGTTGATAAAAAGTAAGAACAACGCTCGTCCAAGTATGGACCCTTGTGGAACACGTAAAGGCAGAAATGTTACTACATGACCACTGATGATTGATGTTTGTCGACTGCTTAGGTATGATGTATTTGAGTTACGTTTATACTTAGAAGGTTTATCTGAAAGAACTGAGTGATCCATAATAGTATCAATTACGTGGATCACTATAGGATACACAGGGGAAAAAATGATAACATCCGATATTTCCATTGCAAATAAAAGTATGAATTGCTATGGACTACTGTAAACCAACCTTTGCTGCGGATATTTATTTTCGCGATTCTAGCAACCGAGACATTTTCGCTGCGATTTATTTCGCGGATTTAAAACATTTAAAAAAATAATTTTGCGAAATTTCATGCTCTGGCACATTTATTGACCCACAACGAGATCAAACGGTCATCAAAACTTGGGAGTAAATCTCCTGCAATAAGAAGACATTTATAAATAGCTGGGATCGAACACAAATAATTGTCAAACATGCCAATGACTGTCATTGTTGACATTGTTTTTGAATAAAACTGTGAATAAAATGTGAAAAGAAGGACACCTCGCCGAAAACCACTTTGCCGAAACAACACTTCGCCAAAAGGACATTTTGCCCAATACGACACTTTGCTGAAATGCTGCCGAAATTCGACAAAAATGCCGAAAAAATTGTTATGAGGGATATTTGAGCCGCATCGTGAGAAAACGGGATTATTGCCTATGCGAAAACAAAGGCGCAGATCAGCTTCGCAGTAACTGCGAAGCTGATCAGCGCCTTTGTTTTCGCTACTCGGAGAGTACAATTCCTCTTCTACTTAAATCCGAAATTTAAAGCTTCTAGCTCTTTTCTGAGCTTGTACAGGCCGGTTTGTGTCGGACCTGGTCGGAAACCCCGAAGACCGGTTTTCTCGCGTCGCGGCTCATTTTATACCGGACAATGTTTATCGATTTAAATTTTCAACAAACAATTTGCTTACTGAACTGTTAATGAGATATATAACTGAACACATTACTTGCCATTCATGGCGATTAACCTAATTAATTAATCGTATTTTTTACATGAAAATATTATACTTTATAAATAAACAAACAAACAATATAAAACAAACCTAAAACTAAAACATAATGAGCTGATATCAAGTCCCCATTAAGACCATCAAGGTTCATCCATAAATGATAATAAGTTTCGCATATTTACAAGTACACAAGTAGCCTGTAATGAAATGCTAATCTGCCTCAAGCATGACTCATGCACGAATTATTGATAATCACATGAAACTTTCGGCGAAGTGTCGTACCGGAGAAGAATTTGCGGTAAATATGTCGTTTCGGCGAAACGTCTTTTCGACGAAATTGTTTTCGGCAAAGTGTCGTGCACCATTTTCAAACTGCAGATTTTATCATTATTAATATTTTATTGAATTTTATGGACTCAAATATTATGTGCTGCATGGATATATGTATATCAAATGTTTATATAATTTTTGTCTTCTTTTCTTACCCAAACTGCCATGTAATTTTCAAATGTAGTTGGCTAACATAGTGCTATAATTGTGTAATCATGATAATTTTGCGAAAAGTAAGGCTATAAGCCACAGAGACTGTAAAATCAAATTTACAATCCCACACCAGAGTGCTTTTGCAAGATCTGCTATAAATTTTGAAAAAATATACATTTTGCGGTACATTTTTACATTACGAAAACGTGCCCATGCAATATGCAAAGATTCTTTAAGTTGTAAAAATGAAAATTTGAAGTAGAAAAAAAATGATAATTTTTTCTTATTTTTGCTCAAAACATAGATTGCTTGTATACTTAAGAACTGCCTCGCCGAGGCGGTTCTAACTAACACGTTTATTTTGTACTCAGGTCAAGATACATGACATAAGAACAAAATACATAAAGTGGTGCATGGCATATTCATCATAGAGAGATTCTATATAACACATCGTGTGCGACTATCATGAATCGAAGTTCTCTTGGAACGCGCCTGCCGACGATGGTCTGACAACCCGCCTGACTGAAAAACATCTTCAGGACAACATGCCTTTTCCTGATCTTTGCCTACTTGTACCTGTGTAATATATAGCCCCTTATGCCTCAGTTTTATATAGCAAAACTACGGTATGCAGGGGTACATCTGTTTTTTTTTTTAAACATAGATTGTGGGTACTCATTAGAAGCGCCCATAATCTATATATTGAGCGAAAATAAGAAAAAGATCAACATTTTCTACTGAAAAAATTCAATATTCAAAATTTAAAAACTTACAATTTTCAATATAGTCTATGTCGAATGGGAATCTCGTGCGATTTTTTGACGATTTATGACGACCTATATTAAACTTATCCATGGAGTATATGTATAACATTAAACCTGTTCGTCGCACTTACATCCGCGTCAGAGTCGATTTATGACGTCATCAATATGGCGGCTAACTGCTTATATATGAATTATTCGTATTTTCATCAAACTCGATTGAAAACATCGCATTATAACTTATCTTGCAAAGAAAATGTATGAAATGAATCTGATTATACCCACGATAGACGAATTAAGTCGATGGGTCAAAGGATATTGCTTTATCCTGTCGTACGTCCGTTCGTGCATACGTTGGATATGCGTTTTTTTTTCTTCTAAAACCTAGGTACCCCGGGAGCTAATTTGACCTTCCTTGCATCCCCAAGGACAATTTTTCATGGTTGCCAAATCATTTACTGGAACCACAGAAATGCAAAGGATTTTTGTCCTCAAAGATAAACTCAATTACACTATGAAAAATTGCATGGTTTCCATGGCAACCGTTAACGTGATTCTTAAGCATGGGGGTGTACATGTACATACAAAATTGATAATATTATCACTGTTACTTATCGTATTCTACTGAACTGTTCTCATTTTAAAGCATGGACATATCTTTTTCTTTCAATGGTAAGGAATGCAAATTATCTTATTTGCATATTCATTAATTTTAATGAAAAAAGGCAAAAACTCTTTAAAAATCCATCTATGAACTAATTTCGAGCCCAAACTGTCATTGTGAACCAGTAATATCATATGATAAATCTATTGATGACCTGGTCCTATATGAATATTATCTCAATTGCATATTTATGAATATTAATAAAAATGTCAAAAAGTGAGGAAAGTTGAGGGAAAAATTATATCCATTTGTCACAAAGTGGATTTCCTGTTGTTGATCAGTATAGTTTTACAGTGTGTTAATTAGGTACATTATTTGAGAGGTACAGTATACTTGTACTCAGGTATTGTCCAGGTGAAAATATTTTATACTTGACTGATTAACTGTAAAATCTCAGGTATTCTCAGGTGACACTATACATGTGTAAAACCAGTTGGTCAACTAATGTGGACAGAGAAAGTTGTGTTGGACAATTGTTGAAAAGAAGAAATAATTCTTTTATTTTAAATTGGTTTGAGTGAAGAAGAATTCTGAGGGATACTGTAAGTTCCATGGGTTCCCTTCCCTTCTCATATTCCTGAAATTGTGTGAATTTTGGAATTTGCAATATTTTAATTGTATTTCATGTCCGAAAAGTTTACTTTGAAATTTCATGTATTTTGCAAATGTCTCGGCCGTGAATTGATTTATTTCTTAGAGACCATTACCGCCCTTCCAGCAAAGGCCCTTTCACTCTCGTTTTAGGTGGTTTTTGTACACGTCCAGTCCTGGGTCTAGCCTCTAGTCCAAAGTGGGGTCTTACATCAAAGAAGTTGATGTCGGGTGCAGTCCAACCATACGTGGGCCAAGCTTCAGAGTGCTATTAATTGGACATTGGCCTTATCTGGAGTGCTTTAAGATTTGAGACAGTTTGTGGTTGATGAATGAATGGTCATATACATAATTTCAAAACATGGGAATAACCGATAGATACTCTGGTATTCTGAAATATCTCGAGCTAGATTAGATACTTTTGATCATTACTACTTAGTGGAAGATGTAATGGTGTGGGAAATAATGTATTCCAGTAACTCAGTAACGTTTGATTCATGAATGTCGTTATAATTTAGTAACACTGGTGAGAGGGTTTAGTAACGCCAGATGATAACATTTTATGGTAACGCTGGTGGAAATGGTTCAGTAACGCCGGTCAATAACATTTTACGTGGCTGTTTGTTTGGGTGTAAATACTTGATAAACGTTACCCGAATATGCATGGGAACATTATAAGAATTAGAAGATGTACATTCGTGGCGAATTTCGACAACCGAGATTAACGTTTCTACTTTGTGGACAATGCAACGTTATCCCGATAATTTGTGTGTTGTTACTACTACGTGGACAATGTAACAATATTACGGCATAGCAATTATTACTCTGTGGACAATATAATGCTATGATTTGCTGTGGTGTTTGATGCAGAACCTGGCTTGAAGATATTGACTTTCATGTGAAAGCAGAATAATTTTATGCGATAGATTGACAATATTTTTAACTGAATATCAGTAGTAATACCAGAGACAGAGACTCGCTTGATCTTGAAAATATAAAACATCTCAATTAATGAAACAATGAATATTGTTGAATGTTGTATGTGACATGTTGATTTTGTCCTTGTCTTTTGTGTTGTGGTGTCTGCTTTGCTTTATATTAAAATTTGGACATGAAGGAGAGTTGTTGAATCTCAACTCCAACTGGCTAGATCCTAGTTCTTTGCATCTGGACCGATTTGTGACATGGCGATCCCGGCAGGATCTAGCTGAAAATAAATTTGGTTGGTTGAGATTCTACTGCTCTTCTATTGCCAAAATGGAGAAAATTATAGAAAGTGGACTGTCATTGGGTTTGACCGGCAAAGAATTAGTAGCTTTTGTTGAAAAGAATGAAGCTGAAAGAGTTGCTAGAGAAGAGAAAAAGGAAGCTGAAAGGTTAGCGAGAGAAGAGAAAAAAGAAGCTGAAAAAATAGCAAGAGAGGAGAAAAAAGAGGCTGAAAGGATAAAAAGAGAGGAGAGGAAAGAGGCTGAAAGGTTAGAAAGGGAAGAGAGAGCTAAGCAAAGAGAAGCAAAAATGTTTGAATTAGATTTGAATGAGAAAGAGAAAATGAGAGAGTATGAATTGGCCAAATATGAAAAAGAAATGGAAGTTCAGATATTAGAGAAGAAAGTAGAATTGCAGAGAGTTAATTTAATGGCAAGTGGGGATGCTCTAAAGGGTAGTGTAAAGCACTCTGAGGTTAAGGCCAAAATTCCAAAACTTCCTCCCTTTAATGAACGTACTGACAATATGGACTCCTACTTGAGAAGATTTGAAAGGTTTGCCGAAACTGCGGGTTGGGAAAAAGAAAATTGGGCTACAGATTTAAGTGCTCTGGTCCAGGGTAAAGCTTTAGATGTCTAAAGACTTTCCCCAGATGATGCCCTTAATTATGACAAACTTAAGGATGCACTTCTTAAGAGGTTTCAGTTAACCGAAGAAGGCTTTAGGTCAAAATTTAGAAACAGTAAACCTGAAACAGGTGAGACACCTCCCCAATTCGTTTCAAGACTTGAGGAATATCTCCATAGGTGGATGGATTTAGCAAGTGTGGATGAAAGCTATGATGGCTTAAAAGATCTTATTTTAAGAGAACAATTTATGCAAGCTTCAAGCAAAAATTTGCAAGTTTTCTTAAAAGAAAGAAAAGTTAGGTCAATCCATGAAATGGCAGACCTGGCAGAGCAATATAATGAAGCCCATGGCCAATATGAAACCAATCGCGCTAGACTGCAAGAAAATTCGATCAAAACGAATAATTATCAAGGAAAACAAACCCCACCCCAATATAACAAACCCAAATATGAAGATAAACACTGTTACAATTGTAAGTCACCCTCACATTTTATTCGTGATTGTCCTAAAATGGACTCTTCTACAAGAGGTAGGCCAGTAAGAGGTGCTTCGTTATCTGATCGTGGTTCTACCAGAGGTGCTAGAGGTGAATATAAAGGTAACAGAGGTCAAGGTAGAGGTACTAGATATGGTAACAGAGGCAGAGGAGGTCATAATAATAGCTTCGGTACTAAAGAAATAGGTAATAATAGTGTTGAGGGAACTGAACCTAAAGATATCGGCAGTAGTGCTCTTCATGAAGGTGAGTGTTCTATTGGAGATAGTTCAGTGAGGTTAGAGTGTGGACATGAACTCCCAGTCATGACAGCTGCATGTGATAACAAGAGTTATTGTGGTAAGCATGACAATATGCCAGTTACAGATGGTTATGTAGAAAATGTCATGGTGAAAGTACTCAGAGATACTGGTTGCTCAAGTGTAGTGGTAAGGCGAGACTTAGTAACTAGGGAGAGATTAACAGGTGCTACAAAATTGTGTGTGCTTCTTGATGGCACGGTGAGGAAATTTCCAGTCGCCAGAATTTCAGTAAGTTGTCCATATTACGTTGGTGACTGTGAGGCTCTTTGTGCTGAGAACCCTGTGTATGACCTTATATTAGGAAATATACCTGAGGTTAGATGTCCTAATGATCCAAATCCAAGTTGGAGTTTAGAGAGAACACTTTCTGATGGTGAGTTAGTTGGTGCTGTTCAAACTAGGGCACAGAAAGCACAAGAAGGAAAGACGACTGTACTACGAGTACCTTCTGCTTTAAAAGGTGTAGATAAGTATGAGGTTATTAAGGCACAAGAAGAAGACGACAAACTGAAGGAGGTGAGAAACAGACTAGCCACAGGTGAGAAAAAGACTTCAAGTAATGGTGATACACATTGGTATGAAAAGCATGCTGGGCTGATTTACAGAATGTTTCAGTCTCCACGTGTTGCTGATGGTAAGGTACATAAGCAATTACTTGTTCCAACAAGCATGAGGGATCACGTTTTAAGATTAGCTCATGATTCTATATTTGGTGGGCATCAGGGTATTAGGAAAACAAAGGCCAAAGTACTTGTAGACTTCTATTGGCCTGGTGTTCAAGCTGATGTTGCTCGATACTGCAGGTCTTGTGACATTTGCCAGAGAACATATCCAAAGGGAAGAGTCCCTAAGGTACCAATTGGAGAATTGCCTTTAATTGATACCCCTTTTGCCAGGGTAGCAGTAGATATAGTAGGCCCTACACATCCTCCTTCAGAAAAAGGTAATCGTTTTATTTTAACGCTTGTAGACTACGCGACGCGTTATCCGGAGGCGAAGGCATTAAAGTATATTGATTCAGAGAGTGTAGCAGAGGCTTTGGTCCAAATGTTCTCAAGAGTAGGGGTTCCAAATGAAATACTCAGTGATATGGGTAAACAATTTACCTCAGATTTGATGCATAAAGTAAGCAAACTTTTGTCGGTATCACAGTTAACCACAACCCCTTATAATCCAGCCTGTAATGGCCTAGTTGAAAAGTTCAATGGCACGTTGAAGAATATGCTAAAGAAACTGTGTGTAGAGAAGCCCGAGCAATGGGATCGTTACATTGATCCATTACTGTTCGCATACCGTGAAGCTCCCCAGGATAGCTTAGGATTCTCCCTATTCGAGCTTCTTTACGGCCGTACAGTGAGAGGTCCATTGTCAATTTTAAAGGAGTTATGGACAAATGAGAAAGAAGACGATGAGGTACGTACCACTTATGAATATGTTGTTGATCTGAGGAACAGGTTAGAAGAGACATTGCAACTTGCACAGGAAGAATTGAAGAAGAATAAAAGCAGGTACAAGTTCTATGCTGATAGGAAGAGAAAGAACAGGAGTTTTGAACCAGGTATGAAAGTTTTAGTATTGCTTCCAACTGATCATAACAAGTTGTTGATGCAGAACAAGGGTCCGTACACTGTGCAGAGTAAGCTTAACAGGTTTGATTACAAAGGTGATGTGAAAGGGAAAGAAAAGATCTACCACGTTAACTTGCTCAGGAGGTATATAGAAAGAGAACATAACAGTCATGAGAGGGTAAGTGATGATAGAACAGATCAGCTAGAGAATGGTGGTGTTTTCACTGAAGTGGTTTGTGTCTCTGCTATAGAAGAGTCTGACTTGGTTGAAGAAGAAATAGAAACAGAGCAAATGAAGGATGATAGTACTGATTTTCATGTTACTGGTAAGGAAGAATTCACAGTAGAGATTCCTAGGTTAGTAGCAAAGAAAACCATTGATGATGTCCAGATCAATTCAGAATTGAATCAAGAACAACAGAAACAGCTGAAGGGACTAGTAAGTGAGTTTCCTGATGTATTGACAGATCTTCCAGGCAGAACTAATGTAATTGAACATGAGATTAAGTTAGTATCTGATGACCCTGTTAGGTCAAGGCCATATGCAGTTCCCCATGCTTTAAGAGATACCATTAAGACAGAAATAGATAGCATGTTGAAAATGGGAATAATTGAGCCAGTTGAATCTCCATATGCATCTCCTATTGTTATTGTCAAGAAAAAGGACGGGACTAATAGGTTTTGCATTGATTATAGGAAGGTAAATCGTGTCACTCAGTTCGATGCTGAACCAATTGGCAATCAAGAAGAAATATTTGCCAGGCTATCAAAAGGGAAGTTCTTTTCTAAATTAGATCTTACTAAAGGCTACTGGCAGATACCTGTTAAAAAGCCAAGCCAAGTTGTTACAGCTTTCATCTCATCTGAAGGTCTGTATGCCTTTAAATTCATGCCATTTGGTCTTGTAAATGCAGGGGCAACATTCTGTCGCATGATGAGAATCGTTCTGAGAGGTCTATCAAACGTAGAGAACTTTGTAGATGACATTTTAGGTTACAACGAAACCTGGCCAGGTCACTTACAAACACTCCGTCAAGTACTGGTGAGAATTAGAGAATCTGGTTTGACTGTCAAGCCCTCTAAATGTGTTCTCGGTTATTTCCAGTTGCCATTCCTCGGACATGTCGTAGGAAATGGTCAAATTTCCCCTGACCCAAGTAAAATTGAATCAATCAAAGAATGTGCAAGACCCACTTCAAAGAAGCAAATTCGCTCTTTCCTGGGTTTGGTCGGGTATTACCGAAAGTTTATACCAAATTTCAGTTCAGTAGCGGCTGTATTGACTGACATGACGAGGAGGGGAGCGCCATCTAAGGTTCAGTGGTCTCCTGCTGCAGAAGTGGCATTCAGGTCCTTGATAGGTTCTTTGTGCAAGAAACCAATCTTATGTTTGCCTGATTTAGATTCAGATTTCATTGTGAGAACCGATGCATCCAATTTTGGCATTGAAGCAGTACTGATGCAAGAACATGCAGGTGTTAAATTTCCCATTTGCTATGCAAGTAGAAAGCTGTTGAGCAGGGAAGTTCAGTACTCAGTGATAGAAAAAGAGTGCCTAGCCTTGGTATGGGGCATTCAAAAGTTTGAGAGCTACCTCTATGGACGTGAGTTTCTGCTGGAAACTGACCATCAACCCCTTTTATACTTGAATAGAGCAAAAGTAGCAAAAGCAAGGCTCATGCGTTGGGCTCTTGCATTACAACCTTATAGGTTCCACATCATAGCCATAAAAGGGTCTGAGAACATTGGTGCAGATTTCCTGAGTCGTCATATAGTAAGTGATGTCAAGTAGGATAAGTAAGGATAAACCACAGTGATTGCCTCAGAAACAGTTGTACATAGATATTTTAACAAAGTTTTTAACATTGTTTGGCGGGAAAAATTGTTTTCATTTTTCCATCTTAAGTGGGGAGGTGTGTCACAAAGTGGATTTCCTGTTGTTGATCAGTATAGTTTTACAGTGTGTTAATTAGGTACATTATTTGAGAGGTACAGTATACTTGTACTCAGGTATTGTCCAGGTGAAAATATTTTATACTTGACTGATTAACTGTAAAATCTCAGGTATTCTCAGGTGACACTATACATGTGTAAAACCAGTTGGTCAACTAATGTGGACAGAGAAAGTTGTGTTGGACAATTGTTGAAAAGAAGAAATAATTCTTTTATTTTAAATTGGTTTGAGTGAAGAAGAATTCTGAGGGATACTGTAAGTTCCATGGGTTCCCTTCCCTTCTCATATTCCTGAAATTGTGTGAATTTTGGAATTTGCAATATTTTAATTGTATTTCATGTCCGAAAAGTTTACTTTGAAATTTCATGTATTTTGCAAATGTCTCGGCCGTGAATTGATTTATTTCTTAATGACCATTACCGCCCTTCCAGCAAAGGCCCTTTCACTCTCGTTTTAGGTGGTTTTTGTACACGTCCAGTCCTGTGTCTAGCCTCTAGTCCAAAGTGGGGTCTTACATCAAAGAAGTTGATGTCGGGTGCAGTCCAACCATACGTGGGCCAAGCTTCAGAGTGCTATTAATGGGACATTGGCCTTATCTGGAGTGCTTTAAGATTTGAGACAGTTTGTGGTTGATGAATGAATGGTCATATACATAATTTCAAAACATGGGAATAACCGATAGATACTCTGGTATTCTGAAATATCTCGAGCTAGATTAGATACTTTTGATCATTACTACTTAGTGGAAGATGTAATGGTGTGGGAAATAATGTATTCCAGTAACTCAGTAACGTTTGATTCATGAATGTCGTTATAATTTAGTAACACCGGTGAGAGGGTTTAGTAACGCCAGATGATAACATTTTATGGTAACGCTGGTGGAAATGGTTCAGTAACGCCGGTCAATAACATTTTACGTGGCTGTTTGTTTGGGTGTAAATACTTGATAAACGTTACCCGAATATGCATGGGAACATTATAAGAATTAGAAGATGTACATTCGTGGCGAATTTCGACAACCGAGATTAACGTTTCTACTTTGTGGACAATGCAACGTTATCCCGATAATTTGTGTGTTGTTACTACTACGTGGACAATGTAACAATATTACGGCATAGCAATTATTACTCTGTGGACAATATAATGCTATGATTTGCTGTGGTGTTTGATGCAGAACCTGGCTTGAAGATATTGACTTTCATGTGAAAGCAGAATAATTTTATGCGATAGATTGACAATATTTTTAACTGAATATCAGTAGTAATACCAGAGACAGAGACTCGCTTGATCTTGAAAATATAAAACATCTCAATTAATGAAACAATGAATATTGTTGAATGTTGTATGTGACATGTTGATTTTGTCCTTGTCTTTTGTGTTGTGGTGTCTGCTTTGCTTTATATTAAAATTTGGACATGAAGGAGAGTTGTTGAATCTCAACTCCAACTGGCTAGATCCTAGTTCTTTGCATCTGGACCGATTTGTGACATGGCGATCCCGGCAGGATCTAGCTGAAAATAAATTTGGTTGGTTGAGATTCTACTGCTCTTCTATTGTCAAAATGGAGAAAATTATAGAAAGTGGACTGTCATTGGGTTTGACCGGCAAAGAATTAGTAGCTTTTGTTGAAAAGAATGAAGCTGAAAGAGTTGCTAGAGAAGAGAAAAAGGAAGCTGAAAGGTTAGCGAGAGAAGAGAAAAAAGAAGCTGAAAAAATAGCAAGAGAGGAGAAAAAAGAGGCTGAAAGGATAAAAAGAGAGGAGAGGAAAGAGGCTGAAAGGTTAGAAAGGGAAGAGAGAGCTAAGCAAAGAGAAGCAAAAATGTTTGAATTAGATTTGAATGAGAAAGAGAAAATGAGAGAGTATGAATTGGCCAAATATGAAAAAGAAATGGAAGTTCAGATATTAGAGAAGAAAGTAGAATTGCAGAGAGTTAATTTAATGGCAAGTGGGGATGCTCTAAAGGGTAGTGTAAAGCACTCTGAGGTTAAGGCCAAAATTCCAAAACTTCCTCCCTTTAATGAACGTACTGACAATATGGACTCCTACTTGAGAAGATTTGAAAGGTTTGCCGAAACTGCGGGTTGGGAAAAAGAAAATTGGGCTACAGATTTAAGTGCTCTGGTCCAGGGTAAAGCTTTAGATGTCTAAAGACTTTCCCCAGATGATGCCCTTAATTATGACAAACTTAAGGATGCACTTCTTAAGAGGTTTCAGTTAACCGAAGAAGGCTTTAGGTCAAAATTTAGAAACAGTAAACCTGAAACAGGTGAGACACCTCCCCAATTCGTTTCAAGACTTGAGGAATATCTCCATAGGTGGATGGATTTAGCAAGTGTGGATGAAAGCTATGATGGCTTAAAAGATCTTATTTTAAGAGAACAATTTATGCAAGCTTCAAGCAAAAATTTGCAAGTTTTCTTAAAAGAAAGAAAAGTTAGGTCAATCCATGAAATGGCAGACCTGGCAGAGCAATATAATGAAGGCCATGGCCAATATGAAACCAATCGCGCTAGACTGCAAGAAAATTCGATCAAAACGAATAATTATCAAGGAAAACAAACCCCACCCCAATATAACAAACCCAAATATGAAGATAAACACTGTTACAATTGTAAGTCACCCTCACATTTTATTCGTGATTGTCCTAAAATGGACTCTTCTACAAGAGGTAGGCCAGTAAGAGGTGCTTCGTTATCTGATCGTGGTTCTACCAGAGGTGCTAGAGGTGAATATAAAGGTAACAGAGGTCAAGGTAGAGGTACTAGATATGGTAACAGAGGCAGAGGAGGTCATAATAATAGCTTCGGTACTAAAGAAATAGGTAATAATAGTGTTGAGGGAACTGAACCTAAAGATATCGGCAGTAGTGCTCTTCATGAAGGTGAGTGTTCTATTGGAGATAGTTCAGTGAGGTTAGAGTGTGGACATGAACTCCCAGTCATGACAGCTGCATGTGATAACAAAAGTTATTGTGGTAAGCATGACAATATGCCAGTTACAGATGGTTATGTAGAAAATGTCATGGTGAAAGTACTCAGAGATACTGGTTGCTCAAGTGTAGTGGTAAGGCGAGACTTAGTAACTAGGGAGAGATTAACAGGTGCTACAAAATTGTGTGTGCTTCTTGATGGCACGGTGAGGAAATTTCCAGTCGCCAGAATTTCAGTAAGTTGTCCATATTACGTTGGTGACTGTGAGGCTCTTTGTGCTGAGAACCCTGTGTATGACCTTATATTAGGAAATATACCTGAGGTTAGATGTCCTAATGATCCAAATCCAAGTTGGAGTTTAGAGAGAACACTTTCTGATGGTGAGTTAGTTGGTGCTGTTCAAACTAGGGCACAGAAAGCACAAGAAGGAAAGACGACTGTACTACGAGTACCTTCTGCTTTAAAAGGTGTAGATAAGTATGAGGTTATTAAGGCACAAGAAGAAGACGACAAACTGAAGGAGGTGAGAAACAGACTAGCCACAGGTGAGAAAAAGACTCCAAGTAATGGTGATACACATTGGTATGAAAAGCATGCTGGGCTGATTTACAGAATGTTTCAGTCTCCACGTGTTGCTGATGGTAAGGTACATAAGCAATTACTTGTTCCAACAAGCATGAGGGATCACGTTTTAAGATTAGCTCATGATTCTATATTTGGTGGGCATCAGGGTATTAGGAAAACAAAGGCCAAAGTACTTGTAGACTTCTATTGGCCTGGTGTTCAAGCTGATGTTGCTCGATACTGCAGGTCTTGTGACATTTGCCAGAGAACATATCCAAAGGGAAGAGTCCCTAAGGTACCAATTGGAGAATTGCCTTTAATTGATACCCCTTTTGCCAGGGTAGCAGTAGATATAGTAAGCCCTACACATCCTCCTTCAGAAAAAGGTAATCGTTTTATTTTAACGCTTGTAGACTACGCGACGCGTTATCCGGAGGCGAAGGCATTAAAGTATATTGATTCAGAGAGTGTAGCAGAGGCTTTGGTCCAAATGTTCTCAAGAGTAGGGGTTCCAAATGAAATACTCAGTGATATGGGTAAACAATTTACCTCAGATTTGATGCATAAAGTAAGCAAACTTTTGTCGGTATCACAGTTAACCACAACCCCTTATAATCCAGCCTGTAATGGCCTAGTTGAAAAGTTCAATGGCACGTTGAAGAATATGCTAAAGAAACTGTGTGTAGAGAAGCCCAAGCAATGGGATCGTTACATTGATCCATTACTGTTCGCATACCGTGAAGCTCCCCAGGATAGCTTAGGATTCTCCCCATTCGAGCTTCTTTACGGCCGTACAGTGAGAGGTCCATTGTCAATTTTAAAGGAGTTATGGACAAATGAGAAAGAAGACGATGAGGTACGTACCACTTATGAATATGTTGTTGATCTGAGGAACAGGTTAGAAGAGACATTGCAACTTGCACAGGAAGAATTGAAGAAGAATAAAAGCAGGTACAAGTTCTATGCTGATAGGAAGAGAAAGAACAGGAGTTTTGAACCAGGTATGAAAGTTTTAGTATTGCTTCCAACTGATCATAACAAGTTGTTGATGCAGTACAAGGGTCCGTACACTGTGCAGAGTAAGCTTAACAGGTTTGATTACAAAGGTGATGTGAAAGGGAAAGAAAAGATCTACCACGTTAACTTGCTCAGGAGGTATATATAGAAAGAGAACATAACAGTCATGAGAGGGTAAGTGATGATAGAACAGATCAGCTAGAGAATGGTGGTGTTTTCACTGAAGTGGTTTGTGTCTCTGCTATAGAAGAGTCTGACTTGGTTGAAGAAGAAATAGAAACAGAGCAAATGAAGGATGATAGTACTGATTTTCATGTTACTGGTAAGGAAGAATTCACAGTAGAGATTCCTAGGTTAGTAGCAAAGGAAACCATTGATGATGTCCAGATCAATTCAGAATTGAATCAAGAACAACAGAAACAGCTGAAGGGACTAGTAAGTGAGTTTCCTGATGTATTGACAGATCTTCCAGGCAGAACTAATGTAATTGAACATGAGATTAAGTTAGTATCTGATGACCCTGTTAGGTCAAGGCCATATGCAGTTCCCCATGCTTTAAGAGATACCATTAAGACAGAAATAGATAGCATGTTGAAAATGGGAATAATTGAGCCAGTTGAATCTCCATATGCATCTCCTATTGTTATTGTCAAGAAAAAGGACGGGACTAATAGGTTTTGCATTGATTATAGGAAGGTAAATCGTGTCACTCAGTTCGATGCTGAACCAATTGGCAATCAAGAAGAAATATTTGCCAGGCTATCAAAAGGGAAGTTCTTTTCTAAATTAGATCTTACTAAAGGCTACTGGCAGATACCTGTTAAAAAGTCAAGCCAAGTTGTTACAGCTTTCATCTTATCTGAAGGTCTGTATGCCTTTAAATTCATGCCATTTGGTCTTGTAAATGCAGGGGCAACATTCTGTCGCATGATGAGAATCGTTCTGAGAGGTCTATCAAACGTAGAGAACTTTGTAGATGACATTTTAGGTTACAACGAAACCTGGCCAGGTCACTTACAAACACTCCGTCAAGTACTGGTGAGAATTAGAGAATCTGGTTTGACTGTCAAGCCCTCTAAATGTGTTCTCGGTTATTTCCAGTTGCCATTCCTCGGACATGTCGTAGGAAATGGTCAAATTTCCCCTGACCCAAGTAAAATTGAATCAATCAAAGAATGTGCAAGACCCACTTCAAAGAAGCAAATTCGCTCTTTCCTGGGTTTGGTCGGGTATTACCGAAAGTTTATACCAAATTTCAGTTCAGTAGCGGCTGTATTGACTGACATGACGAGGAGGGGAGCGCCATCTAAGGTTCAGTGGTCTCCTGCTGCAGAAGTGGCATTCAGGTCCTTGATAGGTTCTTTGTGCAAGAAACCAATCTTATGTTTGCCTGATTTAGATTCAGATTTCATTGTGAGAACCGATGCATCCAATTTTGGCATTGGAGCAGTACTGATGCAAGAACATGCAGGTGTTAAATTTCCCATTTGCTATGCAAGTAGAAAGCTGTTGAGCAGGGAAGTTCAGTACTCAGTGATAGAAAAAGAGTGCCTAGCCTTGGTATGGGGCATTCAAAAGTTTGAGAGCTACCTCTATGGACGTGAGTTTCTGCTGGAAACTGACCATCAACCCCTTTTATACTTGAATAGAGCAAAAGTAGCAAAAGCAAGGCTCATGCGTTGGGCTCTTGCATTACAACCTTATAGGTTCCGCATCATAGCCATAAAAGGGTCTGAGAACATTGGTGCAGATTTCCTGAGTCGTCATATAGTAAGTGATGTCAAGTAGGATAAGTAAGGATAAACCACAGTGATTGCCTCAGAAACAGTTGTACATAGATATTTTAACAAAGTTTTTAACATTGTTTGGCGGGAAAAATTGTTTTCATTTTTCCATCTTAAGTGGGGAGGTGTGTCACAAAGTGGATTTCCTGTTGTTGATCAGTATAGTTTTACAGTGTGTTAATTAGGTACATTATTTGAGAGGTACAGTATACTTGTACTCAGGTATTGTCCAGGTGAAAATATTTTATACTTGACTGATTAACTGTAAAATCTCAGGTATTCTCAGGTGACACTATACATGTGTAAAAAGGTACAAGTAGGCAAAGATCAGGAAAAGGCGCAATCAGAAAAAGATTCCCACTCCAAAAACCGAGGTGGGAAAAAACCAAACTAACAATCAGGTACTTATACCATGAAACAATCGTAAGCCGAATGGGCAGCTATTTTCCCAACAGGTGGCCACTCAGTTACCCTAACTTAACTAAAAATATGAAAACATACATAAGGCGCCAACAGCACAAAAAACCCCTAAACACCAAGACATAAAACAAAAAGAACCACCTCAGAAAAACCAGTTGGTCAACCAGTTGGTCAACTAATGTGGACAGAGAAAGTTGTGTTGGACAATTGTTGAAAAGAAGAAATAATTCTTTTATTTTAAATTGGTTTGAGTGAAGAAGAATTCTGAGGGATACTGTAAGTTCCATGGGTTCCCTTCCCTTCTCATATTCCTGAAATTGTGTGAATTTTGGAATTTGCAATATTTTAATTGTATTTCATGTCCGAAAAGTTTACTTTGAAATTTCATGTATTTTGCAAATGTCTCGGCCGTGAATTGATTTATTTCTTAATGACCATTACCGCCCTTCCAGCAAAGGCCCTTTCACTCTCGTTTTAGGTGGTTTTTGTACACGTCCAGTCCTGGGTCTAGCCTCTAGTCCAAAGTGGGGTCTTACATCAAAGAAGTTGATGTCGGGTGCAGTCCAACCATACGTGGGCCAAGCTTCAGAGTGCTATTAATGGGACATTGGCCTTATCTGGAGTGCTTTAAGATTTGAGACAGTTTGTGGTTGATGAATGAATGGTCATATACATAATTTCAAAACATGGGAATAACCGATAGATACTCTGGTATTCTGAAATATCTCGAGCTAGATTAGATACTTTTGATCATTACTACTTAGTGGAAGATGTAATGGTGTGGGAAATAATGTATTCCAGTAACTCAGTAACGTTTGATTCATGAATGTCGTTATAATTTAGTAACACCGGTGAGAGGGTTTAGTAACGCCAGATGATAACATTTTATGGTAACGCTGGTGGAAACGGTTCAGTAACGCCGGTCAATAACATTTTACGTGGCTGTTTGTTTGGGTGTAAATACTTGATAAACGTTACCCCAATATGCATGGGAACATTATAAGAATTAGAAGATGTACATTCGTGGCGAATTTCGACAACCGAGATTAACGTTTCTACTTTGTGGACAATGCAACGTTATCCCGATAATTTGTGTGTTGTTACTACTACGTGGACAATGTAACAATATTACGGCATAGCAATTATTACTCTGTGGACAATATAATGCTATGATTTGCTGTGGTGTTTGATGCAGAACCTGGCTTGAAGATATTGACATTCATGTGAAAGCAGAATAATTTTATGCGATAGATTGACAATATTTTTAACTGAATATCAGTAGTAATACCAGAGACAGAGACTCGCTTGATCTTGAAAATATAAAACATCTCAATTAATGAAACAATGAATATTGTTGAATGTTGTATGTGACATGTTGATTTTGTCCTTGTCTTTTGTGTTGTGGTGTCTGCTTTGCTTTATATTAAAATTTGGACATGAAGGAGAGTTGTTGAATCTCAACTCCAACTGGCTAGATCCTAGTTCTTTGCATCTGGACCGATTTGTGACACCATTGCATGCAAGGTATTGCATATGGTATAAGACCTGTCTTGCATTCCCGGGACGAAGTCTCAATACTGTAAGCGTTGTCAGATGGACCTTCGTAATCCATAAAATAATGTCATCAGCAATGAAAAAACATTTGCATGATGTGAAATTATATAGTTTCCACACCGCCCCTCATGCGATTCTAAGGAACAGGATGTACTTACAAAATACTATCCTACTAATAGAATGCTCTAGAATACTATAATTGGTCTGATAGTGATGCACTTACTTAACAATTTAACCTTGATGCCTAGTATTTAAATCATTGAATTTACTTATTCATGAAAATTAATTAAAAAAAAACATAATAACTGGAGAAGAATTGTGGAAAAATAGGGTGTATACGAACAAAATTGCTTGTACCAGAGCTGTTAATCAACCCAGGATGCTGAAAAAGGTATCAAATGTATTCTATGGCAATGTACTATGGTTCTAAAGTATGATATAAGAATAATAATAATCTGATTTTCAATTTTTCATGAATTTTAAGGAAAACCAAAGAAATTTTAGAAAAAAGAAAATGTAAACAATAATTCAGTAAACCTACAAAACGACTTGTATGTCGGCAATCAAAAGTCATATAGTGCTGATAAAAAGCATCAAATGGTGTCCAGGGCAATATTATATCATCCTGAACTACAATTTATGAGTCAGTTGGTTTTTAGTTTTAAGAATATTAACAAAACCTTTTGAATTTAGAGAAATATACGGAAAAACGCATGTATCTTGGCTACTGAAAGACCTAGAGTGCTATAATTGGCATCAAATGATTATTAGAACAATGTTCTATAACCATATGATCAGCTATTTCTGTGGATATTAGTGAGATCTTCATAAATAAGAGAAAACTCAACGACAAATGAACGGGTACACCAAACAAAATCGTTCATATCTCAGCTGACAAAATCCTTAAGAGTGCTGAAAATGGTACCAACAGAATGCTAGGAGAATGCACTACTGCCATGTAGTCTGATAGCTTAACCACATGTTATTAACTTTTCTGAACATTACATAAAGTTTCGAAAAAAAAAATGTTAAAGTAACAGAACGTACAAGTAGGCAACGATCAGGAAAAGGCGCAATCAGAAAAAAAGATTCCAACTCCAAAAACCTGGAAGGATGTGCTTCACCAAAATTCATTAAATCTTGCTTGCCAGAAAGCTTGATTTATATATCTGAGTACATGGCAATAAAACATTGTCCTAGCAATAAATTGATGCAATTTTTTTTAAATTCAGTTTTACGTCCCTTTCAAGATTATTTCAGCTCATATGAGACGGGCCAATCAGTAAGTGGGGCGAAAACGGGAGAACCCTGAGAAAAACCACCACGCACACCCGCAAGCAGAACTTGGCTTGTCTCACCTGTGGCCAGAGCGGGGCTCGAACCCACACCAGTCACAGCGGTGAGATGATCGAGTGATTAAGAAACAGCGCTCTTAACCGCTCAGCCGCAGGGGCCGCCGATGCCATTTTTAGTTCTCTTCGGCTATTAGCCACTAAGATATAAGCGATTTTGTTGGTTGACCCCTTCATTTTTCATTTATTTTGCTCTTATTTATTTTAAAGGATCTCATTAATATCCGTGCAACAGAAATAGCTGAAGCTTGAGTAGCCGAAACCGCAGCATGACCCATATACTTTCTCATCCATATGTTCACTGCTCTTAAAGGATCTCAGTTTTACTATTTTTACTTTATATATCTGATTATATGATTACAAAACATTGTCCTAGCAATCACTCATTAACAATTATAGCTCCTTAGGTCTTTCAGTAGCCAAGATAGATGCGTTTTTCTACGTATGCCCCTTATTTTTCCGTATTGTTTTCTCTAAATTCAAAAGGTTTTGTTAATGTTCTTAAACCTTTAAAACAAATAACCCAAAATTGTAGTACAGGATGGTATAATAATGCCCTAGACACCATTTTCAGCACCATATGACTTTTGATTGCCAAGATACAAATCCTTCTGTATGTTTACTCATTTATTCATTTTTTTTCTCTCTCAATTTTCTTAAGCTTTCATTAAATTCATTAAATGGAAAATCAGATTATTCTTATACCATACTTCAGGGTCATAGTACAATGTCATGGCATTCATTTGATACCTCTTTCAGCATCCTGTCTTGTACAAGCGATTTTGTACATAAAACTTTTTTTCTCCAATTTTTATGTTTGTTTTATTAATTTTCATGAATATGTAAAGTCAGCGATTTAATATTTGATATTTTAATATTTAGTATCAAGGTTAAATCGTTAGATTCATGCATCACTATCAGACCAATTCTAGTATTCTATAGCGTTCTATTGGTGGGATATAAGTATTTTTGTAAGTACATCCTATTCTTTAGAATCACATGAGGGGCGGTGTGGAAACTACGTAATTTTACATCATGCAAATGTTTTTTCATTGCTGAGGACAATATTTTATGGCATAAAGGTGGTCTCTCTGACAACACTGACAGTCTTGAGAATTCGTCCCTGGGATGCAAGATAGATTAGATCTTATGACTTATCCAATACCTTTCAATGTATATTGTTTTTCCGTCGTTTGTCCTCACTTTTGACAGTTTTATTAATAGTCATGAATATGCTTTCATATAGGACCAGGTTATCACTAAATTCGTCATATGATATTCCTGCCTCAATAACAAAGTGTCACAACTACAGCTTGGGTCTGAAATTAGTTCATTTATGGATATTTAAAGATTTTTTCTTCCATTTTCATGTTTTCATGAAAATTAATGAATAGACTTATTATATAATTTGCATTACTTACCATAGGAAAGGGCTAGGACTAAGCTTTAAAATGTAATCATTTTCAATAGTCTAGGATAAGTAACAATGGAGATATGGTCAATTTTGTATGTACACCCCAGATCCTCAAGAATCAAGTTAACGGTTGCCATGGAAACCGGGCCATATCTTAAGTGCAACTGAGTTTATCTTTAGGGACAAAAAAATATTTGTATTTCTAGGGTCCCAATAAATAATATGGCACCTATGAAAAATTGTCTTGGGGGATGTAGGGTAGGTCAAATTAGCTACTGTTGTACTATGCATAGTTTAGCGCTTTGTATGCAGATTTTGTCGTGACGTGGCTCATATTTTCAGTGCTTTTCTCCTTGTTAGAGATATTTTTGTGCAAAAATAGCTTTTATAAATACAATTGGTAAAATCCATCCATTTAAAAACAGCGAGATGCTGGAAATTATGTTTTATCTATCAAGCATAGTATGAAAATGGTTGTTCAAAACTCATATTATGAGTGCGCTGGTCACCATTTTGATGACGTCATAGTTCAGCCCATACGCGGGTCTCAGGGCGACGAACTGGTTTAAAATGTTGCATATGCCCAAAAGTTCAATTCAAAGTAGGTCGTCATAAATCGTCATGAAATTTTTTGGCCCATTCGACATTGACTAATATTAACAACTTGAAAACAATCTCTGTATATTGCATGGGCGTGTTTTCGTAATGTTATTTCAAGGATGCCCAGATATGAGCAATTAAAACACAAATGACTGTGGAGTTAAAATTGTGATTAACGTCAGCCACGTGGTTATGACATGCTTTATACATAAAAGGTTTAACAAATAGCTTTAAATTATTTGCGTACACCACGCATACAAGCGACACGATGACACATGTTTACTTTTACCGCTTGATCAAAATAGGAAGAAAATACTCGGAAATCATTGGGACGTCCGGCTTAGATGAAATAAACAATTGATATTATTAGTACATTTAGTAAACGTCAACGTAAACCAGTGCGATCTCATACATTTGAACGGATTTATAATTCATAATGAATTGTAAGTATAATTTTATCGTAAATTAATTTCTTTTGTTTCCTGGTCTCTTGATGTCCCTGTCAATAGTTATTATGGTCATGCCGAGACAGTCCCCTCAATAGAATGAGACATAGAATGAGACTGCACACAGTCTCGACCAGCATATTAACAATGGTCAGTAAAACTACATAGACGGTTAACCAGGTTCAAATTCAAACTGCATTTTAAAAGTATGTATGACAAGCCAATTTTAACATTTTTTGTGCTCTAAATCAATTAAAATTAGTTGAATGATTTCTTGCAGGAAATATTCATCTAGGTCTGAAAAATATTTGGTAATGATTATAATTCGAAGCTAAGGAAGAGATTTCATGAATTCTTTTAACCATGGCAATCAAGCTGATGTTATCGAGACCTTTGATTCGACTTCTAGGTACCTCGATGACCTTTTTTGAACATTGACAATCCATGTTTTGAAAGCATGGTCAATCGAATTTTATCCACCTGAACTACAATTTAATAAAGCCAACACAACAAATACCGACGCCCCCTTTTTAGGTTTACATCTTTTTATTGAAAATGGATTTGTTTCGTCTAAAATTTATGGTAAAAGTGATGACTTTGATTTTGACATAATGAATTTTCCGTTTTTGGATGGTGACGTTCCTCGCCGTGCTTCGTATGGTTTATACATTTCGCAACTTATTAGGTTTGCTAGAGTCTGCAGATATGTAGCGGACTTCAACGCGCGAAATAAATGTTTAACAACCAACCTTCTCCAGCAGGGCTTTCGGTATTTATAAACTTCGAAAAACATTTTCTAAATTTTATTACAGACACTATGAGTTGATTTCCAAATTTAATGTTGGGCTAAGGACGCTTTTACGTGAGGGCCTTTCGGAACTAGAATTTTACTGTGACTGGGTTTACAAAGTTAAGAAACATATACACAGTGTATATCCGAGCGTATGCAGAACAGACGGTTACGGAACGGACAGACGTTTACAGGAGCACGCGCTTTTTCGCGCCAAAAATGTTTTTCCGTTCTTTTAAAGTGACTAATGCAAATATTGAGACCAAACTAGAACAGATGTGTTGCATACATACCCGTCTAGTTGTCTGTGCTCAAGAGCACAATGATTTTTCAGGGGGTTCGCCATAACTGCCCAAGACGTGTGAAAAAATGGCATATTTTGTATTTTTTTGGCTGTGTGTCGAGATTGCTTGCAAAATAAGCCATTGTCAACCTTTTGGATTTAGTCCGTATGTAGTTAAATATGTCCTGAACCACCAGACATTAAATATTTTATATGTTTTCCAGTAAAAATAGCCAAGATTTGTTTTTTTTTCTGAAGCGTATGGTAATTTCATGGTTACGGGGCGGTACAGTCGTTTGTTACGGAGCGGAACAGACGAAATGACGCATTTCCATACGAAACGGAACAGACGTAGGCGAGCTTTAGAATACGGATATGAACAACTATGCCATCTCAATCGGCCAGTATACAGTGGATCGCAGCTAGCTAGTGGCTGACAGTCGGTATTGTGTCCTTGTCACAGCTAGACGACACTAGCACTTCAATGAGTAATCAGGCAGCGGAAGCCATTTCCCGACAGGTTTTTGTCATGACATCTAAAATTCTAAATCCTTACTTTAACAAATGTTTATGGCGTACGTCATAACAACATGGATTCATTCGATGCTTCATCATGTTCATATTCCGATGCTTCATCGTGTTAATATGCACAAGCATGGCTAAATAGTAATAAACTGCGAGTAAATCAAATAAGTAAGATGCATGACAGAATCATATATGCTTACAAATCACGCCAAAGATTTTATCTCCCGCCACAAGCTCCCTTTTGCGGTGTCTTGGCTGATTCTCACGCATCATTCATATATGGAAAGACTTTGGAATATATGACCGCTGCTTTGGAGAGTACTCCCGCCGGTGTGTACGGAGGTGGGTGTTCGCTTGATGACTTTGCTTAAGGACTGAGTATGCAAACAGGGAACCTTTTCCTTTGACCGAAATTCTAGGGTCTCTATATTACTAACGTATTCAGCACGAATGCCAGCCTTCCGTATAGACCTCCGGTTAAAACAGACATGAGTCTTATTATCGGACCTTTTCAGACTTTTTTCAGTCTTTTATTTTAGAATTTATTGTTAGATATGCACTATTAGTGATACTTTATTTAAAGGAGAAGAAAAGCCGTGATTGCCTCGTGATGCTGAGCACCAAGGAAGCCATTGGTACCATTTTAACGCATTTGATATGGCGCGGCCTGGGCGAACCCACGACATCTCGCCCCCGAAGCGGGCGCTTTTACCACTGAGCTATCGGGATCTCTCCCCCCCCTCTCTCTCTCTGATCTGCTGTTTGCCCCCAAACAACTTTTTGTTTTCACAACATAGTCGATGCTATTCTGATACATGTACGATGCTGATCCAGGTCACCAGGTGTATTCCATCTGGTCACGTTCGAGTGCTACAATACAGAAGGTTGCCGCAAAGTGTTATATATTTGACATCACAGTGTTGTTCATGTAGTATTCATGGCCGTCTGTGACCGCTCCGTATGCTGATTCGTCTGTTTTTTTCGTAGGCTACGTCTGTTCCGCCCCGTAACATAAACGAATCTGTAGACTGTTCCGCTCCGTAATGTTTTTGTTGCTAAGCAACAAAATTCTGCTTAAACTACAAGGCTTCCATGCCGGAAATTATGGTGTTTTGGAAGATAGTAGATGGACATGCAAGGCCGATATAACAATACATTCGAAGCGTACAGTTTTGGATGAAAAACTGTACAAAACATTTTTGGCGCGAAAAAGCGCGTGCTCCTGTAAACGTCTGTCCGTTCCGTAACCGTCTGTTCTGCATACGCTCGGATATACACTGTGATATAGGAAGGAATGATTTTTTCTTTTCAGTTCAGAAAATTATAACACGTTACAGACATATAGGTTATAATTTAATTGTTAAGCGATAGTCTGCATGCATATGCTTTAATTGCACGCTGGTGGGTCAGGCGTCAGACTCTATGATGGCCCCGACATAAATATATTCATTTTAACTGGTTGGGACCGGAGCTTCTTGTCTGTTGCTTGGCTCAAAGGGGTTCAACTGGTGTTTTTCTTTTGTTACGGGTTTCAATAAGTTATTCGGCGCCCAGGGATCTTCATCATCGGGCAGCTTACTGAATCTGTTGAGTCCTTGATTTTGATCTATCAGGGTGGTTAACATGATTTATTCTTTTGTTCATGATGATTCATTGACTAGGTACAGATTCACCACGAGGACCAAACAACTAACTACATGTAAATGTGTTGAACCATCGCAGAAGATGAGGGTGAGGTTAGACGCCTGTAAAACCGGTTTAAGTCACCCAGTAATTTTATATAACTGTTAGTTCCAAGGCGATACTTCTGTTGTGGTTTTAATTGTTTTGTTTTTTGGAGTCGAATTTTGTACTGTTTGTAGTTCAGTTCGGGTAACTGAGTGACCGCCTATTTGGGAATAGCTGCTCATTCGGCTTTCCCACTACTCGGGTTGTGGAGTGGGAATCTCTTCCTAATTGCGACATTTCCTGATCATTGCCTAGTTGTACCTTTTAACTGTAAAGTATGGCATAGTTTTCTTTAAACTATGACAGTATAAGAGAGTCACGTCTATTACAGTGACATATTACCACAGGTGATAACCAGGTGATAACCAGAAAATGGTCTGACCGATATGTTTTTTTTTTTTTTTTTTTTTTTTTTTGTTGTTGTTGTTTTTTATTTAAATAATTTTCAATGGCAGTTACTGAGAAATAAGGGGAGTGACAAAACTTTTTGGCTGATCCTCATATTAAGAAATCTTGCTATTTCGTAGAAATATATTTGTGACAAGTTAAAATACGACACGTAGATACCATATAGATTGTACAAAAATGTTTAATCCCGCATACGACTATTTTGGTTCTTTTTCGTAAAATGTACGTTTTGCGTTTCGATATATTTCAGGTCGCCTCCTTCTCGTGTTTGTGTTTTGTTTAAACACTTCCTCTGTGCGGGCCTACCATGCATTTCTCCGGGAAATTCTTCACCCGTTCATGGTCTGCGCTGATGAGTATGACATCCCACGGGATAAAAGTTTATCTGGGAATCTGAATAATGACATTGACACTTTAAGATTGTAAGTTCATTTAGCACAGTCACACTTTTTAACATATGAACCAAACATAATAAACTTGTTGAAATTTAAACCTAGTTAACAATAAAGATTCTGGAATTAGCTTTTTGTGAATAGAAACAAGTACAGATGAAAGCAATGAGCAGGAATTATTGCGATCAGACACAACATGTGTTCGTATGACACAATGACAACAAGCAAACGTACACCAGGAAAACGTACCCAGAGGTCATTCGATAAATGACTGGGCAATTCTAATCAGATTTGTAACAGCAGACACACAGTTGATAACTACTACAAGGGTAGCGCTTACAAATTCTAGTGTTGTGGAACACTTCGGGTTGCAAGATGGGTTTAACACAAATGCAACAAAAGTAATAAATCCGAGTTCCGAATAGCAACACAAGTAGAATGGCGTTTGTAAACAAACAATACGCATACTAAAAGTATTACCAATTACAGCACTGTTTAACGGAGATTTATGTTTTCAAAAAGATGCAAAGCTTATTCCAAAAATACGACTTATATGTAATATTTACAATGATGCATAGAAAGAGAAGATATGTTCATGGTGTAGAAATGCAAAACGTATTTGCTATGGTAAAATTGTTTCAGGGGATTTGACAAGATCATGGATTGTATTGAAAGCAAACAGGCCGTGTTGAGAAGTAGTGACGATACAGCGGAATGGTACATTGGATACACCTTTGATATCAATAAAGCCAGGGAACTGAAACACAACTTGACGGAGTCTAGGCCTTATAGTTAGTATAATAATTGAGCCGCCTCGCGGGAAAACCAACAATGTGGTTTCCGAACAGGTCCGACACAAACCGGCCTGTACAAGCACAGAAGCAGGCTAGAAGCTTGAAATTTTGAAGTTAAGTAGAGTAGGAATTGGACTATCCAAGTAGCGAAAACAAAGGTGCTGCGCCTTTGTTTTGCATACACAGATTGTTGGTTTTCCCATGAGACGGCTCAATTATATCTTTAAGAAATAACAACTCGCGTCCATGTGTATTGGATCCGAGATAACATCTATAAGGGTAGCTGTTGCAAATAATGCAATTTTAGTCTTCGTTGTCGCCAACTGTCACGTGACGGTTCTTGTATATTTCTTACTTACTTACACAACAGAACTTTAAGACACGAATACAGTACGTGTAATGTCGACTTTCCGTTGCTTTATCTCATCTTAGTTTTGCTAAAACGATGTTTGTGGATTCTCGGAGGGGTTCTAAGGAGCACATTCACTCAATCAGTATTTTTGTGCACAAACAGAAATCATAAAAGTACACACCCTTGTACACACCAAAGTGTATGTACATATAGGTGGGTAACGAATGTGGTATAAAATGTATGGGTGTAATATTATAGCATTTTTTTCATTGATTTTAGCTTTAAGAAATCATAGCAATTTTACTTTAAAATGAGATGACGATTTCTTGACTATAAAACTATTTATGTCGTTTAGATTTCACCTGCCTGAATGTTGACAGCGACAACTACAGGAGAGATGTGTGTTTGAATAGTTCGTATGTAGCTCTGAATAAAACGAAAGAAATTGCTAATACTCACAACTTAAGCGTGGCAGACATTCACAGTATACTTTGCAATGGGTAAGACTTGCGTAAAAACTAGATTGCCTTACATATTTAATATACACTGACTGAAAATAATCACGCCAGTTTTAACTTCAAACCATTCAATCTTGGTCAGGCCTAGGATACTCGAACAAATATTCATTCAAATTTAAAAACGCATTTTATCATAATTATATTTATCATATGACGCCGCTGTTTTCCAGTGGATAACGTCATGTCATAAAAATCGTATGACCACACGTGTAATAACACTTTTGCGGGAATACGTAACTTTATTGACGACGTCCGTAACAACAATGTAAATTGTCATTGGAAATATATCCAGTTTAAAAGCGATAAAAACCTATTTTAGAAGTCATATAATAAAACGAATCTTACACTCGTGGTCATTTCATATGAAATTTATTAAACTCGCCGAGGGCTCGTTTAATAAATTTCATATGAAATGACCACTCGTGTAAGATCCTCTATATACGTATTATATTGGTAAGGGGAAATATGACAATTCTCAGAGCAAACTCCAATACGTGTTTATATTATAAAAACCAATTGTTGATAAACACACAATACAGCTCCATTTGATGACACCTGTTATTTTAATATTATCCAGTTAAAATTTAAATAACAGTAATTCTCCATGGTTTTATGTTGCTAGGTTATATTACGGCCACTGAGTTGCTTTCCGTATGGTATATTACTACAATTCGCATTCATATTTACACATTCTCTAAAAGGAATCTAGTTTGTATTTTATTTCAAAAGGGGGGTCAACTTTATTTGTATTTCAGTGGCGTTTTTATGCAGCCAGGCAATTGTTTGACTACTGTAGGCAGCGAGTGTACAGCTGGTATAGGAGAGTTCCTACAACACGTGCTGTTTCAAATACTTGCTGGGAAACACTGCGCTTCTACAAGGTATCTATATAATGAGCCTCGACGCGAGAAAACCGGTCTTCGGGGTTTCCGACCAGGTCCGACACAAACCGGCCTGTACAAGCTCAGAAAAGAGCTAGAAGCTTGAAATTTCGGATTTAAGTAGAAGAGGAATTGTACTATCCGAGTAGCGAAAACAAAGGCGCTGATCAGCTTCGCGGTTACCGCGAAGCTGATCTGCGCCTTTGTTTTCGCCTAGGCAAAAATCCGGTTTTCTCACGATGCGGCTCCAATTATTTATCCGATTCGTTATGATTATAATATCATTACGAAAACACGCCCATGCAACAAACAGGGATGTAAAATTGTCATTCCCGTAGATAAATTTTGATATTGTTAATATTTTTTTCTGCTCTAAATATTGATTTTTTAAATTGGTCTGCTAGAACATTTGGCTTATTTATTACATTTTTTCTTTGCACATATAAATGTAAACAAACAGTCAAAATTGAAACATAAGAAACTATGAATTGAGCCGCAGTAACTGCGAAGCTGATCAGCGCCTTTGTTTTCGCTACACAGATAGTACAATACCTCTACTTTCTAAATCCAAAATTTGCAGCCACCAACCATCTTCTGTGACTGTACAGCCTGGTTTGTGTTGGACCTGGTCGGAAACACAAATTGTAGGTTTTCTCACGCACAGGCTCAATTTGTATTCAATTAAACATAAAGATAACATTAGTAGTATAACCCTTATTATCAATAAAAAAAAAAAAAAAATAAAAATTTTAAGTCACCAGTAACCAATCCATTACATGCAAATCTTACAAATTCAGCACAACTCCCCTGACATCTCCCCAGCCTCCATTCACTCGAAGGACACCAAGCTACGACTTTAACATCGAGGACACGGCATTTTTCGCTTGTGGTGGGGAAATATTCAACAGCCCACTTGAGGAGTTATTCCCGCCCTCTGAGTCTTCGGTATCTGCTAGTCCGAATTTAACAGTTGCAAAACAGTCGATGCAAATATTTTGCTCGTGAGTATTCATGCACGCGATTCGTTTCATTGTCAATATACTACAAAACAAAATTTGAAAGACATCTTGATAATTATGGAATTGTAAACTATTAGAACTTTTCTTTTGTTTAAATGATTTAAATAATATGGTGAGAACAAATATATATTATAATGTAGATAAGTCTGTGCATTTATATATCTACGCGATTTATAAAGTTTTAGGTATTTCGACGTCATTTCTTTCGAATCTTTTGTACAGGAAACATCGGGAGTATGCCCAGTGTGTGACACAGCGTATAAAAGGAAGAAACAACATGATTGACCACCTGACTGACAATGTTATCAGTGTCCAAAATCTAGAACAGGCCCTCGATCTTTACTGTAAAAATCAGGACCGTAAGTATAACACAAAACTTTAAATCGGGCTGCAAATTTTCGTTGTATATAAAGGTACAAGTAGGCAAAGATCAGGAAAAGGCGCAACCAGAAAAAGATTCCCACTCCAAAACCGAGGTGGGAAAAAACCAAACTAACAATCAGGTTCTTATACCATGAAACATTTCGTAAGCCGAATGAGCAGCTATTTTTCCAATATGTGGCCACTCAGTTACTTTAACTTAACTAAAAATATGAAAAGGTACAACTTTTTTTTTTTTTTTTTTTTTTTTTTTTTTTTTTTTTTTGGTCGGCACCTCCGCCCCTACCCGACCCCATATACACACCATAAATTTCACCTCCGCCCCTACCCGACCCCATATACACACCATAAATTTTATATATAATATTAATGAACATATTTAAACTGAATATATATATACATATTTAAACTGAAAATTTTGAAATTTCGGTTCTGTTTTCCGTACATACTTCAAGCGTTTCATATATCAAAATTGTCTCACATTCTAAACAATTATATACACATATACATAAATACATACATACATACAGTCATATATACACACACATACAAATACATATTTATGTAAGTAGACTTTTTTTCCGGGATGCTTAAACAAGCAGCGTGCACATCTGCTCATGTATCTGCCAATACATTTTATGCACTCACACATGTACATACAATCTGTACCAAAAAAAAAGAACATTCAAATGGAGGTTGTATGTGCCAAACCGCGCAATTTCGGGTACCGAACCCTCATCAGTGACTCTTTATCATAGTCGGTGAAAAGGTACAACTTAAAACATACATAAGGCGCCAACAGCACAAAAATATTTTAAACACCAAGACATAAAACAAAAAGAACCACGACAGAAGTCTCGACTTGGAACGATCAGTAACACAAAGTTACTAGCGGGGTTTACTAAATATCAGATTCACTTAATATGATGAAGCATAATTTTCTCCATCACAGCGCGGCGAATGAAATGGTACAAAAGGCGTGTTTCGATTGATTCACATCTGGATTTACATACATAATATAAAAACATAACGTTGCTCCACCTAGAAATCTAAGAAAAGATGATTCTTCTTCTTAGAATCTCTTTTCAATTAGTGACTACAGAATATGCACTTAGTACTGGTAATCTGCCTCAGAGAGACATGCATTAGATAGTTTGGAACAAACCTTTGAAGATTCATTACGAAAACTTCCCCATGCAATAAATAGAGATTTTTTGAGCTTTAAAAATTGAAAGATTTTGATATTTTTTTTTTTCTTTTTGTTTTTGCTCAAAACATAGATTGCTCAAAACATAGATTGTGTGTACACGTTAGAACCGCCTCGCTCTAGCGAGTACCCACAATCTATGTTTTGGAGCAAAAATAAGAAAAAAATGTATACCCCTGTAAACCCCACATTTACTGTATAAAAGTGGGGTTTAAGGGGTATTCATTGCACGGACATGTTTTTCTGATGTTGGCAGATAAAACTGCATTCCAACGTTTGGATAGACGAAGATCTGAGTTGCGACTGATGACGTCAATAATTTAGATTTTTTTCCCACAACGACGCACTTTAGTAGTGTTTATGTGTGTTTTCTGTAGTAATCCTGAGCCAGTACCAGTGTGTATCCAATGCTGTGTCGGGCGGGAGCTGTAATGGTGGTGTTTATGACTTATTAGCTTCGGGTGCGAGAAATTTAATGAGAATGACATCAGCCGAGGTTTGCAGGTACAAATCATTTTCATCTCATCTCTAATACCGGCAAAACAGTATGTTTTTCATCTGCGAAACAATGTTATTTTCCATTGACTAAAAATGATATGTTTTTCTTGTTTCGTGTCCAAAACATAGATTGTTTGAACACGTTAGAACCGAGTGTATGTGTATACATTACACCGACATGTTTTCTTGATGTCAAGGCATGCACTACTACTTTTATAAATCGTTTATCTTGTGTGAAATGAAACGTTTTCGGCTACCACAACTGACTGATGCAACTGCATACCCTATTTGTATTATATAAAAGTGGGGTTTAAGGGGGTATTCTTCGCACAGACATGTTTACAAAAAGGTATACCCCTGCATACCCCGGTTGTATTACACAAAAGTGGGGTTCAAGGGGGTATTCAGCAAGTCAAGTCAAGTCAAGTAAAATTTATTTTACGTCGGTTTTCAATATAACATGTTAACAAAAGCTCCTAGGAGCTTTTCCTACCGACTAACAAAAGTAATATATCACAGGTTATAGATGCATGATGCACATATATGGAACGCCAAAGCTGTCTGATGGTAAGGAATAAAAACATTTGATGCATCATCGTCATTATATCCTGCTCACATTTGATTATATGTTGTATAGTGTGCATTATATGATGAGAAAAGTCCATTATATGTTGGACCAGGTTCTTTATATTATGAAAATTTTCATTATATGATGAGTAAACATCTTTATATTATGGTAGACTTACATTATATGATGGGTAAACATCTTTATATTATGGTAGACTTACATTATATGCAGATACAACCTCATTATATGATGTGACAACTACATTATATTATGGGCTATTGTCTTTATATGCATCAAGTTCATTATATGGTTCGATAACTTCATTATATGCGCAAACTTCATTATATGCGCAAACTTCATTATATGATGTGACAACTGCATTATATGATGTGGACGATTTTGCGAGAAGAAGATTTACATTGGCACCGTTTAGAGAGTAATTGTATACATGCCGGGATGGTCTTGATAGTCGAAATCTAAGCTCTAACTTATTGGCACCGGAATCCTGGAAGTCTGCGAGTGGTCTGGTAGTGTCGCAGACCGACGCTTTCAACTCGGGAGGGTCTTGTGAGTCAAAATATATGCTTAAACTAATTGGCACCGGTATCCTGGAAGTCTGCGAGTGGTCTGATAGTGTCGCAGAACGAAACTTTCGACACGGGAAGGTCTGGGGAGTCTTAATATATGCTTAAACTAATTGGCACCGGTATCCTGGAAGTCTGCGAGTGGTCTGATAGTGTCGCAGACCGACGCTTTCGACTCGGGAGGTTCTGGGGAGTCGTAATATATGCTTAAACTAATTGGCACCGGTATACTGGAAGTCTGCGAGTGGTCTGATAGTGTCGCAGACCGACGCTTTCGACTCGGGAGGGTATTGGGGGTCGAAATCTAAGCTTAAACTAATTGGCACCGGTATCCTGGAAATCTGCGAGTGGTCTGGTAGTGTCGCAGACCGACGCTTTCGACTCGGGAGGGTCTTGGGGGTCGAAAACTAAGCTTAAACTTATTGGCACCGGTATCCTGGAAGTCTTCGAGTGGTCTGGTAGTGTTGCAGACCGACGCTTTCGACTCGTGAGGGTATTGGGAGTCGAAATCTAAGCTTAATCTAATTGGTACCGGTATCCTGGAAGTCTGCTAGTGGTGGCCAGGATGACGCTAGGCGTTCTTAAAATGCCAATAAGAAACCGGATCAGATATCGAAAGTGGCACGGAAACGGAAATAGAATGATTCGTGGATCTTACGAAATATTGCGCAATATCGGTCCCATGGAGGCCGCCATCTTGAACAACCGAACAACACCAGGCGACCAGGAAAGTAGATTAAAAATCCACCCTCTATACTACTTTTGATCATGATGATGATGATGATCGATATTGATGATGATATATCATCATGACGATGATGATGATGGTGGTGATGATCGATCATGATCATGATGATTATAGATAGATAGATAGATAGATAGATAGATAGATAGATAGATAGATAGATAGATAGAATCAGCAGTATGTCCGGTAGTCCCGGCATGTATACAATAACTCTCATGCTGAACATGACCTTCTAATCACCAACACAGTCTTCCGTCTACCTAATAGGAACAAAACATCCTGGATGCATCCCCGTTCCAAACACTGGCATCTCATAGACTATGTCATAGTGCGGAGAACAGACAGGCAGGATGTTAAAGTGACAAAGACTATGTGTGGTGCAGACTGCTGGACAGATCATAGACTGGTTGTCAGCAAACTCAACCTAAGAATACAGCCTGCGAGGCGACCTCAAGGCAAGAAAGCTCCTAAGAGACTGGGTGTCTCAAAGCTGAATAAAGACAGCATGAGACAAGATTTCTTAACAGACATTTGCAACCAACTGGATGCAATGAATCTCAGTTCAGAGGACCCCGAAGAAAACTGGACAGTTTTCCATAAAACAGTTCTTTCTTCAGCTGCAAGCACCTTAGGCCATCCATCTCGCAAACATCAAGACTGGTTTGATGAGAATGATGACGAAATTCAGAGGCTTCTTGAAGAAAAGCACCGATTGCACAAGGCACATCAAGATGATACTAGCTCAGTATCAAAGAAAGCAGCCTACAGCAACATTTGTAAGACAGTCCAGACCAAGCTTAGGGACATGCAAGATTCCTGGCTGAGGAAGAAAACAGAAGAAATTCAGTCTTTTGCGGATAGAAAGGACATGAAGAAATTTCATGATGCACTGAAAACCATTTATGGTCCAAAGAGTTCTGGAGCCACCACATTGCTCAGTGCAGATGGTAACACTCTTCTCACAGATAAAGAAGCTATCTTGGAAAGGTGGGCAGAACACTTCAATAGTGTGCTTAATCGACCATCAAGCATCAATCAGGATGCAATCGACAGACTTCCACAGATAGAGTGCAATGTTCTGTTAGATGAATTTCCTACCGTTACGGAAACAAGAAAAGCAGTTCAACAACTATCATCTGGCAAAGCCCCAGGTGCAGATGCAATTCCTGCCGAAATTTACAAGGCTGGGGGGCTGCCCATGGCAGAGAAACTGACAGAGTTGTTTCTCTGTATGTGGAGAAAGGAGGCTATCCCACAAGAATTTAAGGATGCATCCATAATCCACCTATACAAGCGGAAAGGAAATCCTCAAGTCTGTGACAATCACAGAGGCATCTCCCTCCTATCAATTGCTGGGAAGATACTTGCAAAAATTCTGTTGAATCGTCTGAATGTTCATCTTGATCAGACGGGACTTATCCCAGAAAGTCAATGTGGATTCAGAAAAGACAGAGGGACAATAGACATGATCTTCACAGCAAGACAGCTTCAGGAGAAATGCCAAGAACAGAATGTAGATCTATACATGACGTTTGTTGACCTCACCAAAGCTTTTGACACTGTTAGTCGTGATGGACTCTGGAAAATCATGGCCAAGTTTGGCTGTCCACCCAGATTCATAGCAATGGTGCGGCAGTTTCATGATGGCATGCAGGCACGTGTGCAAAATGATGGAGAGTTCTCTGAACCATTTGAAGTAACAAATGGGGTCAAACAAGGCTGTGTTCTGGCACCAACACTGTTCAGCATGATGTTTTCTGCCATGCTTATGGATGCTTTTCAGGACAGTGACACTGGTTTTCCAATCAGGTACCGTTTTGATGGCAACATATTCAACCTCAGAAGGTTGCAAGCCAAAACTAAGGTCCAGACTGATGTGCTAGATGAGCTCCTCTATGCAGATGATATGGATAAGAATGCCAGCACAGAGGCAAAAATGCAAAGAGCCATGGATCAAGTCTCACAGTCATGTGATAACTATGATCTCACAATCAGCACAAAAAAGACAGAGGTTGTACACCAACCAGCGCCCGGAAAGCCATATAATGAACCAACCATCACTGTGAATGGGCAAAAACTGAAAGTTCTTGACAAGTTCACCTACCTGGGAAGCACTCTCTCCAGAGCAGTGCATATTGATGATGAGATCACTGCCAGAATTGCAAAGGCTAGTGTGGCATTCGGACGACTCCGTGCAAATGTCTGGGAGCGAAATGGAATCAAGCTTGACACCAAGCTGAAAGTCTACAAGGCTGTGGTACTGCCAACCCTCTTGTATGCATGTGAGACGTGGACAGTATACCAACGCCATGCAAAGAGACTTAACCATTTCCACTTAAGCTGTTTGAGAAAGTTGTTAAAAATCAAGTGGCAGGACAAGATTCCAGACACAGAGGTCCTGACGAAAGCAGGGATGCAAAGCATGCATACAGTCTTAAAGCTAGCACAGCTAAGATGGACTGGCCATGTTATAAGAATGCCTGATGCGCGACTTCCAAAGAAAGTTTTCTATGGAGAACTACAGGAGGGAAAGCGCTCTCAAGGTGGCCAGAAGAAACGCTACAAAGACACCCTCAAAGCCTCTCTGAAGGATTTCGAAATACCAATGGGGTCCTGGGAACAGACTGCACAGGAGCGATCAAAGTGGCGAGGTCTCATCAACAAAGGAGCAGCTCTTTATGAAAAGAAGAGAATCTGTGAAGCTGAAAGAAAGCGAAGAGAGCGCAAAGCCAAAACAAATGTGCCACCATCAGACTCTATGACATTGACTTGACTTGCTCTACTTGCAACCGACAGTTTAGAGCCAGAATTGGCCTAGTCAGCCATCAAAGAACTCACCAACACACATCAGCACTATTCAAGAAATAATGATGGTCTTTCTCATTAGTGAGAGACGAACTATCACAATAACTCTCTAAACGGTGTCAATGTAATTCTTCTTCTCGCAAAATCGTCCACATCATATAATGTAGTTGTCGCATCATATAATGAAGTTTGCGCATATAATGAAGTTTGCGCATATAATGAAGTTATCGAACCATATAATGAACTTGATGCATATAAATAAAAATAATTGTTAGATCCTTTGGAAGCAGTAAAACATTCAAAGCGAGAAGATGGGCCATATTGTACAATTTCGGGTAATGAACCTTCATCAGTGACCCTTTACAACACTGGCATCGAAAGCCAGACATTTTGCTGCAATTTCAAGAATTTACATCTGTGTAGTCTAAATCAAAGACTCGTATCCCAAAAGGGGCCAAATAGTCAAAATACTGTTAAGAAGATGATTCTTAACTTGCAATTTATTTCAAATACTCCAAATATATTCACTGATCCCAAAGGATCAAAAGAAAAATATAATCTGCACTATGGATGATGTACGGGGAGACTTTTTAGGGCCGCCACACGGCACAACACCAGCTGCAGTAATAGCAAATAAAAATAATTGTTAGATCCTTTGGAAGCAGTAAAACATTCAAAGCGAGAAGATGGGCCATATTGTACAAAGACAATAGCCCATAATATAATGTAGTTGTCACATCATATAATGAGGTTGTATCAGCATATAATGTAAGTCTACCATAATATAAAGATGTTTACCCATCATATAATGTAAGTCTACCATAATATAAAGATGTTTACTCATCATATAATGAAACTTTTCATAATATAAAGAACCTGGTCCAACATAAAATGGACTTTTCTCATCATATAATGCACACTATACAACATATAATCAAATGTGAGCAGGATATAATGACGATGATGCATCAAATGTTTTTATTCCTTACCATCAGACAGCTTTGGCGTTCCATACACATGCATGATGCAATTGTATCATTTTATTGCAGTGAGCTAAAGACTGCCGTCTCTTGCCGACTCAACACCCAGCTAAATCAATGTTCATCACAATTTGTGTCTGTGATGAAGGAGTTCTATAACAACATCCTCAGAGATCAGTGTTATGCAGCACAGAGTCCAATGGTAGGGTATCATACATGTAATAAACTCATTTTATAAGGTATTCATACAGTGCGTTAGACAAGGGCAGACATCCCCATTTTTATGTTGAAATTGATAGGTTGTCTCATGCTCAGAGCTCACAAATACATTTATCTATTTATTTATTTATTTATTTATTTATTTATTTATTTATTTATTGATATATTGATTGATTGATTGATTGATTGATTGATTGATTGATTTCCCACGTAAGTGACATCGTGAGGTAATTTCTTGTTTTTCCCTCTCTTTATCTAAATCGCATGAAGAAGGTGTTCTACCAATTGTGACATATTTTATTTGATTTATATTTATACTATGAAACTATACATACTATATCATATACATCAATTTGAACTTGCAATACATACTTTTCCAGACGGATACCCCAAGATGTTTTGCTAACTACTCACTTGGGCTACAAGAAAGAATGTCTGGAAACGTGGATGTCATGGCAAAAATTACCAAGGAGATGGACTATATTTGTGAAAAGTTAGTTTAAATGCAATGATAACTTGATAACTTTGGAAAGGTTTCCCTTTCGATATATTAAAATGCTCACAGAAATATTGTTCAACTTTAAGTAGGTGTACAAGATCGTACATACATGTATACGTTTATACGAATTCGAATCTTAAAACTTTTGCAGATACAAAACATGGGAAACATAATGGGATCATTTGTTTCTATTGTCTTAAAGCAGCGGGAAAACCTGGTCAAGAATTCCTTATACAAAGCTCTAAGATTGTCTCACGAATATCAAAATTCGTAACTTAGATATGATGCACACTGTGGTAGAAATTCAGTGCTCTAACCACTGAGCCAAGGAGTCGACTCCCTGGCGCAGTATGTCAGAGATTGTACTTATCGGATGCATGTATCGAATAGTTGTGCTATTTAAAGAAGTTACGCATCATATGATCTGCCAACCCGACCTTCCAACCACGGCAGATAATCTGGTGATATGAGACATAACAATTGTAAGCTACCGAGTACGGCTAGGTTGAGCTCACTATGATACACTTGATTATTTTCGAAAATTGCTACATGTTTTATTGTGTATGTTGTAGTGAAGTAGAAGGCATGACAGATTGTATGTATGGGATCTTCTCTAGTCCAAAGAAGCCACTAGATGTGATCGTATCTAAGCTGTTCGCAGCGAGAAACATCAAGCCTCTTGCTAAGCGAGTTTGTGGTCTAGTACCAGGTAAAGGTTCACACACACGCATAACGAATACACGCCCATGTGATATACAGATTTTTCTTGTGTAACAGTTATAAAAACTGAAAATTTTCAGTAGAAAGTTTTAATTCATATGTTTTTTATTTTAGCTCGAAACATAGATTGTGGGTAGGCGAGGCGGTTCTTACTAGTACCCACCATCTATGATTCGGAGCAAAACTAAACAAGAAAAGGTATACCCTTGTATACCCCAATTTTCCTATATAAAATCGGGGTTAACAAGGGGGTATATTTTTCACGGACGTGTCATCCTGATGGACCGAGGTTTTTTGCCAAAGATCACAAGTTAGGCAATATGTTTCTTCAATTTACATGGAATCATTAGGTTAATTCGTATTCGACAATGAATTTTGATCTTCGTTTTCAACAACAACAACACATGTATTCTCAAACGATAGTGTTAAAGTGTATTGCGATCTTTAGGAATCGTTTTATAACATCGATACCTGGAGTCTGTTGTTTAAAACTTCGTTAGCTTAACGCCATCGTTAAAACCTCAACTCGTTAAGTTAATGCCGAATACATATGCACATACACTGTTATGTTATGTTCATAAAATGTGGGAATCCTTTGCATTGTATTTTTGTTGTAAAATGTGAGGATCCTTTGCAAAGGATTCTCAAATTTTATCAATTTTGTTGATAAATCAATTTTGTTGATAAATTCAACAGTGTATTTGTAATATTCATGTATGAAATTCAACGAATCATTAAATAACGATGCCGTTTATTTTGAACAACTGGACCCGGTTGTCTTTGTGTGAACCTATGCAGGTAAGAGTCGAAAGATTTTGTACTGACATGCACAGAAATTCTGTCACTTTAATGATTTCTGTCGACGTACATGTATACTCGTTGAATCATAATTCGCAATATACGCGCATTTGACCTCAACCATTATACACGGTTAAATAATGCATGTACTTATTTTCATTTCACAGCATTAAAGCCCAAATTAGCCTGTGTTGCTTTGAACTTTGGAACTTTGGCCCAACAACCGAATAATTGCCTAACCGCATTCCCAGTCGCTCTAGCATCAGCGATCAAGAATAGTACCCACATGTTGCCTGATATTGATAAAATGGCTACTTCAATGTGCAGGTTTGTCATATTACATATTAATATTGAGCCGTCGCATGTGAAAACAACTAGGATTTCCGACAGGGTCCGAAAAAATCGGTCTGTGCAGTCAAATGAGCAGGCTAGAAACTGTAAATTTTGGATTGAGGAAGAGGGAAATTTGTACTATCTGTGTAGTTTAAAAAAGGCAATGGTCTGCGTCTTTTGTTTTCGCGTATGTATGTTATTAGTTTTCTTATGCGAGGGCTAATATGTTATCTTCGTCTCTTAATATAAACATATCAAATCTAAGAATATTAGGTTTTTCAAGAAAAAATCTTTAGACATGCATATTATAAGTTATAATAAAAAGGATACTTATCATATGCAAACAAAAATGTTACTTTACGTAAAGACGGAGTCACGGTTTTGTACAAAAGTTTGAAGCCAAATAAATCCATTAATGTAAAAATAGGCAATCATCAGGAATTGGCGCAGTTAGAAAGAAATTCCCACTCCAAAAACCGAGGTTGGAAAAAAACTCAATGTGTATTCAAAATATAGATATAGAATTCATAGTCTTATACATTAGATTTAGCCTGTCAGAGACATAAAATTTAATATAATGCCCCTATCAGAGTACCAGCCCGAACTCCACATATGAATTTAAGGATTCATGGTACATGTATTTCTTGAACGTTATTGCGCCTTTGCGTGAGAAAACCAACCATTAGTGTTTCAGACCAGGTCGGACCCTAACCAACCTGTACAGTCATAGAAGCTGGCTAGAAACTTGAAATTTCAGATTGAAGACGAATCGTGATTGTACTATCCGTGTAGCGAAATCAAAGACGCTGATCAGCTTCGCAGTTACCGCGAAGCTGATCTGCGCCTTTGTTTTCTTCAAAGCATTTCGTTGGTTTTCTTACATGTGTGCAATGGATCAGTCATTAAAGGTGACGATACTAAAGAAAATGATATAAAACTGTATTCTATCTTTTATTGAACTTTCTTTCATAGACTAATCAGAAGCTTCAAGCCCTGCTTGGTGTCTGTGTTTTCACCATGTGACCAGTCGCTAGTCAACTCGGTCGGAGCTTTATATGACGACATATTGGCCTCCTGCAACAATCCAAACTACCGACTGAAGGAAACGTACGATGGTGACGGCAGATCTTCCTCACAAATCCTTTCTCAATCACTTCATTTCATATTTGTGCTTTTTGTTCTTGCATATCTATGACTTAATTCAATGTTTGCCATTTAAAAGTATTAAGGATTTCAGTTACGCTGGGAGAAATGTTCCTACTTGTAATTTATTTGCAATATATCATTCTCTAACTTTTGCATTGATTGTTATATCGATATGAACCTGTGCGTGAGAAAACCAACAATTTTGGTTTCCGACCAGGTCCGACACAATCCGAGCTGTACAGTCACAGAAAATGGTTAGAGGCTGGAAAATTTGGTTTTAGAGGAAATGTACTATTCGTGTAGCAAAAACAAAGGCGCTGATCAGCTTCGCAGTTACTGCGAAGCTGATCTGCGCCTTTGTTTTTGCCTATGTAGATTGTATGTTTTCCCATGCGGCGGCTCATACATGTATATTTAATGTGAAAATCCAAAATAAATGAATTCCGATATATTGTATATAGAGTTGTCTTTTCCTTGTCTCCACTTTGTCACAGCGAATAAAATGTCATCCGCATTCTCGCCGCATTCTCAGAATATACAACCATGTTGATCTCGAAGGACTACAAATCGGAGAGTATCATTACGAAAACTTGCCAGTGCAACATACAGAATTTTTTTTTTGCCGAAGCTGAAATTGAAAATTTCATTGCAAAACATATGATATCTTTGATATTTTCGCTCGAAACATACATTGTGGGTACACGTTAGAACCGCCTCTCTCAGGTGGTTCTAACAAGTAGCAACAATGTATGTTTGGATCAAAAATAAAAAAAAATAGGTATACCCCTCCACATTCCAGTTTTTCTATATAAATGCGGGGTTTAAGGGGGTATGCATTTCACGGACATGTTTTCCTGATGTTAAAGCTGCACTATGAATGTCGTACGGGGAGATACTTTACTGCCGCCACATGATACAACACCTTTTCTGCAGTTATAAGAAATAACTAAAGGTAAATCCTCTGGAACCATTAATATTCAAAAGAAAGAGGGCTAGCCATGAAAAAAATCAGGATCTTGCAGTACTGTTCTATAGCAGCGAAACAGAACTCATTTAAGCCTGGCGTCCCTTTTATGGGACATAGGCAAACAGCATAGCCCCAGATGTGACGCCGCAGAACGCGGCGTCCCATCTGGGGCTATTCTATTTGCTTAGAGAATTTTCATCGAAAAATTGAATAAAATTAAAAAAAATCACTCCTCACACCCCTAAAAATGAAAGTGGACTCTTCCAAATGATAATGATGGGAGAATTCATTCGTCAAATATGGGTTAATACAACTCTTAAATCGTACTGACCGTTCTTATGCAGAAAAAGTTTGATATGGTGACGTTTGTTTGAATATGAAAATTCGTAACTAAGAACTGTAGCATATTTTGAAAACAATCCTGCGTCCCTGATCCGGTGTAGAAATCAAATGCTCTAACCACTGAGCCAAAGAGTAAACTATCTGACACAATATGTCAGAAATCGTAGTTATAATCCAATTATGTAAACATGTCATGGCAAAGGTCACTTTGGTTCCGTGATCCGTTAACTTAAGAGGTGAACGGGACAAAGTTGGTCACGGGGAGGTGACAATCAACAATGCGCGGATTATAACGGATACATTGTATCGAATAGCTGTGCTATTTATAGAAGCTTCGCATCATGTGTTCTAAAAACCCGACCTTTCAACCACGGCAAATAATGAATGAAGATGCAATGGGACATAACATACCCCCATTTCGAGAAAGTATCAGACTGTCATTTTTATGACTGTACAAACATGTATGACTCAACTGGTCCATTTCCGACGAGCCCCCATCTTACGAATATGAAAATTCGTAACTAAGAAATGATGCATAGTTTGAAAAAAAAAAGTCCCTAACGGGAGTCGAACCCGGTTCACAGGAGTAGAAATCCAATGCTCTAACCACTGAGCCAAAGAGTCAATCGAGCGATAAGCTACTGTGTCAGGATACATTGTATCGAAATGCTTTTTATAGAATCTAAGCATCATGCTTGTTGTTTTTTGTTTGTTCGAATTGATGCTTTACGTCGCAGACAACATTAATTGTCTTGTCGGGACGTTGCCTCCAATTTATTGGACTTTTACCCAACATATAGGATGTCATGACACTCAAAATGCGCTTCATAAATTTAACAACCCAACTTAGCCAACAAGGCTTATATGTATGGACCACTTTTCCAGGACATGCTCAAACATGAGCGGTTACCCAGTAATCTGATGGTCAGTCAGTAGTTTAGAAGCTTTGCCTGTTGGCACAAGCAGCCCATCTATTTCTCCTAGGCCCCAATGGGCGGGAGCCTATATTCCCATGTTCTGCCAACCCGACCTCCCAACACGGCATATGAGCCTGTGCGTGTGAAAACCAACAATTTTGGATTCTGACCAGGTCTGACAAAAATCGGCCTGTACAGTCACAGAAGGTGGCTAGAAGCTCAAAATTTTGGATTTAAGTAGGTGAGGAATTGTACTATCCCTGTAGCGAAAACAAAGGCGCTGACCAGCTTCGCGTTTACCGCGAAGCTGGTCTGCGCCTTGTTTTCGCATATGCACATTGTTGGTTTTCCCATGCGGCGGTTCATATAATCTCGAATGAATGACGATGCAATGGGACATAACAACGTACAATGATGACGTGCTGTAGTATGACGTGTGAGTCATTCTGAACTGATGATGAAAACACTGATCAGAAACTGTGCTATCAGATACGTAGGTTTACATTGCCTACTTGTACCCGTTTAACTAGACTGGCTCCAGTCGTCAAACTTTTGTTTTTATCAGAAAAATATGCACAAAATCTTCTGATGGCTGAGTTCTAAGAAGAGGGGTAACTCATACAAGAAAATATTTATGGAGGTTATAGAACATGGTATGATAGGATGATAGTGAACATAGGACGGGGGCCAGTCTACTGTTTAACCAACTTTTAATATACTTGGTCCCAGTTTGATTATACATTGTACTAGTCAGTCTAGAGACTAAGTGCCCCAACCAAAATTGCATAAATCAACTCAGCTGACAGTTTTTATCTTGAAACAATTACAATTTTTCAAGAACAGAAATATAAAGCTATTAGACAGTCATTTACCCTAGCATAGAAAAGAGTTCTAGGTATTAAAAGTTTATAAAATGATATACATTTACATAAAGCTGCAGTTAACATAAAATGAGTCCTTTGGACAATAAAAGTGCATAAAATGAACACCACATGTATGAGCAATCTATTCACAGTCTTTTTACACTAACATACCCAATTAACATTCTGAAAGGAAATGATTAATTAAACTGAATATAAATGATGACTGTGACTTAATAAGAGAGCATTTACAGGAACAGTGGCTGAACCAGAAAGCCTCTGTGATGATAAGAAAATGTTTTGACAATATCTTTTCTATTTAGATTTACGGGCTCAAATCTGGGCTATGAAATGGACTTAGTCCTAAGACTGTAGTCTTTGTATCGACTACCCTGATGAAACTTTCAAAATTACAGTTATTATCTTTTGCTCCATGTTGCCAACTCTATAAGGTCACTGAAGAGGCTTAAGTAGCCGAAACAGCGGTATGGCCCACCCCCTTTCTCATTAATAGGTTAACTGTTCTTAAAGCATCTTAGTTTTTATGTGCTATTACTGCAGCTGTGTTGCGTCGTTTGGCGGTCCTAAGAAGTCTCCACGTACATCATCCATAGTGCAGATTATATTTTCCTTTTGATCCTTTGAGATCAGTAAAGGTATTCTGAGAAAATAGAAAAATTATTATCGGTTTAGATTCATTTTCTAACCAACTTTTAATATATTTGGTCCCATTTTGATTATATAATAGTCTATGCATCGACTACCATGTTGAAAGTTTTAAAATAACAGTTATTTTCTTTGGTTGCATGCTGCCAAATATATATATATATATATATATATATATATATATATATATATATATATATATATATATATATATAGGGGGATTAAACCATTAACAGTGCAAGAATAAATCAAACTAAGCGCGCTTTCGGCTTTCGCCTTCTTCAGAGTCAATATGTATTTACAGGTAAAAACTGGAAAAAAAATGAAAATAGGTAAATAAACAAAATAAATAAAAAACAATGCAAAAATACACAAATACACAAAAATCACATGAAATGTGACAAAGTTGACACCACTGTTGACAAAGTTGACACCAAGCACCGTCCATGAGCAGTTCTGGGATGATTTGCATTCATGGAAAGTACTCTGTTTGACTCTATTTTGTGCTTATTACCTTGATTTTTATCTGGTTGCCTCCAGCCCTGGTTCCCCAATGTTTAACTTACATAGCTAATACACAATTACCGAGTAAAATAAACACACCGCTACAAACTGACTTTATGTAGTAAAGTGACGCGCAATTTTTGCCGCCATTTTTAGCAGATACTGGGCCCTTTCAAAGGGCGTTCATGAATTAATTTTAAGTCGTTTACCCACTGCCGAACATACAGTGGTGTCAACTTTGTCACATTTCATGTGATTTTTGTGTATTTGTGTATTTTTGCATTGTTTTTTATTTATTTTGTTTATTTACCTATTTTCATTTTTTTTCCAGTTTTTACCTGTAAATACATATTGACTCTGAAGAAGGCGAAAGCCGAAAGCGCGCTTAGTTTGATTTATTCTTGCACTGTTAATGGTTTAATCCCCCTATATACTTATTTCAATCATTTTCGAATCCTTTCTTAGGATCCAGTGCCACCGGGAAGATTTTTGTTTGATGTTTGTCCTATTTCTCCCAATATATATATCAAGGAGCGTAGTAGCGCAGTCGGTAGAGGGGAGGGCCCTGTATAGCTAGGCGCCGAAGCCGAAGTCTGCGGGTTCGAAACCCACCTTCGCCAATTTAGTACATCTTTATTTCTCTACTTTATATATATATATATATATATATATATATATATATATATATATATATATATATATATATGGTCACTGAAGAGGCTTAAGTTGCCGAAATCGCGGTTTGCACCATCCCGTTTCTCATGAATATGTTAACTGCTCAGTTTTACTTTTATCCTAGAGATAAAATTATTCCATAGCGACGTCAACTTGATATTTTTAAATGCTCATCGTAAAGTGAATGATTAATGACTAAGACAAGAATGCAGTTAACGTTATGTCTGGCGTTACGCTTATGATTTGTACATATTTACACTATATAAGGTCAATCAAAATTACTGTTATGTGATTCTTTTTCCTGCACAGCTTCTCAAAAGCATCTACGCAAAGTCGAGGAAATGTAGCACGTAAAATTCTGAATAAGCTGTTTTTAAAATTAACTCATATACAATCCTGGTGTCCTTTTTGTGGGACATAGGCAAACATCATCGCCCCAGATGAGAAGCCGCAGAACGCGGCGTCCAATCTGGGGCTGTTCTGTTTGCTTACAGAAATGTCTTCAAACAAGTGAACAAAAAAATAAAATCACACCTGATATCCCTGAAAATGAAAGTGGACTCATCCAAATGATAATGATGGGCGAATCCATCCGTCGTATGGATTGCATTCTGAACAAAAATAAAATTTAACCCACATATGGCCGATACATAGTCAAACAGTAAAGCATTAGATGTGTATTCCATCTGGAAAAAAATGTTTGCATAGATGAAAATCACCGAGATTGATATGAAAATACACTTATTACACTCTTGGTTACCTTTAAATGAAAATGGGCTCGTTCATTTGATACTGTAGCGATTGGAGAATCCATCCGTCAAAAATGGGTTGAAATAAGGATGTTTTCAGCATACGCATATATTAATTATTTCAATCGACGAATACAAAGTGGCCCGTGTTGCGAGAAATATAAGTGCTCTGGCTTTCTGATCAGCTCAATCTAAACATTTGTTATCCCGTTCATGTGATGCTTAATCATAATTATGCTAACCTTTACTGAACAGGTATCGAAGTTTCCACACAGACCAGTATCTTGATTAATCGTTTTCTCAAGATATGGCTACTAGGCTATTAAGCGATTTAGATGAGGATTTTATAAATCGCTGAGAAAATTTCGGAAAAAGAAAACATTTATTTCTGCATTTTTGTGTACCTTTTTACGAATAATCGGAGCAATTATTCTACATAATGACTCGTAAGTATGTGGCTGTGTGTTGTGTTTCTTTTTAATCGCATGTTTAAGTTTACACAAGTTCGTTAGACATATGCACACACAATATGAGCCTGTGCATGAGAAAACCAACAATTTGCATGGGCAAAAACAAAGACGCAGATCAGCTTCGCGGTAACCGCGAAGCTGATCAGCGCCTTTGTTTTTGCTACACGGATAGTACGATCCCTCTCCTACTTAAATACAAAATTTCAAGCCTCTAACCATCTTCTGTGACTGTACAGGCCGGTTTGTGTCAGACCTGGTTGGAAACCCAAATTGTTGGTTTTCTCATGCACAGGCTCATATTCTAAACAAAATCGTAACATTTTTTGTATGGCTACTTTTTTTGTATTTACATTTTCTATCGGTTGATCTAATCTCACCACGCAAGGGCAATTTTGTATGACCAACGTTGACATCCTATTATTATCAGTAGATGGCAAACATTATTTGGTTGCGAAAGCGGCATCAACTATTAAGTAAAAAGAGCGCCTTTGTGTTGAAATGCCTGATATAACGCATAATAAATTGACTCTGTATATCGAAGTCAGAATTTAACCTCAAATATATTCTTTTCATTTTCATTAGGTTACATGTACCTGGTCTTGGCCTGTGTGTTGTTTTGTCTCACCACATTTGCCCGAGAAGACCATGAACTTCACCTTCGGGACATACTGCAACCATATACAGTGTGCGCTGCTGAGAACTTTACCAGGGTTACTGGCGCCCAATCCTACGACGATGGCTATTTGTTTTCACCGTTGTAAGTAAACAAATTTATCTAATAACACGGTCAACAATATTGTTTCCGGACGATCGTAGTAGACTTTCGTCACATACGTACTCCTATTAGACATTTCCAACTTAGTCTGAGATACGATATACGGTGTACGAGAAACTTTAATCGATTTCTGGGGGGTATCTCAATGCTGTCCAACTTAGTTGGAGAAAACCCTTTACTTCTATTACCTTACACGATCAAAGGTGTTTGATAACTTTCGTAGCATGTTTTTCTGAAGGTATCTGAAGTTTTTCAATTTAAAAAATCGTACACAGATCTTATTTTAATCTCGTGCATCGATCGCATGCATGCTAAGGCCATGATATGTTTTAATTGTTTCCTGTCACGAATCACGCAAATCTATGCGGCTTCCAAGAAACAGACGTCAGGTGAAGCATTTATGATTGCCTAGGCAATTCTGCTTCTTAGACAACGACTGCCCTAGTGGTGGTGGTGGTCGTGGGGGAGCCGCAGCAGTTTTCGGTGTTTGGTTGGAAAATGCCCTGTGAAACCATCGTGCCTGGAAGGTGACAATCACACCATTGAAATATGCTGATGCAGGATTGAACGATTTGATAGGTTTATCAATTATTTTACTGGCGTCGCCAATGGGATTCGACCCCTATGTAGATAATCAGAAGTTTACGACGCTACTGATCGAATGAGCTATCCGGAGAGTTCTTTCTCAGTGCGGCGGTCATATACTTGTCATATATGCGTAGACAATGATATTCTGACACTGACGGAGTTAACACAAATGAGAAAAGTTGCATCCAAACTTTTAGAATATTAGTGACAACTTTTATTCACTGAATCATTCTTGGTTATCCAGTTCGCAGAACAGTCAGCGGCGGAGCTCTACGAAGCAACAACAACAATAACAATGGCACTGCCAGGGAGTCACAATTTTAAGTTTATTTTGAAAGAAATGTATCCAGATTGTTTAAAAATTACACAATCTTTGTTTATTTCTACGTGTGTCCTACATCCGTCAATTATTTTTGTCAGAAAGTGTGGTTTTCACATTCATTAAACATATCATGGCATTCGTGGGGGCACGTCATGAGAAACCCCTTCATTGAAATTCTTTAAAAATCTCTGTTCACTTGTACTGGTATGGTGCGATATGATGTTGGCATACATAATTCAACTGTTTCTAACATGTCCTAGAATATGTGAGCCGCGACGCAAGAAACCCGGTCTTCAGGGTTTCCGACCAGGTCAGACACAACCCGAGCTGTACATGCATAGGCGATAACTAGAGACGGAAAATGTTGGATTAAGAATGTAAAGGAATTGTTCTATCCGCGTAGCGAAAACAAAGCCGCTAATCAGCTTCGCAGCTGCTGCGAAGCTGCTCTGCGCCTTTATTTTCTTCTAGGCAAAAATCCGGTTTTCTCACGACGGGGCTCATTTATAAAACAAGTAGGCACATCGTCGTCTTACCTTAGAGACTTACACTAAGAGTTTGCAAAAGTGGATAGGATTTTCCCTATACTTCATGTTGCGGTCTCATATGAGCTGAAAAAATCTTGAAAGGAACGTAAAACTGAATTAAAAAAATAGCAACAACAACTTCATGTTGTATTTTTACTAGAGATCACTAGATGCTGGTAACTGATAAGACGTAGTCTGTAAAAACTGGCTTGAAAAGGGTACATGTACTCCTACTGACATTGTACCCACATAATGTACCTTATCTGTTGATATCATAAATGAAAATATGGTTTGATGCCTTGCGTCCATGGAAAAAAAATGTTGAAGTAATGTCGGTCGTTTATATCTACCACATCATTTATGGTAAAGCCATCTGAACTCTGGTCAGTCTTTTGCGCCTGGTCGTCTTCTGCTGAGCCGTGACAAAACAGTATAATGCCCGTTTAAAAACCCCGTTTACACATTCAAGATTTTTGGCTACGGTGCCGCTACGATTCGCCACGATTTGTAAAATCGTCGTGTACCGTGGTGATTCGTAGTAGAACCGTGGTGAATCGTGGCGAATCTTGATGAATCGTGATAATTCGGGAAACTCCACGGTAGCGCTACGGAAGTTTTAAACTGTTTAAAACATTCGTGGCGTACCGTGGCGAATCGTGGTGGTTATTGGGCGTGGCCAAATTTGTAGCGCAACCGTAGCGGAATCGTGTTTATTCGTACTGACACCGTAGCTATATTTGCGGCTATTCGTGAGAGATCGTAGCCAATCGTGGAACTCCGTAGCGAAACCGTGGAATCTTTGACACCACGAACTCTCACGATTCACCACCAATTATGTACGGTTGTCCTACGAATCATCCACGGTTTCGTTACGGAGCTCCACGATTGGCCACGACGGATACCGCCGTGAATCATACTAGTACCGTATCGAACCGTACAAGCACCGTGAGCATTCATTGTGCCACCGTGGTTAATCCTCATTGACCGTAGCGTTGCCGTCATGAATCGTCATTGATTCGTAGCGATACCTTACAGACACCGTACTAATATCGTAGACCGTAGTGACACAAAATATTTACACTTTTCGCCACGATTCATCCCGATCCATCCCGGTTTTTCTGACCATGAGAAATCGGGGTGAATCATGGTGAATCGTAGAGAAAATCGTGAATGTGTAAACGGGGCTTTACACATTCGCGATTTTTGTCTACGGTGACGCTACGATTCCCAACGATTGGTAAAATCGTTGTGTACCGTGGTGTACCGTCGTGATTCGTAGCAGAAACGTGGTGAATCTTGGTGAATCTTGATAAATCGTGATGATTCGGGAAACTCCACGGTAGCGCTATGGAAGTTTTTAACTGTTTAAAACGTTCGTAGTGTATCGTTGCGAATCGTGGTGGTTATTGGGCGTGGCCTAATTCGTAACGCAACCGTAGCGAAATCAAGCTTATTCGTCCTGACACCGTAGCTATATTCGCGGCTATTCGTGAGAGATCGTAGCCAATCGTGGAGCTCCGTAGCGAAACCGTGGAATCTTTGACACCACGAACTCTCACGATTCATCACAAATTGTATACGGTTGTCCTACGAATCACCTACGGTTTCGCTACGGAGCTCCACGATAGGCCACGATGGCTACACAGTGAACCGTACAAGCACCGTGAGCATTCGTTGTGCCACCGTGGTTAATCCAGATTGACCGTATCGTTGCCATCATGAATCGTCATTGATTCGTAGCGATAGCTTACAGACACTGTATTCATATCGTAAACATTCTTATTGGAATCGTAGTGACACTGAATATTTCAACTTTTCGCCACGGTTCATCCCGATCCATCACGATTTTTCTTACCATGAGAAATCGGAGTGAATCGTGGTGAATTGTAGGGAAAACCGTGAATGTGTAAACGGGGCTTAACATGCATGCACAAGCAAAGCATAATATATCGCATAATAAATCACTTTATGGTCTTCGTCGTACGTTAAATATATAACAAAATCAACCCTCTTGTTGATTTGTTAACTTAGATAATAATGATAAAAATATGCATGTACATATGCTTACACGAATCTTTGCTTGCTGTACGTACTCTACCTTGATATTGAGTATAATATAAAGTTTCAAACAATATTGGGACCTAGAACAGTCCTACCTTTCCAAGGACCGGCGTTTATGCGTTGTCGGTAATACACGAATAAGCAAATACACGAATAAGCAAAGGCGAAAAAGCTACTCGCTTTTGTCATTCTGCTAGCAAGTAGGAAATGTCTAGTGACGCATGCGAAGGTATGCATATGTACAAGTTCTCAAACCCGATATATTGCGTCCACCCCCGCCCCGTGCGTCCACCATCCAAGGGCCGCTGAAAAGATGTGGGAGAACACATTTGAGCCGCCTCGTGTGAAAACCATCAATGTGGTTACCGAACAGGTCCGACACCAACCGACCTGTACAGTCACAGAAAAGAGCTAGAATCTTGAAATTTCGGATTTAAGTAGAAGAGGAACTGTACTATCCGAGTATTGAAAACAAAGGCGCTGATCAGCTTCGCGGTTACCGCGTAACTGATCTGCGCCTTTGTTTTCGCATATGCAGATTGTTGGTTTTCCCATGAGGCGGCTCATTTGTTATGATCTCGCCGACGCATACAATTTGTAACATATGACATAATCTCATTACAGCACGAAATAAGCGATTTACCGATAGATCCCGTGTATGTACATGAACATGTTTGTATACAATGTCTTCACCTATTAGCTTACATGTTGTCCTTGACAATATCCCTCAAAAAAATTATCCGAACTACCATTTCAAACTCCCAAATCAATATCGGATTAAGTTGGAAATGTCTATTTACCGTTTTTAACATGAATGTCACGCCTGTTCCTATTGGACAAATATATTCATTTCATTTGACATATGTATAACGAATTGTTGTATCAGTCTGCGATGCTATGAGAGAAAACACACAGGCTATGCCTTCGTGCAATTATTTGACGTCTATATTTGCTACTACTTTCATTACTTCACATGATATTTGTACAGAATGTATGAATATACATATAATATATACAGTATGTGTCGTAATATTTGTAATATAAAAACAAACATCTTCGTTGTATTAAAGAAATTTGGTCATCTCACGGGTATCAGAGTAATATCAATCGAGTACCGTAATCGATCAGCATTATGGAGCCATTGTTGGTGAACAGCAACGACCCCATGTCAGAAATGTTCTCTTTTAGGGAGAAGATAATCAATTCTGGCATTTGCGTAATTGTGGACAGCGACTGTATATCTGGTATTGGTAATTTCCTGAGAAATATATTGTTTCCATTTCTTCCTAATAAAGACTGTGCATCTATAAGGTATGTAACAGTCCCTCTGTCTTTCCATCTGTCTGTCCGTCTGTCTGTAACCGAATTGCGAAAAGAAAGTTTAAGCGTACCAGTTGACTATAAACTTGTCTAGCGAGCAAAATAATGCATATTATAAATACACATGTTGGCAAAATATTTACTGAATACATATGAGCACTCATTCATTCCCGGTTTGTTCATCCTTACCCATTTTCTGAAATATGACGTGTTTTTATTTTACTATCTGTAGACATTTTTCATTGTCGCTTAATGTCTTCATCATATGGCTAACAACACCCCTTATAATTATGCACTTTAGCACTTTTGTTCTGCAATTTTAATATGCTTAAAAAATCTTGAGTGTCTTATAAAACATTTAGGACCACTTCACTCCTCTAAGCCTGGCGTCCTTTTTATGGGACATGCGCAAACAGGATAGCCCCAGATGGGACCCCGCAAAACGCGTCGTCCAATCTGGGGTTATTCTGTTTGCACAGAGAAATTTAATTGAAAAATGAGATAAAATCACTCCTAACACCCTTAAAAGTGAAAGTGGACTGATCCAATTGATAATGATGGGAGAATCCATTCGTCAAATATGTGTTAAAGCGCCTTGTATTGGTTTTCAGAAAGATAGTACCACCTATCATCGACGATAACCCAGGAGAATCTGCGTTTTTGTCCTGTGCTGGTGTTGTTTACAACGATCCCCTGGAGCAATTATTTCCTCCCTCTAAGTCGGTAACCGGCGTACCACCTAAAGTTGACCTGAAAATCGCTAAAAGATCGATGGAGAAATTTTGTTTGTTAGTATTCTGAATTATGTATGAGTAACCAATCTATATATCTTATAAGCATGTCGATTATTTTCCAATTCTTGAAAATCTTAATTTTATGTAAGTAGTAAATTAATTAATACGAACTAATAATGATTTATAATTAATATGATAAATCCAATTATTTTTTCTATTCATTTTGAGGTTAAAGTAGGCAATGATCAGGAAATGGTGCAATTAGAAAGAAGTTCCCACTCCAAAAACCGAGGTGGGAAAAATAAATTAACAATCAGGTACTTATACTAAAAACATGTCGTAAGCCGAGTGCTAGTTCCCTAAAGATGGCGACTCAGTTACAAAAACTAAACTTAAAATAACAAAACGTACATAAGAAGCAAACAAAACACTATAAAGCAATTAAAACCACCACAGAAGTATCACCTTGGAACGATCAGTAATATAAAATTATTTGGGGCTTAAACCAGTTTTACAGAAACCTACATGTAACCTTGCCATCAACATCTGCAGTGGTTCCATTACACACAAAAATAAACAAGAAATAATAGAATATTATACATAGGTACCACCATGAAGCAGCAGGTTGGGCAGCTATTGAAGTGAGGAGGTCATTGTTATTGTAAAAGCTTCCTTTGCCTTTCGCGTTATAACGAGGATTTCATTTCGCTTAGATACCACCAGGAATATGCCCAGTGTGTAAGCAAGAGGATAGAGGAAGGATACAACTACTTTGACCATCTTACCGCCGGCGTCGTTAACACTTGGGATCTAGAGGATGCGTTTGATCTGTATTGTAACAACCGAGACTGTAAGTTTGTATGAGCCGCATCATGATAAGACCTGTGCCAGTAAAGATGCTGATCAGTTGTGCAGTTTCGCTTTACATAGTATAATCCTTCTTAAATCCGAAATTTCAAGCATTTGGGTATTTTCTGTGACTGGTTTGTGTTGGGCTATGGTCGGAAACCCAAATTCAAGTATGCTCGTTGCGCAGCTCATATTTATTGTCATTCGATTTAATCATTTCCCGTCAAAACGCTTCACAGATGCATAAATCCAGCTAAACGGACGATTAATCGAGTGTCCCACGAAAACAAGAGTGTCTGACTTTTTGTATCTAAAATTGTGTATCAATCAAAAACAGAAAAAAAACTTAACTTAAAAGGGAGACTTACAACCCCTAGATAACAGAAACTAATAAATACATATATGACATTGCCTTGAAACTAATATACTGAGTTCCACAGCCAACGCAACTCTATGTTTTCCTCTCATCTTTTTTATTGGACAATACTGTGAAAACTTTTGTGTCGAACCATCATTAAAATGACTCGAAAATATTTGTGCGTTGTCAAATCTGAGATTTTAGTGCGCGGGAACACGCCCCAGGGTACAAAAAGGCATTTTCGGTGCCCCGCGCGCGAGGGCTCGAAATTTTTCCAAACAATTTATACAAATCAAATCTCGGAAGGTCGTCTGATGAGTGTATTGTCTATATGACAATTGCAATGTTTAAACCTGCTGCTCAACACCAGAAATTGGCATTGATTTTCAGAACCCGAAAATTGCTTGTTTTAGGCGTTCAACGTCACTTGGTGACGTGATCGACGTCGCTGCAACTGTCAACCATATGCTCTATTTTGTGTTGGCAACCTAGCCTTATTGAATTAAGTGCATTGCAGCTATGGGAAATTCGTTTTCACTGTGTTTCGTTGCTTTAGATTCGGGTGGTATGCACAGTTTAGCAAGCAATTCGTCAAAATCGCTGATTTCCTTCATTTTTCAAAATGACCCCTTCGCCATTTTTACGCAAATTTATACAAATTCTAATGACGAGTTGCGTTGGCTGTGGAATTCAGTATAGTATGGCAGGTATTTTGATGAGACTGTCAAATAAAATATAGCTAGTACAATAATACCCATCTTGTTATCCCATCATTGCTCTGCTCACGTACGTGTACATGGTGTGTCCATCAGTACCGTAATTTTATTTCATAGATTTCGTTTTTCCTAGTGATCCTTAGTCAGTATGACTGTGCATTAAAAGGAGTTTCCCTTGGGACATGTCTTGGTGGCGTGGAGCATCTGTTAACAGCTGGCGCTAGACAGATCGGGAGAAATCCGGCTATACAGACTTGCAAGTACATAAACATAATTTATATACATAAACAAACAAACAAACAAACAAACATTAACTTGAATATGCACGTCTCACGAAAGACTCAGAACGATAACAGGTTATAAAACTTTTTATTTACTTTAGTATGACTAGTTATCGTATCCGGTTGTTCAAGTGCTCGTCACATTATTTTGTAAATAAAAATAAAATTGAGATCCTTTACGAGCAGTGAACGTATTAATGAGAAAGGGAATGGGCCATACCGAGATCCTTTACGAGCAGTGAATGTTTAATGAGAAAGGGGATAGGCCATACAAGATCAGGAGGGTCAATCATTCTACAAACAGGCGCCAAACATGAAAACAATTCAGCAAATACTTACACTACATGTATTTTTGCGGCAAAATTATCAGCTGCATGCTTCTCTTTTTGTATATTCATAAATCAAGTTTGGCAAGGTGCTTGCTGGTTTAAAAATGCAACCCTTTGTAACCACTTTAACCGTTGGTTTCATTCCAGAGAGCTACAAAAAGCAGTAACCTGTCGACTAGATAACCAACTAAACCAATGTTCTCCAAATTTTCTGTCTGTAATGCGCCAGTTCTATAACCTCATACTGGGAAAGAATTGTTTTCCAGAACAGTTTCGACCAAATAAAATGGTGAGTGAAATTATTTCGTTAATTTTGTATCAACTAACAGGGTTTCGACCTTCAGTGAAGGGAAATACACAGAAATGATTGTTGTTTGATAGTTTGTTTGAATGAATGATTAATATCCCAGTATATAGCTATGATCATGTCTGGACGTTGACTTCATTTTATGGTACTTTTGCCAGAGATTAGGATGTCCTAATATCCAAAAAATGCTTCAAATATAATCATACAAGTAAGCAAAGTACGGCTAACATGATTAATGATTTGACTTGAAAAAGTACAAGTAGGCAAAGATCAGGAAAAGGCGCAATCAGAAAAAGACTCCCACTCCAAAAACCAAGGTGGGAAAAAACAAACTAACAATCAGGTACTTATACCATGAAAACATTTCGTAAGCCGAATGAGCAGCTATTTTCCCAATAGGTGGCCACTCAGTTACCTAAACTTAACTAAAAATATGCAAACATACATAAGGCGCCAACAGCACAAAAATATTTTAAACACCAAGACATAAAACAAAAAGAACCACCACAGAAGTATCGACTTGGAACGATCAGTAACACAAAGTTACTGGCGGGTTTAAATCGATTTTACACGGCCGTAACCTCACCCTCAGCTTCTGCAGTGGTTCATAACATTTAGTTAGTTCTTCGGTCCTCGTGGTGAATCTCTAACTAGTAAATGAATCATCAAGAACAAACAAATAAATCATGATAAACATCCTGATGAATCAAAAACCAGGACTCACAGATTCAGTAAGCTGCCTGACGATGGAGATCCCTGGGCGCCAAATAACTTACTAACTCCACTGAAACCACTTTTCCAGGGCAGGCTCAGACCTTAGCTGTCAAACAGTAATCATATGTTCAGTCAATAGCGTATAATCTTTGCCTGTAGGCGCACACAATCTATCTATTTCTTAGGTCTCAATGGGTGGGGACCCAAATTAATAGTTGTGCCGTTTATATGTTTATTCGGTCACAAAAATAAGCAAAATATCGATCATATTTTCAACTAACCAGTTGCCGATAAAAAGTTAAGGGTATATAAATTGTCAAAATCTAATACTTGTATAATTTTACCTGTGTAAGGAAAAATGGCAACTTTACCAAGAAAACTGATTCTTCTTGAAACATTCTTGTAAGGCCCATTCAAACATCACAAACAGATGGTTTTATGCCCAAACTCTCAGGTATAGAGGCCTCAGCAACACGCTTATCAGCAATTGTCAAGTTAATTCCTGGTTTGATGCCGTTGTCATCCGTCTGGCATGCTGGATAAATTTTAGGAAAACTTACTACCATAAACATAATCTCCAACTTTCTGACTACAATCTTTGAAAGTTTTTCCACTCAGAAACACTTTTTTTTTCTTGGAGAAAACGTGATTTTCGTGATATTTGCTGAAACCTGGTTACAGCAGATATAGTAAGTAACATGTTTTCTTCCAAAACATTGACTTTTGGGTCGAAATACTTTCATAGATTGTAGTCAGCAAATTGTAAATTATATTTATGGTAATAGCTGTTTCCAAAATTTACCCAGCGTGCCACACGAATGACAACAGAATCATACAAGGAAGTAACATGACAGTTGCTGATAAGCGTGTTGCTAAGCTCTCTAGAGCTGAGTATTTGGACATAAACTAATTTGTATTTGATGCTTGAATTATGCGTACAAGAATGTTTCAAGAATATTAAGTCTTCTTTGTAAAATTGTCATTTTTCTTTATACAGGTAAAAATCATACAAGTATTAGATTTTGACAATTGGCATACCCTTAACTAAGATTTATTATTAAGACTTACGTATGTTTGTGAGTCACAAATGAACAAAATGCACTTACATTTGTTAGCCCATACATACATGGTTTGATCACAGCTTATTTGAATTCGTCTTAGTAGTTCCCATGCGCAGAAATGAAGTTTGGTAAGTGAGGGATATTCCATTCTTAGCTGCAGGAATATTGAAAGTAGTGAATGTCTTGGTACCTTTAACAGAACGACAAAAGAAGAAATTATATCTTTCAAAAATACAAAAGAATACATGATATATTTCACAAAAACACAAAATAAGGCATGATATCTTTCACACAAAGACAAAAGAAGGCACGATATATTTTACAAAAGACTAAAAAGGTACAAGTAGACAATGATCAGGACAAGGCGCAATCACAAAGAAATTCCCACTTCAAAAACCGAGTTGTGAAAAACTAAGACAATTAGATACGCAGAAAACATATCGTAAGCCGCGTGAACAGCTTTTGTCAAAAAGGCGGCCACTCAGTAACCCGAACTTAAATAAAAATATGAAAACGTACACAAGGTTAAAACAGCACAAAAATTCGACTTCAAAATATTAAACAAATGGAACCACAACAGAAGTATCGCCTTGGAACGATCAGTGATATATAAAATAACCGGGGGCTTAAATCGATTTTACAAGCGCCTAACCTCACCCTCATCTTCTGCAGTGGTTCACAACATTTAATTAATTGTTTAGTCCTCGTGGTGAATCTTTAACTAGTCAATGAATCATCAAGGACAAACAAATCAATCATGATAACAAACCTGGTGAATCGAAAACGAGGACACAAGAGATTCAGTAAGCGATCCCTTGGCGCCGAATAACTTACTGAATAAAAATAAAACAATGATCCTTTAAGAGGAAGGAGCATGCATAAGGTTCAAACAGCACCAAATTCGACAACAACAGAAGTATCGCATTGGAACGATCAGTAATATAAACTTAATGGGGGTGGGGGTGGGCTTACATCGGTTTTACAGGTGCCTTACCTCACCTTTATCTTCTGAAGTGGTTCACAACATTTAGTTAGTTGTTCGGTCAAAATGGTGAATCTCTAACTAGTCAATGAATCATCAAACAAATAAATTTCGACAACCAACATGATGAATAGAAAACGAGGACTTACAGATTCAGTAAGCTGCCTGACGATGGAACGAACTCCCTGGGCGCCGAATAATTTACTGAAACCCGGAGCAAAAGAAAAAGACCAGTTGAACCCCGATGGGCAAAGTAACAGACTAGAGACTAGCCGGGACCATCATAGAAAGGTACAAGTAGGCAAAGATCAGGAAAAGGCGCAATCAGAAAAAGATTCCCACTCCAAAAACGGAGGTGGGAAAAAACTTAATAAACAATCAGGTACTTATACCATGAAAACAGATCGTAAGCCGAATGGGCATTTCCCAATACGTAGCCACTCATTAACCTAAACTTAACTAAAAATATGAAAACATACATAAGGCGCCAACAGCAGAAAAAAATTAAACACAAAGACTTAAAACAAAAAGAACCACTACAGAAGTATCGCCTTGGGACGATCAGTAGTATAACATTACTGGCTGGCTTAAATCTATTTAACATGGCCATAACCTCGCCCTCAGCTTCTGCAGTGAGTGTGACGCCCTACCAACCGGCGTGCAATTAAAGAAGGCAGCATAGTTTTCAACGATGATTGGGTTAAAACCTAAGCATGCAGACTGTCGTCGCATAAAAATTAATTTATAGCCTATACGTCTGTAAAGAAGACATGATATCTTTCATACAAAAGTACAACAGAAGGCATGATATCTTTCACAAAATGACAAAAGTAGGCATAGGTACTCAAGTAGAACAAAAAAACAACAACAAAAAAAAAACTGAGATCCTTAAAGAGCAGTGAACATATCAATAAGAAAGGGGTGGGTCATACCGCGGTTTCGCCTACTCCAGCCTCATCAGTGACGCTTTAGAATTGGCAACATGAAGCCAAATATAGTAACTGTAAATTTGCAACCTTTATGAGGGTGGTCAGTACAAAGTCTAGTGTTAACAAAATGTGGCGAAATGTAATAAACAGTGGTTTTTGAAAATGAATCTAAATCGATAATTAATTTCTGAATTCTCAGAATATCTTATATTTTCTTCCAATTCAGAGACTGGCATTTTCAAAAATACAGAAAAAAAACATTGGTGAGTACCTTTTACAACTGCATATATTCATTTCATTCCACAGACTGATAGCCTTTCTTGTTACGCCAACGTCCCGCCGAAACTACAAGGGGTGATGTCAAGCAAGAAGTCAAGCTCCATAGAAACTATTGCCAAGGAGATAGAATATATCTGCGAGTCGTGAGTAGTTATATCGGGTCACATTTTCTCTATCTTTTCATCCAGCCTTCAAATTGCATGAATGTTGAGGTAAAATGAGAAGACACGTGTTATGATACAACTTAAGAATCTCAATACAGACACCAAACGGGAAAGGAAACACTAAAATATAGCACAAACAGCATATAAAACACGTATGTAGAGCAATATAATTAGCTGTTTCCCATCAAGTGAATACGGCTAGCGCCAATCAAATACAATGGCGACGCGTAGAATAGAGGAGTAAGTAGAATAAACAAAAGATGAAATATAGCAAAACCGTTATTGAACAGTCAGTAAATACATGTATATTACTGGGGAGGGCATTAATCGACTGAAAGGAGGTCCAATACTCGCACTTACAGTCTGCTGCGATTTCAAATCCCCAAATACCATTGCAAAAGAAAGCTTATTTATAAACTCTGGTATATCCGACAAGAGGCATAGAGTTTAGCCCTTAGAATGTCACAAGTAAGTGTTCTACTTACTCACTGTTTTGTTTTGGAAAAAAAGGTACACGTGGGCAATGATCAGGCGAGACCAGAAAGAAAATTCACACTCCAAAAACCGAGGTGGGAGAACCCTAAATTGACAATAATTATTAGGTACTAGGGGTAAAACTTAGAAAAAAAATATCATAAGCCGAGTGAGCAGCTATTTCCCGATATGGCGGCCACTCAGTTACCCGAACTAAACTAAAACTATGAAAACGTACATAAGGTTCAAACAGCACACAAAAATCGACTCCAGAACCTCCTATTATTTGTTACAAATATAACAAACCAATCAGAAATACTATTTTTAATTTCAATAAACTTGTTTCTGATCTTGATATCCATGCTAATACTCCTAAGTCTTGAGATTGTAAAGATTCAAAGTATGTTTATCAACCAGCTGGACATATAGTTACTGGAAATTTAAAAATAATTTCGGATTCTAGAATTCGCAAAATTGTTTCTAAAGGTCCGAAATATAGATTCCCTTCCTACATTAATTTCGACAAATGTAGAGAGGAGATTGCATCTGCATTAAATGATTTCGGTAATCGATGGTGTAAACGAGAGGGTGTTGAGGATAATGCTCTTAAAGAATGGAAAAGAAGTATCTTCACTATCGTGGATAAACGTATTAAGTTTTATTCACAAAATACTAATCTTTTACCTCCTAAACCCAAATCGTCATTTAGGCATTTGAAGCAGGGTATCCAAGAATTTCATAGAAAGTATGTATTGGTTCCGGCAGATAAAGCCGCAAACAATGTTGTTGTCGTTTGTAGACTTCACTACGTTAACACCTTAAAACAGGAGCTTGATGGTACCAGGGCTTATCTGGAGACAGATACTGATGAGGTGTCTGTAGTAAATGCCCACTTAAACGATTTACCTGTTAAGTTTTCTGTTTGTGTCAATGAAGGCCAAGACAAACTTCCTACGATGTATTGGTTACCTAAGCTTCACAAAAGACCATACAAAGCTAGATTTATTGCAAATTCTAGCTCTTGTACTACCACTGAACTTTCTAAATTATTAACTTCTTGTCTTACTGCTATCAAATCTCATGTTATAAGATACTGTGAGACAGTGTATGAAACTTCAAATAAAAATTGGTTTTGGTCAATAAAAAATTCTGGTGAGGTGCTCAGTAAATTGAAGTGTAGAGGGTTCCGTGCGACAAGCTTGTCCACATATGATTTTTCTACTCTGTATACAACATTACCACATAATCTAATTAAAGAAAAACTTCTGGATTTGATAGAGTGGACCTTCAAAAGGGCATTAAAAAACTATGGTTCACTTTATTTGGCATGTAATGACAGAAAGGCTTTTTTCACTTCCTCTGACCAAAGTCGGTATACCCTTTGGTCATGTCAGAATGTGTGCGACGCCTTATCCTATCTCCTTGATAATATTTATATTAGATTTGGGAACAAGTTATACAGACAAATTGTTGGAATTCCGATGGGTACAAATTGCGCACCTCTCGTAGCTGATTTATTTTTATACTGCTACGAAAGAGATTTCATGGATTCTCTTAACCATGATAATCAAGCTGATGTTATCGAGGCTTTTAATTCCACATCTAGGTACCTCGATGACCTTTTGAACATTGACAACCCTTATTTTGAAGGTATGGTCAATCAAATTTATCCACCTGAACTTCAGTTGAACAAAGCTAATATCTCAGATACCGAAGCCCCCTTTTTAGATCTACATCTTTCTGTTGCAAATGGATTTGTTTCTTCTAAAATTTATGATAAGCGCGATGACTTTGATTTTGATATAGTAAATTTTCCTTTTTTGGATGGTGACGTTCCTCGTCGTGCTTCTTATGGTGTATACATTTCGCAACTTATTAGGTTTGCTAGAGTCTGCAATCATGTTACAGACTTCAACGCTCGAAATGTTAAATGTTTAACGGCAAAACTTCTCCAACAGGGCTATCGGTATCATAAACTTCGAAAAACCTTTTCTAAATTTTATCGTAGACACTATGAATTGATTTCCAAATATAATGTTGGGTTAAAGACACTTTTAAGTGAGGGCCTTTCGGAACCTGAATTTTATGGTGACTTGGTTTACAAATTAAAGAAACTTAAAGGAATAAATGATTTTTCTCTTCAGTTCGGAAAAATCATATCACGTTACAGACGTATAGGTTATAACTTGAATGTTATGCGACAGTCTGCATGCTTAGTTTTTAACCCAATCATGGTTGATAACTATGCTGCCTTCTTTAATTGCACGCCGGTGGGTCGGGCGTCAGACTCTATGATGGCCCCGACTTAAAGCTATTCATTTTAGTTGGTTGGGGCCGGAGCTTCTTGTCTGTTGCTTGGCCCACCGGGGTCCAACTGGTGTTTTTCTTTTGCTCCGGAGTTAGTAGGTTATTCGGCGCCCAGGGATCTCCATCGTCGGGCAGCTTACTCAATCTGTGAGTCCTGGTTTTTGATTCATCAGGATGTTTATCATGATTTATTTGTTTGTTCTTGATGATTCATTGACTAGTTAGAGATTCACCACGAGGACCGAAGAACTAACTAAATGTTGTGAACCACTGCAGAAGCTGAGGGTGAGGTTAGGTACCTGTAAAACCGGTTTAAGCCCGCCAGTAACTTTGTGTTACTGATCGTTCCAAGTCGATACTTCTGTAGTGGTTCTTTTTGTTTTATGTCTTGGTGTTTAAAATTTTTTGTGCTGTTGGCGCCTTATGTATGTTTTCATATTTTTAGTTAAGTTAAGGTAACTGAGTGGCCACCTATTGGGAAAATAGCTGCTCATTCGGCTTACGATATGTTTCATGGTATAAGTACCTGATTGTTAGTTTGGTTTTTTCCCACCTCGGTTTTTGGAGTGGGAATCTTTTTCTGATTGCGCCTTTTCCTGATCTTTGCCTACTTGTACCTTTTTCCAAAACACAAAACAAATTGAACCACCACAGAAGTATTGCCTTGGAACAATCAGTAATATAAAATTACTGTGGGGGGGGGGGTCTCAAATCGATTTTACAGAGCTCTAACTTAAACCTTATCTTCTGCAGTGCTTAACAACATTTAGTTAGTTGTTCGCTCATCGTTTTTTGGAAGTTTGTTTGAAAGAAATTTTACATGTTATAATTACACATACGTGGCATACATCATTATCACTGGGGTACTTACCACCATAAGAAAGAGTGATTTTTATTGTCATTACATTTTACTATGGCGTAATGTTATGAATAATCAGCTACTTCCCTAAAGGTGGCTATTTAGTTTCCTGAACTTAACTAAAAATTATATGAACACCCACAAATCGACACAAAGAGGTACAAGTAGGCAAAGATCAGGAAAAGGCGCAATCAGAAAAAGATTCCCACTCCAAAAACCGAGGTGGGAAAAAACCAAACTAACAATCAGGTACTTATACCATGAAACATATCGTAAGCCGAATGAGCAGCTATTTCCCAATAGGTGGCCACTCAGTTACCTTAACTTAACTAAAAATATGGAAACATACATAAAGCGCCAACAGCACAAAAAAAAATTTATACACCAAAACATAAAACAAAAAGAACCACCACAGAAGTATCGACTTGGAACGATCAGTAACACAAAGTTACTGGCGGGCTTAAACCGGTTTTACATGGCCATAACCTCACCCTCAGCTTCTGCAGTGGTTCATAACATTTAGTTAGTTATTCGGCCCTCGTGGTGAATCTCTAACTAGTCAATGAATCAGCAAGAACAAACAAATAAATCACGACGAACATCCCGATGAATCAAAAACCAGGACTCACAGACTGAGTAAGCTGCCCGACGATGGAGATCCCTGGGCGCCGAATAACCTACTAACTCCGGAGCAAAAGAAAAACACCAGTTGGACCCCGGTGGGCCAAGCAACAGACAAGAAGCTCCGGCCCCAACCAACTAAAATGAATAGCTTTAAGTCGGTGCCATCATAGAGTCTGACGCCCGACCCACCGGCGTGCAATTAAAGAAGGCAGCATAGTTATCAACCATGATTGGGTTAAAAACTAAGCAACAACAAGCAGCACGAAAAACCGACAACCCATGAAAAAAGTAGAACCACAGCAAAAGTACCGCCAAACAATGTATAAAACTTATGTGGACTTGCATGCTTCTCATAAATTGTTTTATGTTATGATTTGGTGTTGAATTTTTGTGTTGTTTGCACCTGAGGCATGTTTTCATATATTTAGTTAAGTTTCGGTAACTGAGCGGTCGCCAATCAGCTCATTTGGCTTAAAATATGTTCATTTGGCTTAAAATATGTTCATTTGGCTTAAAATATGTTCATTTGGCTTAAAATGTGTTCATTTGGCTTAAAATATGTTCATTTTGGCTTAAAATATGTTCCCTTGGTATATTTAGTTAAGTTCTGGTAACTGATCGGCCAATTGGGAAATAGCTGCTCATTTGGTTTAAGATATTATGTTCCCTTTGTATAAGTACCATGATATTGTCAATTTAGTTTTTTCCAACCTCGGTGTTTGGAATGGGAGTTTCTTTCTGATTGCATGATTTCCTGTTCATTGCCTACTTTTACCTATACATACTGTGATCGTTTTAGTGGTAAAGACGAAGGCCTGACAGATTGTATGTACAAACTCTACTCCAGCCCAACAAAGCCACAAGATGTATTCTCTTCCAAACTGATAGCGGCGAGGAACATCAAACCTCTGTCTGGACGGGCCTGTAGTTTATTGCCAGGTATACTCCTCGTGACTCCGCCATTTCAAGACAATTTAATGTGATCGTTATCAGTGTGCTTGCTAGTATAGTAAAGTGCCACTGAAGAGGCTTAAGTAGCTGAAACCGCGTTATGGCCCATCTCTTTTCTCAGTAATTTGCTCACTGCTCTTAAAAGATCTCAGTTTTATTTTTATTTGCTAGTTGATATGTGTAATGAGGATTTTGTTGCATAGTGATGACCCTTGTTGGCTAATGAAACATGTCGAATGGATATGGGAAATGAACATAGACTGTCGTAATCGTGAACAGAGAGAGAGAGAGAGAGAGAGAGAGAGAGAGAGACCTAAAACCACAAAAATACTATATCAAAACACCAAACGGTAGACCAGGGGAGCAGCTTAATATCAAAATTTGGCCACTCAGCTACCCCATGTAAACTCGGCTTACAAGTATATGTTCTCTAAGTATATGTACCTAATTCACAATTTGGTTTTTCCCACCTTGATTTTTGGAGTCGGAATTTCTTACTGACTTCGCCTTTTCCTGATCATTGCCTACTTGTGCCTTATGACATCGACAGGCGCAACAAAACAGGAAACATGTCAAGTGGAACCTTTTCCTCGTTCATTTAGGTGTTCATTACGAAAACTTGCCTATGCGATATACAGAGATTTTTTCCGTTTTTTAAAAAATGAAAATTTCATCAGAAACATTTTGATATTTTTCTTATTTTTGCTCAAAACATAGATTATGGGTACACGTTAGAACCGCCTCGCCGAGGCGGTTCTAACGAGTACCCACAATCTATGTTTTGGAGCAATAATAAGAAAAATAGTTATACCCCTGCATACCCCAGTTTTGCTATATAAAAGTGGGGTTTGAGGGGGTATACATTACACGGACATGTTTTCCTGATGGTTAGTATTATTGTTCTATTTGAAGGTATGAGTTTAACATTTTGTCTCTGGACATTGCTAACAATTCATTTTGGCGACAAAACTATACATATTAGCCCGAGATCCAAAATCCAGGAGATGTCAAAATTTTGGTTTACCCTACACGATCTTGGCCTTAAGGTTTGATGGCTTTTTTTGAAAGATATATGATAGTAGTCTATGAAATAGGTCCGTGTATAAAAATTTAGGCCGGCGAAAGTCTTCAAAATGGCCGCCATCCAAGATGGCCGCCAAAATTAGGAATTGTACAGGTTTGTGTAATAAACTTTTTCATTTTAGATTTTGTTACATTTAACTGCATTCAGTGTTGGTTTTCTATAAACTCAACATATGTTGAAGCATATTAAGTTTATTTAACACAGTTTGTATGTTCTCATGTGTTACATACATTACTTTTTAACGCTATCTGCCATTAAATGATAGATTGGCTGTTATTGTTTGTTTGAGTGGTATCATTTAAAGGTTTAAGTGTGTTTTTGTATTTAGTGCAGTGAAAGACATAAGGAACATCTATATAAAGCAATTTTAGATACATAATCTTAACACTTAAGTCAACAATGGGTCTTTGAACGCATAAATCCGGGTTCACACTTGATCACTAAAATATCATAAATTCACATATTTTGGGTTTGAATACATTAATTGAACAGCTACTTATGTTTTATCAATAAAACATAAAATAGAAATTTGCATTTTTAAATTAATTTGATTTAGGACGATTTTGATGTTCTCACATGTTACATATGTTACACCATTAATGTTACATGCTACAAAATCATAATATCCATTGTTACTGTATATTTTAGTGTTATTCTTTAAAGTTTTTGTGTATTTTTGCATTAATATTTTTACAAAACACGAGGGGTGTCCTGCTATAGCCATTTTTTTGGTGTTTTTTCTGCTTTTGTTGGTCAGCAGCATGATTTTTGAAGGCATAAATAAAGGTTCAACTCCATCACTGAATACTTATACATTTGGGTTCTTAACACACAAAATTTCAACAGCTGCTGATTTTTTTATGAATTATAATACAAATGTCGTAGCACATTTACCTCCAATTATATTTGAATGTTCTCTATGTTCTCAAGATGTTGACAACTGTTACATATGTTACTTGTCATAGGATATCCCATAATCCCATATAAAATCATTATTTGCCTAATCTTGTTTGTTTAATGGTCCCAATTTCTGTTAATGAAAGCCTATCTTGTATTTTCTTTATAAAAGATTGTGACAATTTTAATCAAAGTAAATTTGTGTAGTTTTGAAGACCATGTTGGTGTAGTATTATAGCAACACACACCTAAACGAGTGCTCCTTGTTTTGAACCATGCTGGCACGGAGTTACATTTCCATAACCCATATTTGACGAATGCATTTTCCCGTCTTTATCATTCTGGTGAGGGGCATCAGGTGTGAGTTTTAAATTCTATTCAACTTTCGATGAAAATTCTTTAAGCAAACAGAATAGTCCCAGATGGGATGCCGCGTTCTGCAACGTCACATCTTGGGCTATTCTGTTTGCCTATGTCCAATAAAAGGGACGCCAGGCTTATATGTGTTAAGCTAGTTAAGCTAAAGGTATCTGGTTAAATGTCTCTGTCAACACAATACTCAAACATTATTTGACTGGCATGTTAACCTACAACACAAATAAAACATTTGGGTGATCAAACTGGTTTTGTTTTCATTAACTTTTGTTTAAAAACAAACACTCCCCTTTACTTGAGGCTTCTAGTTGTATTAAACACATATAATCTTTGGTCTTAACTATTTACATTACATGTACATATTGTTGTTTTATATATATTTACATGTATATATATAATGTTACGTGTTAGAATATTTTTCTTTATTAACACAGTGTAGATGTTCTTAACTGTTACATATGTTACTCTTATTGGTATATCCCCATAAAATCAAGAGTTTGACCATTTTTGTTCATTTTTAAACTGTTTATAGTAATTTTATTATATATTTTTTATAATTGAACTTGTACACATGTATTAATTTTGCAAAAGATTTATAACATTATCAGATTATTAACTTTTAAGTTAAACGTTAACGCTTTGTAATCAGTCATAAGGACTGCGGGTGCATTATAATGGGCAGGTGATGCTCACCCTTCGCAAACACCTGATCACACCTCCTGTTATTGGGGGTGTATGGCTACATATCTCGTATTTGTCAATGTTATTATGGATTTTTACGAGCTAGGATTACGATTTCGGTATCTTGACCCCTTTACTTTATGTCCTTTGGAAGTGGCATAAACAATTAAAAGGAGAAGTGTGGGTACATTATACAATTTCTGGCAATGAATAAAATATTGGAAACAGTGAACACCCTCAAAGGGGTGAAGTAATGGGCCATACTGCGCAATTTCAGGTAATGAACCCTCATTAGTGACCCTTTATAAATTGTATACGATAGCCAGATAAATACACTGCAAGTTCAAAAATTTACACAAAGGAAGTCTAAATTTAAGACACATGCCTAAATTGGATCAGATAATTAAAACAATGTTTAGAATATGGCTCTCAATGTACAGAATGATGTCATTTTTAGACATTTTATCTTTTTATTCATCATCATCTGCTGTTTGGATATACATTTCAAACAATACCACACAAAAAAGAAAGTGACATGGTGGGTTAAGCATATCAAAATTTAAATGATTGAATCAGATAGGTAACAAAAAAGACACTCATGGGAGACAAACCCCTTTTCCCGTAAAATCTGATCCAGTAAGTCATATATGTACATGTATAAATGAATTGTTCCCATTTTTAGGACTTTCCCAGTCTAAAGTTCTATACACAGTCCTCTTCAACTAAAAATAAAATTGAGATCCTTTAAGAGCAGTTAACATATTATTGAGAAAGGGGATGCTTGGCTACTTAAGCCTCCTCATAGACCCTATGGAGCTTTTGTATAAAATATTATAGAAAAGTAACGTATATAACAGTTGAGTACACGTAGAGAACATTGAAATTATGTACTTGTATATTAAGTTTAAGATTCTTATGAATATATTTATGTGTTCCGACCCGAACTATTTGAGTTTACAATATCTAAGTGATCTACTTTACCACGGATTTATATGTTTAAAGACCCATTGCTGACTGTCAAAGCAAATATCGCATCCAAAATGTATTTATCAAAATGTCTCCCATGTCTTTTAATGCAATCAATATAATACCAATTCAAAAACCTAAGAGCATATAAACGCCATTTACAACAGTTGTCAATATATTGATTCTGTAGAATATATCATTTAAGAAAAGTAATGAATGTAACAGTTGTCAACATCTTCAGAACATGGAAATAATGTTAATCGTGTTAAAGGCTCCTTAGAAAAGTAACGTATGTAACAGCTGGGTACATCTTGACTCTAAAACATTTGAGTTAAAATTCTATTACATATGTTCATTCTATAAAACCCCATCAGCTGTTTTATCAATGTGTTTGACCCCAAATATGTGAGTGTATAATATTTTAGGGGTCAAGTTTAAACCTGGATTTATGTGTTTAAAGACCCATCGCTGATGGATGGAGCAAATAAAGCACACAAACTAACGTAATAAAGATATATTTTTTTCATGTCTTTTAATGCATTAAATAAAAAAAAAATCAAAAACTTTAGAGAATAACATTAAAATAAACAAGAATAGTCAATATATTAATTTTGTAGGAAATATTATAAAAAGGTAACATATGTAACAATTAGGAACGTCTTGAGGGTATCAAAATTATATAAATGGAGTTAGCGGTTCTAATCCATATAATTTATTAACAAATCATCAACAGCTGTTGATTGTATGTATGATCAGACCCAAAATATGTGAGTTTACCCAAAATATGTGAGTTTACAATATTAAGTGATCAAGAGTGAGCCTTGATTTATGTGATAAAAGACCTGAGGCTGACCACCAAATGCAGATAAACGACCCAAAGAAGCTTTATCAGGACGCTACTCAAGTCTTTTAAGGAACACTTTGCATAAACACTTCAAAAACTTTGAAGAATGGCACTAAGATAAACACTAATAGTCAATATTTTCATTTCTCGCAAGTAACATTAATATAGTAACGTATGTAACGCATGAGAACATCAAAACTGGGTTAATTCAACTTAATATGCTAAAGCATAATGTTGAGTTTATAGAAAATCTACACTGAAGGCACTTAAATGTAACAAAATCTAAAATGAAAACGCTTTTTACTCAAGCCTGTATAAATCCTAATTTCGGCGGCCATCTTGGATGGCAGCCATTTTGAAGACTTTCGCCGGCCTAAATTTTTATACACGGACCTGTTTCATAGACTACTATCATATATCTTTCAAAAAAAGCCATCAAACCTTAAGGCCAAGATCGTGTAGGGTTAACCAAAAATTTGGACCTTGGATCTCGGACTATATAAACAAGAATGTACGATGACTAAACAAAATATGAAAACGATAACCAATTTATCTAATGAGTTCAAGTGTATTTTCTAATTAGTTAAGAAGATTCCTAGATTGTTTATTTCGAACTTTCTAATTAATTCAGTACCTTGTAGTTATCCCCTTCTACATGTATATTAACGCAGACAATTTATGTACGATTATGTTACAGGACTAAAGCTGAATGCCGAATGCATCAGTGGTGGATTCGCAGCATTGATAAAAGGGCCAGACAACTGCATATCTACTTATTCAGACAATATTGTAGCAGTTATGCTGAATGGTACAGGTGATGTTGAAATCGAAGATATCATGTGCAGGTTCGTCAATTTACTAAGTGTTTTTATTTTATATTCGCTTTGTTTCTTCGTTTGGTTTTTCTTCACTTCGTTTGGCTTTTGGTGCTTAACAGCAAATGTCGGTACGATGGGTTTACCATAGTGGTCATTTGCAAGTCTCCCAGAGAATAAATATGTCACATTTGTTTAACTGCTTGTCTGTTCTTTACCAATGGGGGAATGGTGGTAGAAAGGTACACGTAGGCAACGATCAGAAAAAGGTGCAATCAGAAAGAAATTCCCACTCCGAAAACCGAGGTGGCAAAAACCAAACCAACAACTAGGCACTTATAAAACATATCATAAGCCGAGTGAGCAGCTATTTCACAATAGGCGGCCACACAGTTACCCAAACTTAAATAAACTTGAATATGAAAAGGTTCAAACACCACAATATTCGACTTCAAAACAAACGGAACAACAACAGAAGTATCGCCTTAGAAGGATTTTTATGCACAAATCTTCGTTACAGACATGTGTCGGACGACATGTGTCGCACGATCGCTTCGTTATAAATCTGAAACACTATCGAACAAGCTATAATTCCCAGTCGATTCTATTTTTGAACATTGAACAAACCTAATAAGGCGAAATGCCAAATTGAATGAGAGGGTACAAGTAGATAATGATCAGATAAGGGCGTAATAAGAGAGTATTTTCCACTCCGAAAACCGAGGTGATTGACAATTATATACGTATACTTAAAAAACAAATCGTAAGCCGAGCGAGCAGCTATTTCCCAATAGGCGGCCAGCCAGTTACCCAAACTTAACTAAAACTGAAAACGTGTATAAGGTTCAAACATCACAAAACATCGACTCCAAATAGAACCACAACGGAAGTATCGCCTTGGAATGATCAGTTACATGTATTTAAAATTACTGGGTGGTGGGGGGACATAATCCGGTTTTACAGGACACTAACCTCACCCTCATCTTCTGCTGCGGTTCACCACATCTAGTCGTTCGGTCGTCCTGGTGAAACTCTAACTATTCAATGAATCATCAAGGACAAACGTATAAATCAGAATTTGATATTAATGCAAAAGACTAATGCTCGATTTGTAACGACTCCTATTGAATCGAACCCGCGATCAATTCTCGTGTCCAAAAAGCCGAACCATTTCTTTAATGAAGGTTTGGTCATGGAGATATCAACGATCGCCATTCCTCTTCAGTTGACTTTTAATAAGGCATTTTACAGTTAGTGTAAATAACGCAATAAGGTATCAAGTCCGTCTTATTAGACAGAGTCAAATATCAACGGAATACATTACACCTTGAAAAGTACATTTGATCTGCCAGTTACAAGCAATCGGTAGATGGGTTTTGTCTTCCATGACTGTCAATCGTCGGAGTTTAAATCGTAGACATCATGTGGCATATGACTTGATCCGACTCAGCAATTTTTCACAAGGCTTCATTTCGCCTGAAATTAACACTAGACCAATAATGTGTGTATAAAGCCACTTTTAAGTCAAGTGGGCTATCTGTCAACGTCATTTTTCTTATCTTTTTGTAGGAATCTTGCAAGCTTGAAGCCCTGTTTGATCCCCGTGTTTACAACGTGTGACAAGTCGTTAGGGGACTCACTCGGGTCTATATTTGACGACATGATGCAAGCGTGTAATAATCCAAGCTACCAAGTACAAGGCGTGGTCGATAGTGGTAAAACGCCATCGGCGTCAAGACTTGCCCACATATTTTTGATTACTACAATCATGGTCTTACTCATGATATTGTGATTTTGCAGTTATGTTGCACGTAAAAGGTCTGAGTATGGCTCAAGTAGCAAACAGGCAATAATTTGCTAAAGAAAAATCACAATATTATTCTCTGATTTTTGTTTAAGCTGTATACTTGTTTTCAAATCCTGTCAGGTAATTTATACATACTTTATTTGTAGATGCTAATATTCAATGTAAATAAATACTGTTCAAACTAAAATTTCGCAACGGGCGTTGTATTTTTAATTTATTTTGATGCGCAAACGAGTTTCGCAAATCCACGGAACCTGCATAAACAGAGATGCATCAAAAAGGTACAAGTAGGTAATTATCAGGAAAAGGCGCAATCGAAAGAAATTCCCACTCCGTAAACCGAGGCGGGAAAAAACAAATTGGCAATTAGGTACTTATACTAAGTGAACATATCGTAAGCCGAATGAGCAGCTAGTTCAAACAGCTCAAAATATCGACTCCAAAACATACAGTAAATTTTAACAGAACAAAAAGGTACAAGTAGGCAACGATTAGGAAAAGGCGCAATCAGAAAAAGATTCCCACTCCAAAAGCCGAGGCGGGAAAAAACAAACTAACAATAAGGTACTTATACCATGAAAACATTTCGTAAGCCGAATGAGCAGCTACTTTCCCAATAAGTGGCCACTTAGTTACCTAAACTTAACTATAAATACATGTATGATAACATACATAAGGCGCAAACAGCACAAAAAAGTTTAAACACCAACACATAAAACAATAAGAACCACCACAGAAGTATCGCCTTGGAACGATCAGTTATATTAAATTACTGGCGGGCTTAAACCGGTTTTACAGGTACCTAACCTCACCCTCTGCTTCTGCAGTGGTTCAAAACATTTAGTTAGTTGTTCGGTCCTCGTGGTGAATCTCTAACTAGTCCATGAATCATCATTGACAAACAAATAAATCATGATAAATTCCATGATGAATCAAAAACGAGGACTCAAAAGATTCACTAAGCTGTCCGACGATGGAGATCCCTCGGCGCCCAATAACTTACTAATTTTGGAGCAAAAGAAAAAACTCCAGTCGAACCCCGGTGGGCCAAGCAACAGACAAGAAGCTCCGGTCCCAACCAACTAAAATGAATAGCTTTATGTCGGGGCCATCATAGAGTCTGACGCCCGACCCACCGGCGTGCAATAAAAGAGACAGCATAGTTATTAACCGTGATTGGGTTAAAAACTAAGCATGCAGACTGTCGCAAAACATTTAAGTTATATCCTATAAGTCTGTAACGCGTAATGATTTTTCTGAATTGAAAAGAAAAATTCCTAACTATTAGTAACCAAGTCACCATAAAATTCTGGTTCCGAAAGGCCCTCGTGTAAAAGGGTCTTTAGCCCAACATTAAATTTCGAAATCAAAGTCTTTATTTAACCTAAATTATAAACTGACATTTAATGGTTGTCCAATCGTCATTTAATTCGGGATTTAACATTGGTTCCTCACACATACATTGTGTACGCTAACTTTACGAAAACTTATCCATGCAAAATACAATTTCAGCTGAAAAAAAAAATTAAAAAATCTTTTTTGCTCAAAACATAGACTGTTGGTACGCGTTAGAACCGCCGCGGCAAACCATAGCTTGTGGATACACGTTACAACTGCCTCGCCGAGGAGATTCTAACGAGTAACTGCATTGTCCAAAAATACAAAAAATGCCATTTTATCTATTATTATTTGCAAGTATGTTTGGGCAATGCATGCAAATAATAGTTTGTTCATTGTCGCACCCCCGTGACCGCCTAAATCCCGTTTGCCTGTTAAGTTAACGGAACAAGGGACCAGTGTTACCTTTGACACGACATGTTTACATAATAGGATTATAAACCGAGACATCACAGTTCGGGGTTTCTTACAATGTATATTTTGATTCGAAGTATTGCAATGAAAAATATAAAATAAAGAAAACATTACTTCCCTGCCGATTACATTTATTCAGTAAACTTAACAAATTAAACCGTCTTTCTTTACGTAAGTCCTGCATTATCTATGGATAAGCCGATGTTTGAGGTAGGGTATCAGGGGAAACTAGGAACCCGGAGAAGTGGGAGTGATAGTCACTGGCGTGTCCCCAGTACTGGTTATGATCCCCTTCTATCCTGGAGGTATCCAAGCAAGTCATCCACACAGCGTCATTCACGTTCAGGTGGGTGAACACGGTCGTGCTTCTCTGGAGGAAAAGTTGAAATTATCAGATGAACTGTGCAACGTGAGAAAACCGGTCCCGTATCTGCTCAAACATTCTGCTTCTCGCAGTCTTCGCAATGACCAAAAATGGCGAAAAAGGAACGTGGACTGAATGATAGCTCTTGTATAGTCTTGCAATACTTTCTACATTTTGTTTAGTTTTAGGGGGGTGGCGTTGTGTTCTTAAGCTTGAGCAAGACAGACAGTACTGGTTGAAAGAAGCAGTTACTCCGTCCTGACATGACTGAAAAATTGTTGACTTGGACGTTAAACCTAAATACAAACCTACAAAATAGTTTCAGACGGCCCTGCTGTAATCCCTTATTTTTTCTTTTTTTTTTTCTCGCCACCGTTGTTTTGGTTGGCTACCTTGTTGGGGAAAAAGCTAGTTATCTTGCTCTTTATATGCGTTGTCTAAAGTTTTGTGATGCCGTTTTTTATTGTCAATACTTTCCTGTATTGTGTCTGGGTCGGAATTATTCATTTAACTATATCTATTAGTGATCTTTATTTTCTGTCTTTTCATAATAATGTTCTGATGAATCAAGACATGGATAAAAATGATACTTTTAGACCGACATCGGTGGTATATAGACTATTAAATAAAGCAACAGTCAACAAACCTGAAGCCAGATATTTTGAGGGTCAGCCAATAGATATCCTATATCATCATTTACATTCCCCTTCACAAGTGCCACATGAAATTCCCCTTGGGTGGCGACAGAGAGCGTGGCAGTGAAAGCGTAAACCCCCGCTACCGGGGCTCGGAACACGCCGGCTTGGTTGTCATATCCTCCACCTAGGTTGACCTTGACTCTGTCAAATTTTACAGTTTCGAACTTTTGACACGAGTCGATGTCGTTAGACAGCGTGGCCATGAACACCGGGGACTTCCTCTCGCAATCTAGAAGAAATGTTAAGATATATATCGAACTGCTATCATCTGAAGCTTACTGATTGCCTTCCTTTTATCAAAACGTTGAATTTTGCAGTGATCTGTGAGGTTTAATTTCGGTTATCGGTTTCTGGCAACATGTTCATGGTTTTACAAAGTTATTAAAAAAATTGTAAATGCACATTTTTATCATATTAACATAGGTCAGTCTATGTATCTATCTTTTCGTAATTACATTGGATTCATGGACACAAATATGAGATAGATTTCTAGGTTATTTGTCGTTTTTTTTTCTTCACTTCCACTCTGTACCGGTTATAAGTTTTTGTTGCTCGTCTTTGCATCGAAATGATTACTTATTTGTGTATCAGGCGACCACCGTGAGCGCGGTTTCTTAATCACTCGATCATCGCACCTCTGTGTCTGGTGTAGGTTCGAGCCCCGCACTGGCCATATGTGAGACAGGCCAGGTTCTGCTTGCGGGTGTGCCAGGTGGTTTTTCTCGGGGTTCTCCCGTTTTCGCCCCACCTACCGATCGAGCTGAGCTGAAATATGAGCTGAAATAATCTTGAAAGGGACGTAACACTGAATTAAAAAATGTATATCCGCTTTCGAAGATGCTTTTCCGTGACCCATCAATCCATATGGATGTTTATAGTCGATTTACCAGGTTTCTTATACATCAGAACCTAATTAAATGCGAAACTGTCTTACCACATGTGTTGTTTTGTAACGCCTTGACCTGTCCTTGTAGGTCTTGGACAGTGAGTTGCAGTGTTTCAACCATGCTTCCCAGTGATGCTTCCAGCAAACACTGACACACAGAAAATGCAGCCACAAAAACAAAGACACGAAGACATTTACGCGGTGGCATACTTATAAGTCTCATTGTCACAACTGGAAGTATAAAATGTCAATGACTAAGGTGGAAAAGTGGACACGTCTTATCTATCCTGTTTTCTGTAAGTGTCACCGGGCTAACCTTGACTTCTCTACATGTACAGTCAATAGAACGGGCAGACATAATACCAGACAGACAGACAAACAGACATACAGAGGACGTTACTGTGAAAACATCGATGTTATGAAACAGTATAATACGAGTTTTTCATCGATTTCTTTTTTTACAAAACGGGTTGAAAACGGTGTAACGAATCGAACACAGTTGCTTGATTCTTTTGATATCAGAAATAATGAATTTATCAAATAACTTATACAGTGATATTGTTATTATCTATCCACATATACATCAGTTTTTCAGTCCTACAGTTGTGCACGGTCGCTCATCGGAGTTTATGCTTAACCACTCGCCCATCAGAACATTTGTAATATATGGTGCATGTTTGATGATTTTGTTGTGAAGGTCCGACCAGGTCTGACACAAACCAGCCTGTTCAGTCATAGAAGCAGGCTACAAGCTTGAAATTCAGATTTTAGAAGAAAAAGGATTATGATGGCCCCGACTTAAAGCTATTCATTTTAGTTGGTTGGGGCCGGAGCTTCTTGTCTGTTGCTTGGCCCACCGGGGTCCAACTGGTGTTTTTCTTTTGCTCCGGAGTTAGTAGGTTATTCGGCGCCCAGGGATCTCCATCGTCGGGCAGCTTACTCAATCTGTGAGTCCTGGTTTTTGATTCATCAGGATGTTTATCATGATTTGTTTGTTTGTTCTTGATGATTCATTGACTAGTTAGAGATTCACCACGAGGACCGAAGAACTAACTAAATGTTGTGAACCACTGCAGAAGCTGAGGGTGAGGTTAGGTACCTGTAAAACCGGTTTAAGCCCCCCAGTTATTTTATAACTGACCGTACCAAGGCGGTACTGCTGTTCTGGTTCACACTTATCAAAGTTATTCCAATTACGAGTTTCATGTTGCATGGCTTTGTGACCACCCGAATATAATGGCTGTTCACTTAGCCCTCTGCATTTACTTGTTTTGTCCAAGCTAGCACTGTGACCACCTAATACCTTCAATAGCTGCTCACTCTGCTTTCCGTTATTCATGTTAAACGTTGGTATCTATGTTTAGTATTTTCTTAATATGATTTCTTATTTCTTGTTTATCACTGAACCACTACAGAAGCTGAGGGTGAGGTTAGGCACCTGTAAAACCGGTTTAAGCCCGCCAGTAACTTTGTGTTACTGATCGTTCCAAGTCGATACTTCTGTAGTGGTACTTTTTGTTTTATGTCTTGGTGTTTAAAATTTTTTGTGCTGTTGGCGCCTTATGTATGTTTTCATATTTTCAGTTAAGTTAAGGTAACTGAGTGGCCACCTATTGGGAAAATAGCTGCTCATTCGGCTTACGATATGTTTCATGGTATAAGTACCTGATTGTTAGTTTGGTTTTTTCCCACCTCGGTTTTTGGAGTGGGAATCTTTTTCTGATTGCGCCTTTTCCTGATCTTTGCCTACTTGTACCTTTGTACTATCCGTGCAGCGAAAACAAAGGTGCTGATCAGCTGTGCATTTACTGCACAGCTGATCAGCAGCTTTGTTTTCGCATATGCGGTTTGTTGGTTTTCTCATGCAGTGGCTCATACACTCTGCATGCTCGTCAATCTGCTGTTTAATCAGTTTGTGTGGAAATCGACACTGTCTTTGCATATCGGGGCTAGGCAAAAAACTAATAAAGAGAAATAGAATTAAAACAACCCCCAGGTTTTGCTTATAGAGACCTTCAAACTTCAGCAAAGAGGGTTGAGTTTCTCCTGCCCAGCTAAGTTTTGTATAAAGATCTAGCGAACTCCAAGATGAGATGGCCCTAGCGAACAAGAGCCCCGTCTGTCATTATGAAAGCAGGTAATGCTTATAAGTAGTTCAGTAGCAGCGAACCTTAAAAATGTATTCTATAATAGTAACAAATGTCCTATGAAGGGATGAAGTATTCGTTACCCGGAACACGGTATTTTATAGATTTTGACTTTCTATAGATGCTTTATATCAATTTTAAGTACACAATTGTCAATTATTATAAATAAGTTTTCACACCTCTGTGTTTGGAGTGGGACTTTCTGTCTGATTTCTCCATTTCCTGATCATTGTCTACTTTTTTCTTTTTCAAATAAATTTTAGCCTTGATTGGTCTTTCAGAGATGAGAATATCTTTGAAAATGTGAACGGACGACGAACAGCTGACCGACGGGTATGCTAATAGCTGACCCTGTTGGCCTTACTGATGGACTGCTTTTGCATCCACTCAACGTTTATCGCTGACTGAATGAACACCTGGCTACTGATAACTAGGTATCTTCTTAAAAGATCTGCATTTACCCATAGTCCCTTAGATGACCCAGGTAAAAATAAAATTCGCTGCACCCCCAGAGGTACCAAGGTTGCTATATACCACATTGTAGGTATTTCTATGCTGAATTCAATGCACAATGTTGTCAGTCTGGCAACCTGCGCAAAAAGTTTGTAAACGCGATTTTGTGGCCAGGGTATGACAAAATCTATTTTTTTTCACCAAATATTAAAACGCGATCGTAGTGTTTCCCTGTTTCATGTCTGTTAGTTACTGTTAGGTCTAATGATAGGTGTAATGACTCTTAAAGTATTAGAAGGGTAGTTATCTCTGCAGGAAGTTTGCAAACACAATTTTGTATGGCCAAGGTATGACAAAATCTAATTTTCCACCAAATATCAAAACTTTAGCGTAGTGTATCTTTGTATCATGATTGTATGTCACTTGCTAATGGTTTTAATGACTCTAAAACATAGGAAGATGTATGATAGCATTAACGAAAGTATATGACAATGATTTGTTATGTTTCAAGCTTTACATAGGGGGTACCACCTCTTGAACCATATTGTTTTTTGGGTGAAAGTCGAAAATTATACAAAAATGGCTAACATATTTAAAACAATTTATGCATTTATACTTCATATATATGGATTTTCATTATGCATGAAATAACAAATAGCATTCTAGTCGATAATAATAATAATAATAATAATAATAATAATAATAATAATAATAATCAAATGAACACAATTGCATGTATATTCAATACCCATAACAGAGTACATGTAATAAACACATGAATCATTGCAATTATGAATGGAATGTTTTGACAAGCTCACTGACTACAAACAAGTTTTCGATACCGTTCTTATTTTACCAAACATTCCAGTATTTAAATAATTGAATTTGCATATTCATGAATATTCACCAATGTTTTGAGAAATGGACTTTCCCCACAAATATCATTTGGGTGAGCTCATTTACAATTTCAGGGGCATCAGCAGTGATTTTTGTTTTCATTTTCAATGAAATTCCTTTTAGCAAACAGAAAAGCCCCACACATGGGGTGGTACATTTGTGGCTTTACTATCTGCATATGCCCCAAAAGGGACAGCAGGCTTATACAGTATGAATTAATATACGAAATCGGAAAAGAGTAGCGGACAAATTAGGGGTACATACAAAATGGCATGTTTTTAATTTGCTTCAAGGACAAAGCAATTTTACTTTAATGCCTAACATTTTAAAAAATCATTTAAATTTGTTAATTCATGAAAATTAATCTTAAAAATAAGGAAATGTAGAATTATCTGGCCAAAAATAGGGGTACTACTTACACTAAAGCTTGTTCCGGGGCTGTTTATAGACCCAGGATGCTGAAAGTGTCATCAAAAGTATCCTATGACAATGCACTAATGCCTTCAAACCTGGTATGAGAAGCCTCAGATTTTCAGTTCATAGATACTAATGAGAACTATAGTACTTGGAGAAAAACGAGTTAGTTAAATGTTTTACCTACAAAATAACTTGTGTATCTAGTCAAAGAAATGCTGATAATTGCTGAAAATGGTATCAAGAGCTTGCTGCGGCAATATAATATCACCATGTATGTCATTGGATTTTTCGATACATGAATAAAATCTTAAGAAATTTGGAAAAAATGTGAAAGAATTAAAGTGGTATACCTATAAAACCACATGTGTATCTTGGCTCCCCATAACCCTAGATAGCTTAAATTGCTATCAAATGAATGCTAGGACAATGTACAATGACAATGCTGTATAAAATCTGATTCTTTGTCTCACAATTATTTATACAAATCCTAGAAATAAGAGACGAATCAAGGAAAAATGAAGTGAATATACCAATAAAACCATATATAACATACTTACCAATATACCCATAGAACTAAAATTGGCATTAATTGCTATGACAATGTTTCATTGATATGTGGTAAAATACATGTATACACAGTTTATAGGATATCAACCAAGATGTGTTATTCTGACGAAGGATAATATCAAATTTTCTATTTATACCCGAACATTTTGAAATTATAAGCAATGATCACAAAACTTTATCTAGCATGGTTTCTTTTATCAGACAAATGGACAGTAATACATGATCCTAGTACTTTGTGCACCATTTCAGCCCTCTAATGCTATCGATAGTCGAAATCGGAGTGATCTTGTTAGTATACCCCCTTTATTGTTTGTGTGATTTATTCAAGGTTCTTATAAATATTCATAAAACAAAAAAGAGACAATTCTGACAGATACCATGGTTATTTTGAATTGTCCTAGCATCCTTTTAATACTAATTCCGCCCCTCTAGGGCCATCATTAGCCAAGATAAACGCAGTTTTATAGCCACATCACATTCTTCCGCATTTGTTCTCCAGTTTCTAGATTTTTTTTTATAAATATTCATGATACTAATATCTATATAATAGCGTAAGGTGATACAATATTAACCCAAACACACTCTTGATACCATTTTCAGCCTTTTGGAATCTTTTTTTTGTCCAGATATAAGCTTTTAAGAATCTTTTTTCCCCAGATATAAGTTGCTTTGTAAGCGTATCTGTTAATTCTTTCCATTTTCTTCTCAAATTTCTCAAGCTTGATAAACATTCATGAAACTGAAAACTAGATATGCATATGTCTGATTTAAAGGCAACAGTGCTTTAAGACATAGTATTCATTTGAATCAACTTTTAGCATCCCCGGTCTATTAACAGCCCAGGAACAAGTGATTTTGTAAGTGAAACCTCTATTTTTGGCAATATTTTCTCTGATTTCTTATGTTTTATAAATTCTCATGAATTTGCGAATTCAATTATTTCAAATATTACGTTTGAATGTGATTGTTATGTCCTTGCATTACTATTGCACGAATAAGAGTATTCTGGAGCGTGTTGTTGCTTGGGATATGAGTAATTTATAAGTACATTCCATTCTTTAGAATCACATTACGGGTGACTGTGGAAAGTTTTCAATTTTGCATCATGCAAATGTTTTCGTTGTTGAGGAAAGTATTTGTTTGCATTTAGGCGGTCCCTCTGACCAATCTGGCAGCCATAAATCTTGTGCTAGGTATGTTTTATTATCCACCCGAAACCCTTCAATGGCTATAGTCTTTTCTTTTTTTTTTTTTTTTTTTTGTACTGAATTTTCAATTTTTAAATAATTTTTCACCATTATGAAAATGAAAATATATCCATTTAGGCCCATAACAGCAATAAATTTGTCAAGTGATATAACTGGTGTAATAACAATGTGTCACAATGATAGGTTGGGCCTGAAATTAGTTTATTAATGATTTTAATAATGTATCTGTTATTCTAATGATTTATCTAAATTCATGAATATGTAAATTGAATACACTTATCATAGGCTTCTATAATACCCAATCCTTCCTTGCACACCGGGACAGTTTTTTTTGTGGCTATCAAACTGTTCATTGTTCATGTAATGCAAAATAGATTTGTCCTCAAGCATAAACTGCACTATACAAAAATGCATGATTTCCAAGCCAACCATCAACACGATTCTCGATGATGGGGATATACCTACCAAAAATGATCGTATCTCTGTGGTTACTTATCATAGACCACTAAACGTGGTCTCATTTTAGAGCTTTGACATAGCCATTTCTTTTTTGTTTTTGATAAGTAAGACATATCAATGAAGCATTTCATAACTATACTGACAGAGTTTCCGGCAAATGCAATTTAGCAGACCGATGACATCAAATAAATAAATAAATAAATAAATAAATAAATAAATAAATAAATAAATAAATAAATAAATAAATAAATAAATTATTTTATTAATTAATCAAGTTAAACGTTTACAAACAAAGTTCAATCCAGCAGCAAAAACTACATACCGAATTTGATTCAAACATAGCTCCAATACTTACATATAAATCCCGGAACGACAAACCTTACATCTACAATTAAAGGATGTATATATGCATATCGACAAGACTTGTGAATAAACTCTGGAGAGAGAAGTTTGTCAGTGTAGAAATAAGATTTAATGAACCAACAGGCTGTTTCCATGCGTTAACAAGAAAAAAAATGACAAATTAAAAATCCTATTTTATTGTGCACAAGTTACCCCACCCATCAAAGACAAATTAAAGTATTTTGGTATGGTTTCTGAAATAAATCGATTCAAACGTGTTTTTGTGTATTATCTAACCATTTTCATAACATTTTGTTGCCAATTTGAGTTCATACACCCAAAAGAACATTGTTTGAAGACAATTTTCGTTCAACCTATGGAAATCACGTACTTTATATTTTCGCGAACCCCTTCCCTGCATTTGCGTGTTTACATGGAAAGGTACAAGTAGGCAAAGATCAGGAAAAGGCGCAATCAGAAAAAGATTCCCACTCCAAAAACCGAGGTGGGAAAAAACCAAACTAACAATCAGGTACTTATACCATGAAACATATCGTAAGCCGAATGAGCAGCTATTTTCCCAATAGGTGGCCACTCAGTTACCTTAACTTAACTAAAAATATGAAAACATACATAAGGCGCCAACAGCACAAAAAAAAAAAAAAAAAAAAAAAAAAAAAAAAATTATACACCAAGACATAAAACAAAAAGAACCACCACAAAAGTATCGACTTGGAACGATCAGTAACACAAAGTTACTGGCGGGCTTAAACCGGTTTTACATGGCCATAACCTCACCCTCAGCTTCTGCAGTGGTTCATAACATTTAGTTAGTTATTTGGTCCTCGTGGTGAATCTCTAACTAGTCAATGAATCATCAAGAACAAACAAATAAATCATGATAAACATCCTGATGAATCAGAAACCAGGACTCACAGACTGAGTAAGCTGCCCGACGATGGAGATCCCTGGGCGCCGAATAACCTACTAACTCCGGAGCAAAAGAAAAACACCAGAAGGACCCCGGTGGGCCAAGCAACAGACAAGAAGCTCCGGCCCCAACAGGTTTACAGCTTGACAACATTGTGCATCGTGTTCACCATGCTTCAAGCTTTAAAATGATGTATAGGAACCTTGGTGCCTCGGGGGGTGAAGCGAACTCCATAAATAGCCCACATATTTGATTTCATCTAAGGGACTACCAGAAAAAATTTAGTCCAACCCATATAGGACTAAGTGTTATATTTTGAAACGTTATAGGAGAAGACAGATTGTATAAAGCAGTGTATGATATTGTGGGAATAACATGGGACATTGTATATATAAAAACTAGCCATGCTGAATATTACGTATGGTAATCATCGTATTTTAACTGATGCCTTCTCTTTCCAGTCTGGTGTCTGGGAGGAGATAAAGTTGATTATCAATTCATTGTCTTTCGGTTTAAGCATTTATGAATGAAATATGCATCTTGACTGCAGCTATCTTAGTTTTGCTTCAGTGAGTGAGTACAGCCCACAGTTAATACAATTAAATTAAAATACCATTCCAGACACCAGGCGGGAAAGCAACATTCAATTCGAATCATCACAGTAATTATTATCGCAATGTTTGCTATAATGACACATCTCCTAGACGTTATTGACATATTTTTAAATGACCCATATATCAAACTTGCCAGACGCTCTGAGGGGAAAACAATAATTAATATAAAACACTATTACAGATAAAAACGTCTGTGCTATTAACGAGTAAGTCTATCTGGACAGGATCAACGTCAATTGTATTTGAACGCCAAATTACAGAGACAGAAAAAAAAATTCTTCGAAAATTGTTCAAATAGGGCAATAGGATTCAATATTTTCTGAACTGTCAAAACCTATAAACATATTACGGCCAGTGTCGGTTTATAACATTGTTACAAGCAACTTGATAAGCAACTTGACACTGGCCACTGCAGCTTATATACAGTAATATCTTGGAAAATAAATGGGCGAATAGATACTTTCATACTTGTGACGCAGCGAACTTTGTTACTGCACAGGTATATGCAACACAACGCGTCACGTGACGAAATGGAGTACGATGATTGGAAATCGGAACGACAGGCAACAATCTAGTAGGGAATCATCAGGAAAACATGTCTGTTTTTATATATGCAGGGGTATTATGCAGGGGTATACATATTTTTCTTATTTTTGCTCCAAAACATAGATTGTGGGTACTCGTTAGAATCGCCTCGGCGAGGCGGTTCTAACGTGTACCCACAATTTATGTTTTGAGCAAAAATAAGAAAAAATATCAAAGATTTCCCAGTGAAAATTTTCATTTTTACAACCAAAAAAATTTCTATATATTGCTTGGGCAAGTTTCCGTAATGGAAACTATTTGCTGTATCGTATTTTGCCGTATATGCAAGGCACAGGAATATATGACCAATGCTTTAAGAGAAATGTTTGGGTTCATATCAATAAAACATATATGAGCACACGTCAAAAGCCAGTTCATGATTGATAGTACATGTAAAGGTGTTTGATTTAGCTGTTGAGTGGAGTGTGTAGTGTTCAAGTCACTTGATACTTGATACTTTTCTTTGCTATTACTGTAGCCGGTGTCGCTCCGTGCGGCGGTCCTAAAACGTATCCCCGTACATCATTCATAGATCCACAGGGCAGACTATATTTTCCGTTTGGTCCTTACAGGTCAACTAACATATTCTGAGAAATAAAAAAAAAACCCTCATCGGTTAGGATTCATGTTTATTCAACGTTTAATGTATTTGACCCCATTTGATAAATACTAGTCTTTGTATCGACTAATTCTCTTTGACTCCGAGTTGCCAAATCTAAAGTGTCACTGCAGAGGCTTAAGAAGCCGAAACCACGGTTTGTACCATTTCTTTTCTCATCAATAAATTGATTACATGTATTATATGTGTTTGTTGTTTGCACTCATTTTGATTTTTTACCTAACTCTACGACCCTAAGGTATCGCTCATATTGCTTTGGAATCATGCCACGGGATAATAGCTGCCGTGGACTGCACGGCATCAAGAAGGACTTGATACAAAGATGAAAGTTTGGTTGGCTAGATGCTTTCGTGTTTAACCACCCAGCCAACAGATAATTCATACGGAGACATTACCTCTATTTACGTCCTACCCGAAAGGCTGGAAAATCCCGGAATCAAACCCAAAACCCTTGGTTTAAAAGGCATGTGGCTTGAATACTACAAATCACACTCAACGGCTAATGCTATCATGTAAACGAGACCTCGGTTAACCCATATATGACGAATGAATTTGCCCATCGTTATTGTTTGGGTGTCCACTTTAATTTTGAGGGGCATCAGGAGTGATTTTAAAATCTTATTCAATTTTTCGATGACATTCTTCTAAGCAAACAGAATAGTCCCAGATGGGACGCCGCGTTCTGCTTGCTCAGTTTGCCTATGCCAAATAAAAGAGGCAATAGGCTTAAATGAGTTAAATCTTATTTGCCACTACTGACCGAAAATGAACTATAGCCTGAATCGGCATGTTTATAAGACGCCTGGAGATGGACACAGTCCAAGTCAGATTTGGAAACAGTTAATGATCGTATTGTTTTTCTTGCTACACCATGCATGTTCCACAAAATGTTGAGTCAAAGGATGATTTGTTTGAAACAGTCATTAGTATCTGGGCTAGACGTACCCAGACACACCGGCTTTACAATTGAGTTTGATAGATGTATTGATAACAAAACTGACTGGATCTTTTCACCCTGTGTCTTTAGGGGTAGCAGTATGCTATGAACAGAAAAGTTAACGGCGCAAAAAATTCTGCTACAAAACCTTAATATGTCAACAGTATAGTTTGTATCGAACGTGGTCTGACTCTCCTATTACTGATTTTTGAACGATTCATTCTGCCAATACAGCACATTCTGTAGCACCGGTAAGAAATATGTGACGACGTCATACAGTACTCGGACATCAAATTAGAGTGACGCCCGAGATTAACCGTTAGAAACAAAAATGATATAGTATACATTTTGGCTAATTAATAAGAACAGACATACCATTCAGCCATTCAGATTCATCAGGAAAACATGTCCGTGAAATGAATACCCCTCATACCCCACTTTTATATAGCAAAACTGGGGTATGCAGGGGTATACCTATTTTTCTTATTTTTGCTCCAAAACATAGATTGTGGGTACTCGTTAGAACCGCCTCGGCGAGGCGGTTCTAACGTGTACCCACAATCTATGTTTTGAGCAAAAATAAGAAAAAAAAAATATCAGGAGTGATTTTAAAATCTTATTCAATTTTTCGATGACATTCTTCAAATCTTATTCAATTTTTCGATGACATTCTTCTAAGCAAACAGTGATTTTAAAATCTTATTCATTTTTTTTTTTATATTTTTTACTGTTGTAAAAAATATAAAAAATTTTCATCTGAAAATTTTCAATTTTAAAAGCTAAAAATTTCTGTTAATTGCATTTCGTAATGTTTCTGACTGAAAATCTCTGACGTCACTTTAATGTTAATGTCCAAGACCTGTAGATTTCGAAATTGCGTACAACGTAAAAGAATAAACATAATGAAACAAATAAATATGTTCTAAACACCGGGGGACTCCTCTATGTTGAATTGTTAAACAGCATGAAAAAGACTATGGAAATTGGAAAATAAACGTTATGCTGTCATTTAAAGTCGTTATTTTTCTTCTTAATTTACAGCACGAAGTAGTTTTACATTTACCCCATTTGGAGTTTCAAAGCAATCAGGCGGATTTTAGTTTTACTTTACGCAATTTATCGTAAGATTTGTCTTTAAGCGGCACTAAGAGAATCTCGTATTGCAGTTCAAACTACCAATTTTCTAATTTCAAAGGCTACATTACAAAAAAAATGCCCATGCAATATACAAAGATTTTTAAAGTTGTAAAAAATGAAAATTTCTTGTAGATTTTTTTTGTTATATTTTTCTTATTTTTGCTCAAAACATAGATTGTGGGCACACGTTAGAACCGCCTCGCTAAGGCGGTTCTAACGAGTACCCACAATCTATGTTTTGGAGCAAAAATAAGAAAAATAGGTATACCCCTGCATTCCCCAGTTTTGCATAAAAGTGGGGATTGAGGGGTATTTATTTCACGGACATGTTTTCCTGATGTAACCCTGATCACAAGGTCCCCCAAATGGGTCGGGAGGCTGTACTACATGAACTTCAGACCAATATCTTCACGTTTTAGAAAAGACATGGTATGAACTAGATCCCTCGACATATTAAAGAGACTTCGTCCCAAGGCGATACTTCTGCTGTGGTTCTAATCGTCTTATGTTTTGGAGTCGATTTTTGTAATGTTTGAACCCTATGTACGTTGATATAGTTTAGTTAAGTTCGGATAACTGAGTGGCTGCCTATTGGGAAATAGCTTGTCACTCCGCTAACGATATTCTTTTAGCATATCGTTGGCTCGTTGACAAAACCTCGTAACTGCAAAAAAAAAAAAAAAAAAAAAAAAAAAAAAAATCAGGAGAAGCAAAAAACTATATATAATTGATATATAATTGTGCATGTTTACAAATTGTCGTATATACAAAACTTGATAAATGAAAGCTAGAAGCAGATTCTCGTTAGCTCCGGAGTTAGTAAGTTATTTGGCGCCCAGGGATCTCCATCGTCGGGCAGCTTACTGAATCTGTGAGTCCTGGTTTTTGATTCATTAGGATGTTTATCATGATTTATTTGTTTGTTCTTGATGATTCATTTACTAGTTAGAGATTCACCACGAGGACCGAAGAACTAACTAAATGTTATGAACCACTGCAGAAGCTTTCTTATGATGAATTAAAGAATGCATTTATGAGAAATCATACATATGCAACTTTTGCATATCTAAAAGATAAAGATTTTCTTGTATTTAAATTTTTTGAAATTGCATATACGAGGTTTTGTCACCTTTTTTCAAAAAAAGTACAAGTAGGCAAAGATCAGGAAAAGGCGCAATCAGAAAAAGACTCCCACTCCAAAAACCAAGGTGGGAAAAAACCAAACTAACAATCAGGTACTTATACCATGAAAACATTTCGTAAGCCGAATGAGCAGCTATTTTCCCAATAGGTGGTCACTCAGTTACCTTAACTTAACTAAAAATATGCAAACATACATAAGGCGCCAACAGCACAAAAATATTTTAAACACCAAGACATAAAACAAAAAGAACCACCACAGAAGTATCGACTTGGAACGATCAGTAACACAAAGTTACTGGCGGGTTCAAATCGATTTTACACGGCCGTAACCTCACCCTCAAGTCCGTTTACCATTTGTAGTTACAAGGTTTTGTAAGGTCATCGAAAAACTAACTTCCCATTGGTCATAACCTACAAGGCTTTGTCACAAGCTGAATTTGAATGTTTTGAATCGCGCCATGTGAAAAAACGATTTTTTGAAAAAAGTGCAGTTACGAGGTTTTGTCAACGAGCCAACGATATGTACCTAATTGTCAATATAGTTTTTTTCCACCTCGGCTTCTGAAGTGGGAATTTCTTTCAGAGTGGACCATTTCCTGATCATTGCCTACTTGTACCTTTCTAAAGAATGATTAAAGTTTCTCGAATTTTAAACTTTGACCTCAAGGTAACTTAGGCGTATACATTTTAATAGCCGTGTTTCCACGTACATGCCGACGACGGAGCAGGGTCGGTAGGCCGCTTTTTCCACTTATATCCATTTTCTCTGTCGTAAATAGGTGAATTCGTGCTTACATTAATTATGAGTACTAAAAATAGACATGCAATGTAGTTAAAACAATAAGAAAGCTAAAGAAAGTGAGTTTGATTATCACTGTTGCAGATATAGTAGTTTTGAAACCATTGTCTACTTTCCTCCTAAAATGTTGAAGGTTGGTGGGCATGAGCATGTGTTTAGGTTATTTCTATTGGCAATAAAACTGCAGAGTCGGCGCAAAAAGTCAGAATCGGTCGGGTTAGTGGAAACACAGCTATTTTTTTTATTTACGCCTCAGGTTTATTGCGGTGTTATAACCTTCGGACAAATTCAAGGTGGACAATCACGTGACTTAAATAAATTATTATGTACCAGTATTCGGACAGAACCATTAAGCAAATAAGTGATAATTTTCTTAAAAGTGAATGAGACAGAGTAAATGGTACGCCCTAAACTGTTATAAAAATCCAGTTTAATGCGCGATATAGTTTAATAAATTTCCCCGAGCAACTGGATATATATATATATATATATATATATATATATATATATATATATATATATATATATATATATATATATATATATATATATATATATATATATATATATATATATATCCCATAGGATCCAGTTATTCCATGTATATAGACGAGTGTGCTTGCACAACGAAAACTAGTAACCTATCAGACGGGTTATGCAGGGAAATCTCCTCTAAACCTGAGCTATGATAACTCCTTTTTTAAGGAGCGTAGTAGCGCAGTCGGTAGAGGGGATGGCCCTGTATAGCTAGGCGCCGAAGCCGAAGTCTGCGGGTTCGAAACCTACCTTCGCCAATTTAGTACATCTTTATTTCTCTACTTTATATATATATATATATATATATATATATATATATATATATATATATATATATATATATTAACACCGAGGTTGCTCGGGGTAATTTATTAAACTACAGCGCGCATATGCATTTAACTGTCTGTTGAATAACAATTTTGATCGTAGCGTTCCGGGATATTTGTCCGTAAAGTAAATACCCACTTAAACCCCACGTTTATGTAGTAAAACTGGGGTACTTTTTGTCGAAACATAGGCAGATCTGACGTGTACTCACAATGGTGAATAGCTGCGTGCACAATTTAATTTGTTCAATTTGTTTTGGTATATTCGTGTCGATCTGTTGTTCCCATCTGGGTCTTAAGGTCGGGACTGGTTCTGCTTTAGACTCGCAAACTCAGCTGTTGTTTACAATGTCCATAGGCTGAAGTGACGCAGAACCCATTCCGAATGTACACACGAAGCGATATGGAAAATACATATAAGAAAGCGTAGTGTAGGTTCGCAACTTAATTCTGATTGTAATAGTCATGAGCATGGTAACGTTCACTTTATGTTTTTCAAGTAATCCACCATTGTTGAAGTGCAAGTTTTATGATCAACAAATCGCAAATCAGATTTAAAACATTTAAGTTGTTGTAGCGGAATAATGTCAATGTGACTCATATGACTGCATTAAATGTTTAAGAATATTAAAAGTGTCGTGCCAAACGATAAGAAGGTATCAGTTTAATGCGCGCTATAGTTTAATAAATTTCCCCGAGCAACTGGATATATATATATTAACACCGAGGTTGCTCGAGGTAATTCATTAAACTACAGCGCGCATTTAACTGTCTGTTGAATAACAATTTAGATCGTAGCGTTCCGGGATATGTGCACTTTACCCCATGTAATTTCATTCAGTTTCTAGACAACTATGATCAATTTGCTTACTGGTTATGTCCGATTACTAGTACTCAAAAATCAAGTTAGTCACGTAATCAACCACCTTGCAATAACTAACAACAGACATGAAATCAATCAGATCCAGCCACATTTAACGAACGTTTCACGTGTAATGTTTATATAAAATTATAAATCTGAATCTGAATCTGCCAAGTACTCCAAACACCTCATAAACAGAGTATTACATGGAGCTCCCATCATTGAAGTTATTTTTTTGAGAGAAGAGAAGCCAGTGCTTGCCTTATTAATGCTGAGCGCCAAGCAAGGTAGCCACTGGTACCATTTTTAACGTCTTTGGTATGACGCGGCCCGGATTAGAACCCGCGCCTCCCGCTTCCGAAGCGAACGCTCTAACCATTACGCTATCGGGACCGTTACCTTGAGATCAAGGTCATTCCGATGGATCAAGATTGCGAAGCAAAATACTTCAGACCACACTATGTAACAACAGACAGAGTATCAACCAAACCATGGAGATATTTACTTCTAGAAATTAACCATCCAATCGTAGTCATGTAGTACAGTATAAAATTTCAGATCAAGATGTTACACGAGACAAAAGATAAAAGTAAGCAAAGGTGCCATCAGAAAGAAAATCCCACTCCAAAAACCGAGTTACGGAAAAAAAAAACTAAATTGACAATTAGGTATTTATACTAAGAACACATATCGTAAGCCGAGTGAGCAGCTGTTTCCCAACATATGGCCATTCAGTTACGCAAACATAACTAAAAATATGAATGAGCAAGGGCAAGTTTTTATAATGAGTAGCTCCGGCCCCAACCAACGAACACGAGTAGCTTTAAGAGTCTGAGGGCCGGTCCACCGGTGTGTGCAATTAAAGAAGGAAGCATAGTAATGGACTAGATCTCTCTACATGGTTCAAGGTTCACGATTGAGGACAATGTCAAGGAAAAACTACTATTTCATGTGCCGTGTATCATGCTGACAGCTATAAATGAGCCTCGACGCGAGAAAACCGGTCTTCGGGGTTTCCGACCAGGTCCGACACAAACCGGCCTGTACAAACTCAGAAAAGAGCTAGAAGCTTGAAATTTCGGATTTAAGTAGAAGAGGAATTGTACTATCCGAGTAGCGAAAACAAAGGCGCTGATCAGCTTCGCGGTTACCGCGAAGCTGATCTGCGCCTTTGTTTTCGCCTAGGCAAAAATCCGGTTTTCTCACGATGCGGCTCAAATGCTACAGACTAATGGCGCGAGTAGAGTTACTTTCGTGTACTTAAATTTCACCTAAATGCATCGAAATGTTGAAATGTGTGCACTCTGCGTACCGTACTAATGTCAGTCAAATCGTAATCTGAGACCCAATTTAGAACCAAAGCATCACACACTAATGGCAATATATTTGTAAACGTCGAGTGAAATCCGCAATTTCAAAGCATTAACTATTTTAAGAACATTAAGTTAAAATTAGAATAGACAGTTCGAGCACTGATACTATGAAATTAAAATGCTAACTCAGATACCGGGCTAGAAAGGAAAATAAGACAAGACGTCAAGTAAACTTGCCCGTAATATAAGTACCCGCTTAAACCCCACTTTTATGTAGTAAAACTGGGGTACTTTTTGTCGAAACATAGGCAGTTCTGACTTGTACTCACCATGGTGAATAGCTGCGTGCACCACTTAATTTGTTTAATTTGTTTTGGTATATTCGTGTCGACCTGTTGTTCCCATCTAGGTCTTATGGTCGGGACTGTGGTTCTGCTTTAGACTCGCAAACTCAGCTGTTGTTTACAATCTCCATAGGCTGAAGTGACCCAGAACCCATTCCGAATGTACACACGAAGCGATATGGAACATACATGTAAGAAAGCGTAGGGTAGGTTCGCAACTTAATTCCATTACGAAAACTTGCCCATGCAATATACAGAGATTTTTAAAGTTGTAAAAAATGATAATTTTCAGTGGAAATTTTTGGATATTTTTCTTATTTTTGCTCAAAACATAGATTGTGGGTACACGTTAGAACCGCCTCGGCGAGGCGGTGCCGAGGCGGTTCTAACATGTACCCACAATCTATGTTTTGGAGCAAAAATAAGAAAAAACAGGTATACCCCCGCAAACCCCATTTTTCTATATAAAATTGGGGTTCAAGGGGGTATACTTTTTATGGACATGTTTTCCTGATGTGACTGTAATAGTCATGAGCATGGTAACGTTTACTTTATGTTTTTCAAGTAATCCACCATTTGTTGTAGTGCAAGTTTTATTATCAACAAATCGCAAATCAGATTTATAACATTTAAGTTGTTGTAGTGGAATAATGTCAATGTGACTCAGCTGATTGCATTAAATGTTTAAGAATATTAAAAGTGTCTTGCCAAACGATAAGAAGGTATCAGGCAGGATTTTCGTAACAGGATAAGGATAAATGCGCTGCATATTGCATTAAAATATCACTCATGTTTAATCTATCATTGCAATTCTTGTGACAAATACCATTTTCTTATTTTGTAAGAGTCTAATCTGACATTTTTAGTGTGCTGAAAATGTTTTATTTATTGGCACATGCGGCTATCCTAATCACTCTTTTACGATACATAGTAAACCAATCTACAAACTCTTGCACGAAGCACGCATACGCAGAGTAAATTCTTGTGATGCAATTATAGGGATCGATTACTTTTTAGCTGTAAAAATTGAGAATTTCATCAGGAAAATTTTGATATTTTAACATATGATCTTTGACATTTTTGCTCAGTGACGTTGGTAGAACGTTAGAACCGCCTTGCTGAGTCGGTTCTAGTGGGTGCACACAGTTTATGTTTTGGTTCCAAAAATAAGAACACAGTTTACCCCAGGCATTTTAATAAACTTAAACATTGCTTCTGCTTTTAGCTCACCTGAGCCGAAGGCTCACTAGGTGAGCTTATAGTATGGTAGTCGAGCCGTCGTCTGTGCGTCGTCGTCGTCGTCCGTCGTCAACACTTTCAAACGACTTCTCCTCTGAAGCTGCGAGGCCGAATCTTTTCATATTTCACATATAGCATCTACAGGAGGGGAGAACGAATATTTGTGTTTTTATTTCGATCGGATAAGAACTCTGGTTGCTATGGCAACTTGAAGTTTCCATTGACTTGTATGGAGAAAAAGTGGAAATTGGCATTTTCCGTTGTCAGGCTGGGGATATTTGCATTTTGTTTTTACATAAATGTTTATTGAGTAGTCCTTCAAGTTTAAGGCAACTTTTGTAAAAATCACTTTATTCGTTTTGTTGCTATAGCAACATAAAGGGTAAATTTTCGAAAATATTCAAAAATCTTCTTCTCAGAAGCCGTAAGGGGATGAAGCTGAAATTTAGCATACATGCTTATGACATTAGTCTGTACAAAGTTTGTGTTTTTTATTGTCTTTGTCCAACTATTTTGGTTGCTATGGTAACTTGAAGTTTCCATTGACTTATAAGGCAAAAAGTGGAAATTTGCAATTTCTGCCGTTTCATTGAGGATATTGAAATTTTGTTTTTACATAAATATTTATTGAGGAGTCCTCCCCGTTTTAGGCAACTTTTGTCAAAATCGCTTTATTCGTTTGCTTGCTATAGCAACGCAAAGGGTAACTTTTCGAAAAAAAAAAAAAAAAAAAAAAAAAATCTTCTTCTCAAAAGCTGTAAGGTGGATGGAGCTGAAACTTTGCATACATGCTTATGATATTAGCCTCTACAAAGTTTGTGTTTTTATTGTCCTTGTCCCACTACTTTGGTTGCTATGGCAACTTAAAGTTTCCATTGACTTATAAGACGAAAAGCGGAAAATTGCAATTTCTGCCATTTCGCTTGAAATATTTGAGTTAATGTTTGTTGACTAGTCCTAGCATCTGTGGGAAGTGGGAACCAATGTATATATAAATAATCAAGGATACACGACCAAGATGGCCGCCATGCGCATATATGGTTAAAACCCTTCAAAAATTTTCTTCTCTGGAACCAGTGGACCGATTTCAACGAAACTTGGCATGAAGCATCTATGACTCAAGTACTACAATGTTTATAATCATGACCCTGGGATGACCTTGACCTATTTTATTGCAAGGTCAGTTTTGGAAACATTGGCTTTTACATGGGAAAAAGTGAAAACTATGGATTTTATGAAAACTATTGCAGCCTGAGACCTGAAAAGTGGTAGATGCACACAACTAATGGATTAGATGAAGGTATATGATTAATTTAGGTCAAAATCATCTCTTGACCTTGGCCGGTCTGTCGTCCATACACACTTTTCAAAGATCTTCTTCTCTGAAACGGCTTGGCTAATCAAAGCCAAATTTTATATGAAGCATCTGTAGGGAGTTGGAACCAATAAATATATATAAATAATCCAGCATACACGACCAAGATGACCGCCATGCCCATATATGGTAAAAACCCTTCAAAAATCTCCTTCTCTGGAACCGGTGGACTGATTTCAATGAAACTTGGCATGAAGCATCTATGACTCAAGTACTACAATGTGTATATAAAGCATGGCCCTGCGATGGCATGACCTATTTTACGGCAAGGTCAAGTTTGGAAACATTGGCTTTTACATGGGAAAAAGTGAAAACTATTGATTTTTTGAAAACTATTGCAGCCTAAAACCTGAAAAGTGGTATATGAAAACATCTAATAGATAAGATGAAGGTATATGATTAATTTGGGTCAAGGTCATCTCTTGACCTTGGCCGGTCCGTCGTCCATACACACTTTTCAAAGATCTTCTTCTCTTAAACCGCTTGGCCAATCAAAGCCAAATTTTAACTACTTTTCTTTAGTCCAGTGACTGTATTTCTTGAACTCTCAGGTGAGCGATCGTTGCCCTTAGGCTACTTGTTTTAAATTAAATTTAAATTTAGGCATAATCGTTTTTATCTTTTCCTAGGGCGGAACTATAAGATTTAAACTCTTTTTATAAAAATGAATTGTTTAAATTACTTATTCGAAAAAAATAATAAATGAATAAATAAATAAATTACTCGACAACTTAATGTAAAATGAAATCTCAAAAAGGTACAAGTAGGCAAAGATCAGAAAAAGATTCCCACTCCAATAACCGAGATAGATAAAAAAACTAATACTAACTTATACCATGAAAACATATCGTAAGCCGACTGGGCAGCTATTTTCCCAATAGGTGGCCACTCAGTTACATAAACTTGACTGAAAACATGAAAACATACATAAGGCGCCAACAGAACAAAAATTTTAAACAATGAATCATCAAGAACAAACAGATAAATCATGATAAACATCCTGATGAATCAAAAACGAGGACTCAACAGATTCAGTAAGCTGCCCGACGATGGAGATCCCTGGGCACCGAAAAACTTACTAACTCCGGAGAAAAAGAAAAACACCAGTTGGACCCCGGTGATGCAAAAGAATCCTGAAGACGTTTGAATATTGTTAACGCATTTTTGAAAAATAAGGAAAGTGATGCATCACAATTTATATAGTCAGATATATGGACAGATCATTCTAAGTTATTGTTGAATATGGATTACTTGGATAATTCACGCAACTCTCCTGGAAATGATCGCTTAGATTGTCCTGAGTTTTGAATCATTATGAAAACTTGCCCATGCAATAAACAGAGATTTTTATTAGCTTTAAAAATTGAAAAATTTCAGCTGAAAATGTTTGATATTTTTCTTATTTTTGCACAAAACATAGATTGTGGGTACACGTTAGAACCGCCTCGCCGAGGCGAGGCGGTTCTAACGAGTACCCATAATCTATGTTTTGGAGCAAAAATAAGAAAATTAGGTATACCCCTGCATACCCCAGTTTTACTATATAATAGTGGGGTTTAAGGGGGTATACATTGCACGGACATGTTTTCATGATGCAATCAATTGGACATTGGTTGGGAGATGAATCTAAATCGAAATCAACTTTCTGTTTCTCAGGATATCCTCGCTGATATCAAAGGACCAAATGGATAATATAAACTGCACTATGGATGATGTACGGGGAGGTTTTATGCCTGCCACACGACACAACACCGGCTGCAGTAACAACAAATAAAAATAAAAGGTCAGGGTGTAATTAAATCAACACCCGAGATTTTGTTTTAAATTTGTGCATATCGCTGCATTAAATGCTCCCCTATGCAAAAATTGCTACCCTTCCGTATCCGTTTTAAGATACGGACGATCAAAACATACAATTTTGCCATTAAACTAAATGGGAATGATGAAAAATTAGTCAGATTTCACACATACGAGATACATTTCCCTCTAAAAATCCACCCGAGAAAAAAAGCTGATTTTTTCTGCTTGAACTATTTCGTCAGAGGTTTGTCGAAAAAAAGGTCATTGACAACCGTGCTCGTTTTCGTGCGATTTTAGGTTTGCTCTGTAGGGCAGTGCGTTTTGGGTATTTTCCGCGACGAAAAGTTATGTCGTGGCAGCGAACGGGTGCAAAACGCAACAGGATGCTAAATTACAATAAATCTCTTAAAAGAATAGTTTCATTGTCTGTGTTTTTGGTAAAAAATATTGCCGCAGAGTGGAATGGAGAAAAAGGTAAAAAGCAGGCAAAGATCAGGAAAAGGCGCAATCAGAAAAAGATTCCCACTCCAAAACCGAGGTGGGAAAAAACCAAACAAACAATCAGGCACTTATACATGAAAACATTTCGTAAGCCGAATGAGCAGCTATTTTCCCAATAGGTGGTCACTCAGTTACCTAAACGTCTAGAAATATGAAAATATAAGGCGCCAACAGCAAAAAAAATAAATAAATAAAAAAAAAAAAAAAAAAAAAAAAATAAAAATAAACACCAAGATATAAAAAAGAACCACCATAGAAGTGTCACCTTGGAACGATCAGTAACACAAAACTACTGGCGGAATTAAACTCATTAAACAGTGTCCATAACCTCACCCTCAGCTTCTGCAGTGGTTCATAACTTTTAGTTATGAAAAATAAAAAATAACTAAAAATATGAAAACATACATAAGGCGCCAACAGAACAAAAATTTTAAACACCGAGACATAAAACAACTAGAAATGCGTGTTTGTATGCTTGTCCCTAAACTGGCAGTTTGTATGATTCATTTATTTCATTCGAATGCAGTCAAATTTAATTTCCTGAAGAAGCTATTCGGTTGTGATTGTTTTGACCTCGCTTTTTTGCAGGCAAGTTAGAAATGAAGTAAAAATTTAAAAATGGAGTAATTTTGTCAAAATTTGACAGAGAGTCCCCAAAAGTTAATCAGGTGATCTTCTTCTCAGCCCCAACCAGCATACCAAATATGAAGGCTCTAGCTCAAATACCTTTTGAGATATCTTGCACACAAGATTTTCAAAATTTGTTTTCAAAGGGACATTATTCCAACAAGGGGCATAACACGTACATGAAAAAACTACAGGCCAACTATTTTTTTCATGAAGAATCTGTATATGAAATTTCAAAACCCTATCATCCACCATTCAAAGGTCTCAAATTTCACCAAAAAGTGGAAAAATCAATAAAAATTTCAAAATTCTGTATTTTTGTCAACATTTGACGGAAAGTTCTCAAAAGCTTATCAAGTCATCTACTTCTCAGCCCCAACAAGTGTACCAAATATGAAAGCTCTAGCTTTAACACTTTTGGAGATATCTTGCACACAAGATTTTCAAATTTTGTTTTCAAAGGGACATAACTCAAAAAAGGGGTATAACTTGGCCATACAAAAAAATACGGGTCAACTATTTTTTCATGAGGAATGTGTATATGAAATTTCAAAACCCTAGCATTCACCATTAAAAAGTTTCAAATTTCACCGAAAAGTGGAAAAATCAATCAAAATTTCAAAATTCTGTATTTTTGTAAAAAATTGACGGAAAGTTCTCAAAAGTTAATCAGGTCATCTACTCCTCAGCCCAAACAAGTGTATTAAATATAAAGGCTCTAGCTTAAACGCTTTTTGAGATATCTTGCACACAAGATTTTCAAATTTTGTTTTCAAAGGGACATAACTCAGAAAAGGGGCGCAACTCGGACATGAAAAAAAATATGGGTCAACTATTTTTTCATGAGGAATGTGCATATGAAATTTCAAAACCCTAGCATTCACCATTTAAAAGTTTCAAATTTCACCGAAAAGTGGAAAAATCAATCAAAATTTCAAAATTCCGTATTTTTGTATTTTTGTAAAAAATTGACGGAAAGTTCTCAAAAGTTAATCAGGTCATCTACTCCTCAGCCCAAACAAGTATACCAAATATGAAGGCTCTAGCTTAAATACTTTTTGAGATATCTTGCACACAAGATTTTCAAATTTTGTTTTCAAAGGGACATAACTCAGAAAAGGGGCGTAACTCGGACATGAAAAAAAATACGGGTCAACTATTTTTTCATGAGAAATGTGCATATGAAATTTCAAAACCGTAGCATTCACGGTTCAAAAGTTAACAGACGCACAGACAGACAGACAGACAGACAGACAGACAAGCCGAAAGCAATATGCCCTTCCAACTTTTTCAAAGTTGGGGGCATAAAAAGAACCACCACAGAAGTGTCGACTTGAAACGATCAGCAACACAAAGTTACTGGCGGGCTTAAATCGATTTTACATGGCCATAACCTCACACTCAGCTTGTGCAGTGGCTCATAACTTTTAGTTAGTTCTTCGGTCCTCATGGTGAATCTCTAACAAGTCAATGAATCATCAGAACAAACAAATAAATCATGATAAACATCCTGATGAATCAAAAACCAGGACTCATAATTTGAGTAAGCTGCCCGACGATGGAGATCCCACCCTGGGCGCCGAATAACTTACTAACTCCGGAGCAAAAGAAAAACACCAGATGCACCCCGTTGGTCCAAGCATCATACAAGAAGCTCCGGTCCCAATATTAAGGAAGCTTTAACTTTCGGGATCAGCTGCTCCAGAGCTGAACACTTGTACCTAATGTATATGTATATGTTTGTCGCAATGTAAATGGTTGCTGTAGTAGGCCTAATTTATTGCTTTGAGGCTTCGTAGACTTTTGTTTTTACTTTAATCAGTATTTGGTTATTAAAATTAAAAATGAATAGCTTTAAGTCGGGGTCATCATAGGCTCTGACGCCCGACCCACCGGCGTGCAATTAAAGAAGGCAGCATAGTTATCAACCATGATTGGGTTAAAAACTACGCATGCAGACTGTCGCATAACATTCATGTTATAACCTATACGTCTGTAACGTGTAATGCTTTTTCTGAACTGAAAAGAAAAATCTTTCCTTCCTATTAGTTTCTTAAATTTGTACACTAAGTCGCCATAAAATTCTGGTTCCGAAAGGCCCTCACCTAATAGCGTCTTTAACCCAACATTATATTTGGATATCAATTCATAGTGTCTACGATAAAAATAAGAAAATGTTTTTCGAAGTTTATGATACCGATAGCCCTGTTTGAGAAGTTTGGCCGTTAAACATTTATTTCGAGCGTTGAAGTATGTAACATGATTGCAGACTCTAGCAAACCAAATAAGTTGCGAAATGTATACATCATAAGAAGCACGACGAGGAACGTCACCATCCAAAAACGGAAAATTTACTATATCAAAATCAAAGTCATCGCGCTAATCATAAATGTTAGAAGAAACAAATCCATTTGCAACAGAAAGATGTAAATCTAAAAAAGGGGGCTTCGGTATCTTCGATATTGGCTTTGTTCAACTGTAGTTCAGGTGGATAAATTTGATTCATCATATCTTCAAAATAAGGGTTGTCAATGCTCAAACAGTCATCGAGGTACCTAGAAGTTGAATTAAACGCCTTGATAACATCAGCTTGATTATCATGGTTAAGAAAATCCATGGAATCTCTTTCGTAGCAGTATAAAAATAAATCAGCTACGAGAGGTGCGCAATTTGTACCCCATTGGAATTCCAACAAGTTTTCTCTCGGTTCAGCTAAGATCAGATGGCAATTTTAAATTTACCAAGTGTTATGCAGTTGTGTAATGAAATCTTCAACCCTAATATACTTAAGGTGACTTCCAGGATGTCAATATCAATTAATTCTCACTGGCCTAAAACAATCATGCTGACTGGACAAGCAATTTTTTCACAGTATAATTTTATATAGCCAAAATACCCCCAAAACAGGTGTTATACTGTCTCACTTGAAAATTGCTTCTTTTTATGGGTATGGCGATTGAAACTGACACATTATGTGCATATAAAATATTTTGTGGCTAGTAAGCGATCATATCCCGTTTATTCTGCCGTTTATTTGAATGGGCTACGACTATTTGTTTTTGAGTTATGCAATGATTACTAAAGCTGATGACATGTGCCAAACTGACATATTTTAAAGTGTGAAAGGAGTGACCTGCCTGATAAGTCAAACTGTTACATCCAATACTACTTTCAATGGGTTATAAGCAATATTTGGACATACCTCATCAGTAAAAATAACCAGTAGTGTGGCTTACCTTTATCGCTGGATATAAATTTATATCCCAAAATACTGAGGACAATGTAACGAAAAAGTGTCCTGTCCGTAAGACATCCATTATCTCTATGACGTTACATACTTCTGGAAGTTTAAAATCACATTGGGGAATGGAGTCTTCAGAACTGATAATTGCCATAAGAAAAATATTATACCAACGCCAATGACAATGTAGAAATATGGAAATTATATTTCGGTCAAAAATGTCCTGTCCGTAGAGAAATATTCTACGGCAAAAAGTGCAAAAATTTTTAAACCAATAAACCCAGAGCCATCAAATTTCACATGATGTATACATTTATCATGAAAAAAACTTTTATTAAAATATAGGGTGGGATGGATCAAAGTTCTGGTTACCATGGCAACGGATAGGTCCCATAGGGTTATAATGGCGAAAACAATGTTTTTTATTTTCTAGCTAGCTAATAATCTGATTCTGTTCAAACTTATTTGTAACCAGGGTATACACATCAGCTTAAATTATATTACGTTTCGGACATTTCCGATTCCTAAATAAAAAGTTAGCTCTTCTTTCTTAAATTTTCATGATTTTGAAGATGATACAGTGTTTTGGATATAACGGAATTCTGTGGCATAGAATGATAAAAAGGTATATATTTTCCGAAACGGTATGACCTTCAGATTTTGGAAAAAGTGTAACAAGGCCAAGGGTACTACTTTGACAAAACACCTCTGAAAAAAAGGTGAAACAAAAAGTTGCCTCTGATCGTAGCTGAGACGTGACATATAGCTTGGCCCTAAATCTAATATAAATATTATGCAGGAGATAGGATAAGGCGTCGCACACATTCTGACATGACTAAAGTGTATACCGACTTTGGTCAGAGAAAGTGAAAAACGCCTTTCTGTCATTACATGCCAAATAGAGAGAACAATAGTTTTTAATGCCCTTTTGAAGGTCCTCTCTATCAAATCCAGAAATTTTTATTTAATTGGACTTTGTGGCAATGTTGTATACAGAAAAGAAAAATCATATGTGGACAAGCTCGTCGCACGGAAACCTCTTTACTTCAATTTACTAAGCACCTCGCCAGAATTTTTCTATTGACCAAAACCAATTTTTATTTGAAGTTTCATACACTGTCTCACAAAAAATGTAATGAAGTAAAATGTACAACTTTCTTCGGTTCAAAAAGGCGCGAGGTAAGGACATGGACTCGTTCCGCAAGCATCGCAAATAATCTCGAACGTTACAATTATGTACCACACCCTGATCTTTAAGAACAGAAAACATGTTAATGAAAACGAGAATTAACGTTTATACCTTAATTACTTGACACAAAAATAGTTTATAATTCGTGACCGGCGTTCGCGTGCAAAGACCCTATATGTTTGCACTCTACAAGACAAGCAATCTGTATTTGTTTATCAGGAGTGTCAATAAATAGGTTTATAAATAAAATGTAAATGGCAGAATTTTATATTTATTCAGACGTTTCCCTTTGTAAAATAACAAGTCTTTCCTCCACATACAATGATGATCGATAGTTTTCTAATTTGTGGCATTATCACAGTTTAATATGGCTATAGCACGAAATTTCCGATGTATTGCTGTAGCTTCTATTGATAATTTTACACATCATCTCTTGGCACTGGGAATTTGTCATATACACATGCATCTTTACACAAACACTTACTAGACAGGTAACTGAATAATAAAATATAAAGGTTTGATCCTTTGGAAGCATTAAAAATATTCAAAGAAAGATAGTATGGACTATATTGCCATGTTTTGAATAGGAGTTTTTGACTGTTACTAAATAGCTTTTATATGACTTTGATTTGATTACACCGATTCATGGTTATTACTTACTTATCTCTTAACTGCTTACCATGATAGATAGATAGATAGATAGATAGATAGATAGATAGATAGATAGATAGATAGATAGATAGATAGATAGATAGATAGATAGATAGATAGATAGATAGATAGATAGATAGATAGATAGATAGATAGATAGATAGATAGATAGATAGATAGATAGATAGATAGATAGATAGATAGATAGATAGATAGATAGATAGATAGATAGATAGATAGATAGATAGATAGATAGATAGATAGATAGATAGATAGATAGATAGATAGATAGATAGATAGATAGATAGATAGATAGATAGATAGATAGATAGATAGATAGATAGATAGATAGATAGATAGATAGATAGATAGATAGATAGATAGATAGATAGATAGATAGATAGATAGATAGATAGACAGACAGACAGACAAGATAGATAGATAGATAGATAGATAGATAGATAGATAGATAGATAGATAGATAGATCAGCTTTTTCCAAACAGGCGGCCACAAAGCTACCCAAACTAACCTAAATATATGAAATTCCAATTTGACCTTAATTCATTCAATTGTAATATGTCTATACAGCATGTGGTCCGCTTAAGGTGATTTCTGGTAAAAATAAAGTAGAAAAACAACAGCGTTAAAGGAAGACGCAACAATTTTATAATTTCCGAAGACTTAAGTTTTATGCTGTCATGTAAACTTAAATGACTGTGATTATTGTTTAACTTCATCTCCCGCATACATGTGGCTAAACAAAAGTGTTTGTATCGCATGAAATGTTTCGAATTTTTGGACATTGACACGCAATGCATGGATTACTTGTACTTCTTAATTTGTTAAAAGCAGCATGAACTTTCTGACGTAATGAGCCACATCGCAGGAAAACCTTACTTTTCTTCTGCCTCTTGTCATCAGGAAAACATGTCCGTGCAATGTATACCCCCTTCGAACGTTCAGTAATATAAAAATTACTGGGTGGCTTAAATCGATTTTACAGGCGTGGTGAATCTCTAACTTGTCAATGAATTATCAAAAACAAATCATGATAACAACCCTGATGAATAAAAATCGAGGACTCAACAGATTCAGTAAACTGCCCGACGGTGCCGAATAACTTACTGAAACCCGGAGCAAAAGAAAAAACAATCAATAGAAGACGCGTTTAGGTGATGGCCTTTCGGAACCAGAATTTTATGGTAAATTTATATATTAAAGAAACTTATAGGAAGGAACGACTTTTCTTTTCAGTTCACAAAAATCATTTACAGACGTAAAGGGTATAACAGTCTGCATGCTTTATTTTTAACCCAATCATGGTTGATAACTTCGCTGCTGCCGTCTCGGGCGTCAGACTTTGTAGCCTCGGCTTAAAGCTATTCATTTTAGTATTTTAGTTTGCATGCATCTTAGATACAGACGATGTCTGTATGCTCAGTTTTTAACCTAGTCACGATTGATAACTATGCTTCCTTCAGAAATTTCACACCGTCGGGTCGTGCGTCAGAGCACACCGGAGTTCTACTGGTGTTTTTCTTCAGCGATGCAGTTTGTCACCCAGAGATGCCCAGTCCTAGGGCTGCTTATTGCATGTGTAAGTTTCATCATTGTTTTTTTCTATGTTAAATCTGGCCTCGAATTCGTACAGGACATTTAGTGCGGTACATGAATCCTGTACGGCGCTTAAATCAAACGAAAAATGCACCTTTGTAGGGAAAGGTTGAAATTAGTCTCAAATTAAAGCTTATCATCTCCTCTTTCATTAGCCGGTTGTCGTAGTGTCCGGAAAGTGTAGCGTCATATTGTAAAATGGGGAGATAACTCTGTACTAAAATCTTATAAAATGCAATATTCTAAAGGGTACATAATGCTAAATCGTCCATATTTCCACTGTTAGTTATCCTAGATGACTAAACTTGGTCTCATTCTAAAGCTTAGACACCCCCTTTCATCTACAGGTAAGTAATGCAAATTATCTATTTTGCATATTCACGATTATTGATAAAATCATTAAAAATGTCATGACAAAGCATGTTTCAATATCATTTAAAATAAAAATGTAAATCAATTAAAATCAAAATCACCATTGTGGCGAATTTTGATTGCACCGGTAGATCTAATATAATTTGACAAGTTCTATCATGTTATGGACCTGTAGGAAAATCGTCTCATTTGCATATGTATGAATATTAGTAAAATCCGAGATCATGTAAAAATTAAAGGACTATACCAACAAAAACACATGTACCTGGGTTGTTGTTAGACATAAAGTTTTGAAAGTAATTTTCCAATGAATGCTCAGGCAATGATTTTTGCACAAATAATCAGGTATACAATCATGAGATTTTAGTTTCATGAATATTAATGAAAACAACAATATGCAGAAAAAGGAGGAAAAAAACTAAACAGTATATTTACAAAAATGACTTGCACCTCGGCTAGAAATAGCAACAGAGAGCTAAAAAGTATGTCAAATTAAAGATTATCGTCCCTCCTTTCTGTTATTTTTATTGCCGTATCCGGAATGTGTACCGTCATATTGTTAATCGGGGAGATAACTCTATACCATAACAGTTAGAAATACATGTAAAATATTTTTTAGACTCTACGTATTTTTGTTTTGAGTGTAAAATACTAAATCAATATTATTGCCACTGCTAGTAATCCCAGACCACTAACCTCAGTCTCAGTTTAGAGCTTAAATATACATGTAGTTTTTCCATATGGTTAATGCAACTAATCTTATGCATATTCATGGAACATCAATAAAATATCAATAATGAAAGAAAAACATTAAAACCCCAAATATTTCAGACCCAAAACATTATTGTGGCACATTGCTTTTGTACCAGTGATACCATTCGACACATTTGCTAATAACATGGACCTGAATAAGGTCTATATCTTATTTACATATCCATTACTATTTATCAAAACATCGACTAATCAGGAAAAGTAATGGAAAATTTGTCACTACTTAATAAAGAGATTGGGGTGGTATATAGATATAAGATCTACCTTATAACTGTAGATCGATTTCTCACATCAAATTGTTCAGAGGGACCACCAAAATGCAAAAATATGTCCCTGGTAGCGAAATGTTGGAATGACATTAAATTACAAGGTTTCCATTATTTTCTACCCATAATATAATTCGTTAGAACGGTGTAAACCTACTAAATTGCTATTTCTCCATTAACAATTGACAAAGTTACTAAGATTGGTATTATATTAATACTTGGACCTGACACTTTTACCTGGGCTGTACACAAACATTGAACACTGAAAATAGTATCAAATACATGCTATGGTAATATATAAGCCTTAACTGATTTTCAATTTCATGAATATTAATGAAAATAGAAACTGGTGATAATAAACTTGAAAATTAAATGGGCATACCTACCAGATGACTTGTATCTCAGCAACCAAAAGTTTTGATGTACTGAAATTGGTGTAAAATATTGAAAAGACAATGTGATACAGCCTGCACTATAAAATATATCTCTTTTTACTTTCGTTTCATGACTATGAATAAAATCTTGAGAAATCAGAGAAATATTACAGAAAAAAATAAAGCGGTATACCTATAAAACCACACGTTTCTTAGCTAGTAATAACCCTAGAGAATTAGACTTTGCATTAGATAATAGCTACGACAATACACTATACACATATAATCTTGTTAATGATCATATGAATGTTTGCTTCATGTATTTTCATGAAAACCACAAAATATGTGAAAAATCGAGGAAAATGAAAGGGTTATACCAATAAAATCACCTGTTTATCAGTTGTAAACATCCACAAATTATTCAAAATAGCATCAAATAATTTCTACGACTACTAGTCTTTGCTATATGGCCAGAATTACAATATTAATTACTAGTTAAAAACAAATGTACAAATGATTTTGTTTGAGCGCAACCTTATTTTTTCTGTTATGTTATAATTCTTTGAAGTTTTACGTAACATTCACTTAACGTTATCTAAAGTGGTTAATATATCATTCTGCAGGGCAATAGTGCACCACCTAAGGAATCCGTTGGTACCATTTACAACACTCTAAGGGTTTTTCTAGTTGAGATATAAGCGATTTCGTTGGTATAGTCCATCTATTGTTGGTGATGTTTTCTTCGATATCTAATGGTCCAATTAATATTCGAACAACAAATAGTCAGATGATTTATATATCTTATAACATGGATAAAGTACATTGATCTAGCGATCAATTTGTACCATTTTCAAACGCTATGACATTTGGTAGCTGGGGTATTTGTGATTTTGTTGGCATACGCCCTTCATTTTTCTGCGTTTTTTTTTCTCGGAATCTTTTTTGTTTTCGTTAATGTTCGAACATTAAGAAAGTCAAATAGCTTACATATCTCATTACATGATTATAGCACATTGTCCTAGCAAGTACTTGGTACCATTTTCAACACTCTATAGCGTTCGGTAGCTGAGAAATAAGCCATTTGGTTGGTATACCCCCTTCATTTTTCTGTGATTTTTCTCTAATATTTCATATTCAAATAAAAACAACAAGACTTTCAGCTGATCGACATATCTTATTACATGGTCATAGCAAAATGTCATAGCAATTATTTGGTACCATTCACAAAAATCTAAGGTTTTTACTAGCTGAGATATAAGCGATTTTGTTGATATACCCTTTCATTTTTCAGTGATTTTTCTCAACACTGTAAAGTTTAATTAACGACTGAACAATTCTTTAGTCAGCCGATTTATATTTCTTCGTATTTGGTTATAGTCCAGTGTCCTAGCGATCAAGTTATTGCAATTTCAGCTCTATGGGTATATCAGTTGCCCAGATAATATAGATGTACCCCCTTCATATTTCTCCAATTTCTACAGATTTAATTAAAAACAAAAATAATCTGACTTAGATATTGTAGAAAAGAGTGATATGATTTTGCCATAACAATCGTTTGATACCAATTTCAGCACTTTAGGGTTTTGGGTTGCTGAGACACAAGTCATTTTGTAGATATTCCCGTTTATTTTATTTTTGCTCTCCAATATCAAGTTTTCATTAATATTCATGAAAAAGAAAATCAGGTGAATCTTATATCAGACATGAGGGTGATCTGTCATTGTCATAGCATTCACTTAATACCACTTTCAGTGTTCTATGTATATAAACAGCTCAGATTCGAGTGACTCCCCCATATTGAACCGATTTTCTTATGTTTCATTAATTTCATGAATATGCAAAACCAATGATTTGAATAATAATATATATTTAATATGTAAAAGTTTTATGTCCGTGTATTACTATTGGAAAAAACTATAATCTTCTAGAGAATGCTGTTGATGTTATATGAGTAAGTACATCCCCATTATTTATGATCACATTCGGGGTGGGTTGGGAAACTATAAAATTTGCATCATATAAATGTGTTCAGTGTTGATTGTAACACATTTTGGGCATTCTGGTATTCTTCTGACAAAACTGGCCGCCATAAAAATGTGTCTAAAAGTGCAAGGTAGTTCGTATTACCCGCCCCAAAGTCTTCAATGGCAAAATAATTTCCCCTAGTTTTTCCTGATTTTTGAAATTTTCATTAATATTCATGAAAATGCATATACTATAATTTTCATTTAGGTACATGCCATCAACAATTTTGTCAAATGGTATTATTGGTGCAATAACAATGTGTCATAGCAATAGTGTATGTATGAAATAAGTTTATTAATTGTTTTTTATGGTTTATACTGTCATTTTGATGAATTAATTAAAATTCATGAATATGCAAATTAGATAATTCACATTTTTTATCATACTATCTCAGAAATATGTCTCCGCTTTAAAATGAGACCAAGTTATGTGATCTATGATAAAAAAAAAAACAGCTGAGATATGGTCCATTTTCTTTGTGTACCCCCATTGTCTATTCACTTAAATGTGCAAGTTTTAAAGGGGGATGCCATACTTCAAAGGGATATAATTCAATAAATCAAAATTGTACAGAAACGTAGTTTGTATAGCTGAAAAGCTTACGAAATTGTCTATGCGACTATAGAAAACACGCTTAAAAACTATGTACAGCTGTATATGAATTGCGCAAATTAAATTGAAAATATTCATTTACAACGATTTTATGAGTATATTACGTAATATCGTGTAATTACATCGTCTTGGCGTTCAAGGAACCTAAACAGTAACCAATCGCCGCGAAATACATGTTTGTATTATATAACTTGGAAATGCACGGTGTTTCATGAATAATTCTACGACTTTTTCTAACGGAAACAACTGTCTGTCGAAACTTGCTTTGTTATAGTAGGGAGTTATCTCCCATTTTTCTAATATGACGCTACACTTTTGGAAAGCTACGACAACTGGGAATCAATAGCAGGGGTAATAAGCTTTCATTTGAGACCAAGTTTGTCCTTTCCCCTTATGGGTGCATTTTATCGCCAAGTTTCAGTCTCATGTACCGTACTAATTATGAAAGCACATTTTCCTAGAGAATCAAGAGATAATGATTTTGTAGGATTTCATATTTTTTTTCAAAATATACTGAGCCAAACTTATAACGAAACACGGTTATCACATTGTTTTCACATTTTATTGTAATGCAAGACGGTCTACCAGACATACGCTGGTCAGCAATCGCCAGTGAATAAATTGGGTACAAAAATTTTGGTTTTCAGAGCATGGGTCACTGAGCTTGAATCTGATTAGTCAAAACGGTTTTGTGGGTGGCATGCGCCTCCTGAGAGATTCTGGAAGTCAGTTTTAACACAAATTGCTTGTTTATGGATCGTGCAGTGAGGCTCGATGAGGTAACTGCAAAATGCCTTCCATTTGTACCCAAAACTTTATCATTGAAAATTGAACGTTTAATTCGGAGCATCCCATTGCACATAATAGAAAAAGAACTTAATGAAAAATTCTAACGGCGAATGTTTTTAATGAATCCGTTTTGGAAACATGTTCATTCCGTCACTCAGTATTGTTAGAAAACACAAAATCATCCAATTGTTGGGTCAGGAATGACTGTTACAAAGGTTAAAATGTGAGTAAACATGAATGGTTGGGTGCGAAAATAAGTCGTCAACTCTGCTCAAAATTGAGCAAAATTGATTTTTTGACAGTAAAATCATTCATTGTCTAAAGTGCAGCTGGTGTAATCCTGACAACCGACATTAATTTCTACGGTACGAATAGACGCCACATGTCGCGTTCTGGAAAATCACAATGCATTTCATTTTTTGCCAAGAACCTACCTCTGAAAAATAATTAATGTTTTGAGACACATAACACTGAATGCTACATGCCATGAGATGTGTCGATCGTCCGGCAATCTAATACAGTACAGACAAAGTTTATTTGATAACGTTCCGGAGTATAACATTAAAAATAAACCGATGTAACAGTTGCGTTATAAGTTTGGCTCAGTATATATTGAAACAAAAATAAAAACATGTTAAGAGGTCGATCTAGACAAGTAATAAACTGAGTGTAAGTACATGTCGAGCTACGCTTCTTCAGTAACCATAGATTTTATTTGCTATTCTGTATGTGACCATTACAAATTGTTAATGTCACATTGCAAGAACTGGTACTTCATCGGGCATTTTTAATTCATAGTCAATGTCGAATGGGAATCTCGTGCGATTTTTTTGACGATTTATGACGACCTATACAAAACTTATCTATGGGGTACATGTATAACATTAAACCTGTTCGTCGCACTTACAGCCGCGTCAGAGTCGATTTATGACGTCATCAATATGGCGGCTATCTGACTAAATGTGAATTGTTCGTATTTCCATCAAAATCATTTGAAAACATCGCAGCATTGCCTTTTTTGCGAAGAAAATTTATGAAATGTATCTGATCATACACACGATAAACGAATTAAGTCGATGGGTTAAAAAATATTGCTTTATCCAGTCATACATTAGTTCGTGCATACGTCGGACATACGTTTTTCTTCAAAAAACGCCCACAACTTAAAGACCCCTGGAGCTAATTTGATGCACCCCCAGGACATTTTTTCATGGGTGCCAAATCATTTCCTGGGACCCCAGAAATACAAAGAATTTTTGTACTCAAAGATGAACTCAATTGCACTATGAAAAAATGCATGGTTTCCATGGCAACCGTTAACGAGATTCTTGAGCATGGGGTATGCATACAAAATTGATCATATCTCCATTGTTACTTATCCTAGACTACTGTATTTGGTCTCATTTTAAAGCTTAGACAAAGTCGTTTCTTTTTGTGGTAAGTAATGCAAATAATCTAATTTGCATATTCATAAATTTTTAATGAAAATATGAAAAATTGCAAAACGTCGTTAAAAATCCATAAATGATCTAATTTCAGGCCCAAACTGCCATTGTGACACTTTGTTATAGAACCAGTAATTTCATATGACAAATTTATTGAGGAACTGGCCCTATATGAAGATCACCTCATTTGCATATTCATGAAAATTAATAAAATGTCAAAAAAGTGAGGAAAAACGAGGGGAAAACTGTAACATTGCAAGGTGTTGCAAATATTATATGGCCTAACTTGCATCTCTGTGACAAATTCTCAAGGCTGTTAGTGTTGTCAGAGGGACCACCTTAATGCCATCAAATATTGTCCTCAGCAATAAAATCATTTGCATGATCTAAAATTACTAAGTGTTCACACCACTTCTCATGCGATTCTAAAGAATAGGGTGTACTTACAAAAATACTCATATTCCACCAACAGAATGTTCTAGAATACTATAGTTTGTCTGATAGTGATGCATGAACTGAACAATTTAACCTTTATACCTCATATTTAAATCACTGAATTCACTTATTCATGAAAATTAACAAAAATAAATAAAAAATGAAAAAAATAGGAACAGTAGGGGATATATGTAACAAAATCGCTCGTACCAGAGCTGTTTATCAATCCAGGATGCTGAAAGAGGTATTCAATGAATGCTATGGCAATGTACTATGGCCCTGAAGTATTATATAAGAATAACCTGATTTCTAATATCATGAAATTTAATGAAAACTAAAGAAATTTTAGAGAAAAGACAGTGAAAAAAATGGGTTAACCTACAAAATGACTTATATTACGGCATTCGAAAGTCATATAGTGCTACAAAGGCATTAAATGATGTCTATGGCAATATTATAACAGCCTGAACAACAATCGTGGAGCGGACTGGCGCAGTTGGTAGCGCATCGGACTTTGGGCCCCCGGTTCGATCCTCGTCAGGGGCGTCGTCTGTTGTGGCCTTGAGCAAGTCACACTTCCACAGCTCAGCATGTATATACATGTATGTATTATATGTTCTTAGTTAGTCGCAATATAAAGCTCTACAGAGCTTATGTTTATTGTTAATATATGTATGCGACTTTAAATAAAGATTAATAAAAAAAAATACGAGTCATTCGAGTCATTTTGTGTTAGTTTCGTGAGTTTTAAGAAAATCAACAAAATCTTTTGAATTTAGTGGGTGGGGAATACGCAACAATTAAGGGGTTATTAAGAAGAGCTATAATTGGCACCAAATGATTGCTAGGACAATGTTCTGTAACGATATAATCAGCTACTTTTGTTGTATGGATATTACTGAGAGCTTCATAAAGAAGAGAAAACGGGTACACCAAAGACAATCGCTCATATCTCAACTGACAATATCATTAGAATGCTGAAAATGGTTCCATTAGAAAGATGGGAGAATGCACTATGCCATGTAATACGATAACTTAACCACATGTTATTAGATTTTCTGAAAGTTACATTAAGTTTCGAAAAATATGAAAATTGAAGGCGGTGCCTCACCAAAATTTATTAAATCTTGTTTGCCAGAAAGCATGATTTATACATCTGAGCACATGACAATAAACCATTGTCCTAGCAATAAATTGGGACCATTTCGAGTCCTCCACGGCTATTGGCAGCTGAGATATAAGCAACGTTGTTGGTGTACCCCTTCATTTTTCATTGATTTTGCTATTATTTATTAAGATCTCGTTAATATCAATAGATCTACAAGAAAAATAGCTGGAAACCGCGGTATGACCCATACTTCTCATTTATATGTTAACTGCTCTTCAAGGATCTCAGTTCTACTCTTTTTTAGTTACCGAACATTGTCCTAGCAATCATTTATTACAAATTATAGCTCCCTATGTCTTTCAGTAACCTGGATACGTGCGTTTTTCTACGCATACCCCTTAATTGTTCTGTATATTTTCTCTAAATTCAAAACGTTTTGTTAATATTCTTAAAACTAAAACACAAATGACCCATACTTTATAGTACAGGATGGTATAATAATGCACTAGACACCATTTGATGTCATTTTTCAGCACCTTATGACTTGATTGCCGAGATACAAGTAGACACCATTTGATGTCATTTTTCAGCAAAAATATGACTTTTGATTGCCGAGATACAAGTTATTTTGTAAGCTAAATTGTTTGCTTCATGTATCACTATCAGACCAATTATAGTACTCTAGAGCATTCTATTGGTGGGATATAAGTATATTAGGAAGAACATCGTATTCTTTAGAATCGCATGAGGAGCGGTGTGGAAACTAAGTAATTTTACATCATACAAATATGTTTTCATTGCTGATGACAATATTTGATGGCATTAAGGTTGTCCCTCTGAAAACACTGACAGTTATGAGAACTTGTCACAGGGATGCAAGATAGAATGGATCCTATCCAATACCTTGCAATGGATATAATTTTTCTCTTGCTTTTCCTCACTTTTTGGCAATTTTATTATTCATGAATACACAAATGAGATAATTTTTATATAGGACCATGTCATTAATAAATTCGTCATATGATATTACTGGTTGAATAACCAAGTGTCACAACGACAGCTTGGGCCTATTATTACTTCATTTATGGAGTTTTAAAGATTTTTCTGCCATTTTGCATGTTTTCATGAAAATTTATGCATATGCTAATTAGAAAATTTGCAATTACTACCATAAAAAGAAATGGCCATGTCTAAGCTTTGAAATGAGACCATGTTCAATAATCTAAGATAAGCAACAGTGGAGATATGATCAATTTTGTATGTATACCCCCATCCTCAAGAATCACGTTAACGGTTGCCATGGAAATCGTGCATTTATTTTCATAGTACATTTGAGTTTATCTTTGGGGAAATTTTTTTTTGTGCATTTCCGGGGTGCCAGTAAATGATTTGGCACCCATAAAAATGTTTTGGGAGATGCAAGCTAGGTCAAATTAGCTCCCGGTGGACTTTGCATAGTTTGGCACTGTGTATGCAGATTTTGTCGTGACGTGGCTCATATTTTTAGTGCTATGCTCTTTGTGAGAGATTCTTTTGTGCTAAAATAGCTTTTATAAATACAATTGGTAAAATCCACCCATTTAAAAACAGCGAGAAGCTGGAAATCATTTTTTTTTCTGACAACATAGTATGAAAATGGTTGTTTAAAAAGCATATTATGAGTGCGCTGGTCGCCATTTTGATGACGTCATATTTCAGCCCAGACGCGGGTCTCAGGGCGACAAACTGGTTTAAATTGTTGCATATGCCCCAAAGTTTGATTTAAGGTAGGTCGTCACAAATCGTCATGAAATTCCCACGGGGCGATTTTTTGTGCCCATTCGACATTGAATATCAGTTTTACGTCCCTTTCAAGATTATTTCAGCTCATATGAGACGGGCCAATCAGTAGGTGGGCGAAAACGGGAGAACCCCGAGAAAAAACACCTGGTACACCCGCAAGCAGAGCTTGGCTTGTATCACATGTGGCCAGTGCGGGGCTCGAACCCGCACCAGACACAGCGGTTAGATGATCGAGTGATTAGGAATCAGCGCTTTTAACCGCTTGGCCACGGGGGGCGCGGGGCAATAATTGTTTCTATATATTCAGCACCAGTGATTGCCTTAGGATGCACAAATGACCATTTTTTGTCCAGAGACATGTAATTATTGATAAATGTGCCGCTTTGCGAGAAAACTTGGACTGTATTTTTAGTTTTTGTTTACCAGGACTTACACAATCGGCTTTAAAAAAAATTTGTGCTGTTGGCGCCTTATGTGTGTTTTCATAGTTTTAGTTAAGTTAAGGTAACTGAGTGGCCATCTATTGGGAAAATAGCTGCTCATTCGGCTTACGATATGTTTCATGGTATAAGTGCCTGATTGTTAGTTTGGTTTTTTCCCACCTCGGTTTTTGGAGTGGGAATCTTTTTCTGATTGCGCCTTTTCCTGATCTTTGCCTACTTGTACCTTTTCCTAAATCTCAAAAGGGGTTAAAGTTAGTAATGTTCTATAACTGGTGTAGCCAGAACCAGCCAAAGCCAGTGTTGGAAACCAAAACGAATAAAGTTGCCAAATTACAGTATTTCTCTTTGGCTCCATTTTGCCATATCTTCAGGGTCACTGAAGAGGTTTAAGTAGCCGAAACCGCGGTATGGCCCATTCCTTTTCTCATTAATATGCTCACTTCTCTTGAAGGATCTCAGTTTCATTTTTATTTGCTATTCCTGTAGCTGGTGATGTGCCGTGTGGCGGCCCTAAAAAGTCTCCCCGTACAATAGTATCAATAGTGCAAATTATGTTTTCCTTTTCTCCTTTGAGATCAGTGAGGGTATTCTGAGAAATCAGAAAATTCATTATCGGTTTGATTCATTTTCTAACCAGCGTTTTATATATTTGGTTCTGTTTGGATAATACTAGTCCTTGTATCGACTATCGTGTTGAAAGTTGCAAAATTACAGTATTTCCTTTGGCTCCATTTTGCCATATCTTAAGGGTCACTGAAGAGGCTTAAGTAGCCGAAATCGCGGTATGGTCCATCCCTTTTCTCATTAATATGCTCACTGCTCTTAAAGGATCTCAGCTTTATTTTTATTTTCTAAAAAAAAAAGTCGACTTCATATTTTTAACGCTGGCCATAAAAGCGCACATTTTGCCCGTATCAATATTATTATTATTATTATTATTATTATTATTATTATTTTTTTTTTTTTTTTTTATTTTTATTTATTTTTTTTTAATATTTACCTCATTCCAAACCCTGCTGGAAGGTCAATGATTGCCATTTACTTTTTGCGATTGGTTGATCACATCATATTTATCAAATAATGATACGAAGCCATTTTTCTACTATAATTATATGCTGTCAGTTTAGAGTACAAAGTTCTTGGATGCAACTTTGTTTTGTTAATCATCGGTGCCCCAGACGCACTGAGATGCAATACCTGATGTAATTAAAGTTTCAGATATATGCAGGGTTTCTGATGAACATAAGAAAATAAATCATGAACTGCAGACGACGCGGGTCTTCATGAATGACATGTTTTCGCTCTTGTAATGACGTTATGTCTAAGCTTTTACTGAAGACCACATGATCGGTCTTAATAGACTGAATAAGAGTAAAACTGAGATCCTTTATGAGAAGTGAACATATTAATGAGAAATGGGATATGCCATACCATGGTTTCGGCTTCTTAAGATGAGGGTGAGGTAAGGGCCCTGTAAAGCGGTTTAAGCCCCCCCCCCCAGTATATTTATACTACTGATTGTTCCAATGCGATACTTCTATTGTGGTTGTATTTGATTTATGTTTTGGAGTCGAATTTTTGTGCTGTTTTAACATTTTTGTACGTGTTCATAGTTTTAGATAAGTTCAGGTAACTAAGTGGCTACCTATTTGGAAATTGTTGTACGTGTTCATAGTTATAGATAAGTTCAGGTAACTAAGTGGCTACCTATTTGGAAATAGCTGCTCACTCGGCTTGTACCTCGTCAGTGGCAGTTTGCGACATGCAGCCAGAGAGAATTACTGTATTTTAGCATCTTTCAACAAGGTTGTCGATATAAACCTTGTATTATCCAAAGATGGCAAAATATTTTAATCTTGGTAAGAAAATGTATCTAAACCGATTATACATGTAATTTTCTAATTTCTCAGAATAACAGATCCTCACAGGACCAAATACCCTAGAACCCGAAATCCTGTATCTCGCATATTTAGCGTTGGAGGTGACATCTCCTGCTATAGTTGGTTTGAATGCATTTTTGGCTAGTCCTAACCTTCCCTAAGAAGGATTGGGTGGGCTGCTCTGGAATTTTTTTTTGGCACGATAGTCTAATCAGGCGATGTTGTATGGTACTGCTAGGAAATAAGCTTTAAATCTAATAAACATACAACTACATACCTTTCCATTATCCAGTCATTTTCCCTGTCTGTTTGACTTGCTTTTGTATTTTAAACAATTTTAGAAACTATTGATTTGATCATGAAACACCTGTATTGCTAAAACATATTTCTGTATTAATATTTTTACCACTTAACATGTAAAATTACCCCACCCACCTCAAAAATATGCATGTATGCGATTTTAATGTTAATCTTCTTATGGTTAGTTTGTTTTTAACAATCTATCCTCTTTAACATGTTTAAACAATAGCATGAAAAGCAATAAAAACTGTTTACTAAACTGTATGGACCTATACTTAAGGTTATACTTAAATGTGGTAATGCATCAATGGTATCAAACAACTACATGCGCATTTGTACTAGTGAATATTTTCACGAAGTCTTCGTTTGAAAATATTTCTAAATTAGACATTCTTCCTTTTCAATGACTGATTCAAGTTAATGGCAAAAGAAATGTGAACTAAGAACTGATAACTTGCCTCTATGCACAGGAGCGGTGGCTGCTATGCGACTGACAGCCCGACAAGACCATAACTAATTACCGAGGGTGTAATGCACTAAAACAATCCAGACTATAATTAAAAGTGAAGTTTGTGGCATTTTCTTAGGGCTGAATGATGCATATTAAATCAATTTATGTATATTTGGTAATGGCCAAGCTCAGTACAAACACAAGATACCAATTGTATGGACGCTTAAGCATTATTTCGGAATATTTCTGATTCTTACCTTACTAGATTCTTACCTTACTATGCACTGAAATCAAATATTGTCTCTTATCCACCTGTATCTCTCATATTTTGAGTTTGAGGTGACATCTGCTATAGTTGGTTTGAATGTTTTTTAGTAGTCCTCACCTTCCCGATGAAGGATCAAGTGGGCTACACTTGAATTTTATTTGGCATACTACTCAAATTCATTGATGTATGGAGGTAGTGCTATGACAAAAAGCTATATATCCTATGAAAAGTCTGCTAAAATGTAGTATATAAATTGGTTCTTGTTTCTTATTTATTAGTTACTTTCCAATGCATTGTATATTGTTTGTAAGCAAAAGTATAAGGTGCAGTCTCATTTTACTTTAAAAACCTCATGATCTTTTGAAAGTATGGCATTATTTCACACAGAATTTCCCCACCAACTTTAAGTGAGGGTGAGGTTATGGCCATGTAAAACCGGTTTAAGCCCGCCAGTAACTTTGTGTTACTGATCGTTCCAAGTCGATACTTCTGTGGTGGTTCTTTTTGTTTTATGTCTTGGTGTATAAAATTTTTGTGCTGTTGGCGCCTTATGTATGTTTTCATATTTTTAGTTAAGTTAAGGTAACTGAGTGGCCACCTATTGAGAAAATAGCTGCTCATTCGGCTTACGATATGTTTTCATGGTATAAGTACCTGATTGTTAGTTTGTTTTTTTTCCCACCTCGGTTTTTGGAGTGGGAATCTTTTTCTGATTGCGCCTTTTCCTGATCTTTGCCTACTTGTACCTTTTTAAAACTCTGCATATTATTGATACTCTGTTTCAAAATTTCCGAAGTATTACTCCCATTTAAATGAAACTATAAATTATATTATGTTATTATACATCACAGGCAACTGTGCAGAGCCTTAGCAAAACATGTAATTGGATGCCATTTGAAGCCTTACAGGTCAATTAGCAGCCAATTTACAGGTAATTTTGTGAGTCAATGTCTTATTTGTCTGCATTTTGCTCTTATTACTTAAAAATGTTGAAGGATAAAGTCGCACGATTTATATATCTGAATATGGACCAATAGAGCATTGTCTTAGCAATCTTATGATGCCATCTACATCTCTATAGGGCCATAAAAAGCCAAGACGCAGTAACTTTTGTACGTATACCCCTTCAATTTTTCCTCATTTTTTTCTCTAATTTTTCAAAAAGTACAAGTAGGCAAAGATCAGGAAAATGCGCAATCAGAAAAAGACTCCCACTCCAAAAACCAAGGTGGGAAAAAACCAAACTAACAATCAGGTACTTATACCATGAAAACATTTCGTAAGCCGAATGAGCAGCTAGTTTAAGTTTTCATAAATATTTTTGAAAACTGAAATCACAAAATTAATTTATTTGAACATATACAAAAAGACAGTTGTCTTTGTTATCATTTTGCGCCATTTTCAGCTCTTTATGGTCATTTGAGGCCATGATAGAAGGACTTTTGTATGTACACCCCATTATTATTTCCGCCTTTTTTCCCAATAAGTTTTACGCGTGCATAAAATTTTAAAAACATTTAATCGTATGGTTAATATATCTGAATACCAGCTAATGAGCCTTGGTCAAAGCAATCATTCAACACCATTTTCAGCTATTTGGGGTCACCAGAGGCCGAGATACAAGAACTTATGTTAGTATACCCCTTCATTTTTTTCTCAATTTTTGTTTAAGTATTTATGTTTTCAATAATGTTTTTGAAACTTGAAACCATATGAATAATTTATATTATTACACTCAAATAGATCATTGTCTAAACAATCATTTGATGCCATTTTCAGCTTTTTATAATCATTGGTTGACTAGAAACAAGAACTTATGTAAGTATACCCCTTTATTTTTACCGCATTTTTCCTCCATCTTCTATGCCTTCACAAAAATTATTAGCACTCAGAGTCGTTTTGATTTATACATATGAATACAAACTTATAGAACAAAGTTGCAGCAATCTTTTGACACCACTTTCAGCTATTCCGGTCCATCAGAGGCCAAGATATAAGATTTTTTGTAGCTATACCCCATTTTATTTCCCTCACTTTTTCTTTAATTATCTATGTTTTCAATAATATTTTTAAACTTGAAATCATTTTATTAATTTATCCGATTTCATACCAAAAGATAATTGTCATAGCAATTATTTAACACCATTTTCAGCTTTTTATGGTCATCTGATGCCATGATACAAGGACTTTTGTATGTATACTCTGTCATCGTTTCCACATCTTTCTTCTATATTTTTTACGTATTCATGAAAATCATTAATACATTTAATCATATGGTTTATATATCTGAATACCAACCAACGTCCCTTGATCAAAGCAATCATTTAACACAATTTTCAGCCATTTTGTGCCACCAGAGGCCGAGATGCAAGAACTTAAGTAAGTATACCCCTTTATTTTTTCCTCAATTTTTCTTTAACTATTTAGGATTTCAATAATATTTTTGAAACATGAAATCATATGATTAACTTATCTGATAACAAACCAATAAATAGTTGTCTACACAATTGTTTGATGCCATTTTCTGCTCTTTATAATCATTGTTTGACTAGAAACAGGAACTTTTGTAAGAATACCCCTTTATTTTTCTGACATTTTTCATCCATCTTCTATGCCTTCATAAAAATTATCACCACTTAGAGTCATGTGATTTGTCGAATATTATGAATACAAGCCCCTTTGGGAATATTAGTCTTTGATTTAGACTATACTAGTGAAAATTCTTGAAATTGCAGCAATCATGAATGTCTGGCTTTCGCTGCCAGTTTAAAGGGTCACTGATGAAGGTTCATTACCCGAAATTGTACAATATGGGCCAACTCTCTTTGAATGTTTTTACTGCTTCCAAAGGACCTAACAATTATATTTTATTAAAGAACAACGTCAAAGCAATCATGTGTTACCATTTTCAGCTATTCAGGCTCGTAAGGGACCAAGATACAAGCTTTTTTGTGCGTATATCCCTTTACTTTTTCCACATTTTTCCCATATCTTCTATGCCTTCATTAAAATATTACAACTTTATTAAAATATTACAACTTTGAGTCAATTCAATTCTATAAAGAGTCACATGATTTATGTATATGAATATAAGCTTATATATCAAAATCAAAGCAATAATTTGACACTATTTTCAGCTATTCATAAGTATACCCCTTTTATTTTTCCTCATTTTTTTTCTTTAATTATCTATGATTTCAATATTAGATTTAAACTTTTAAATCATAATGATTAATTAATCCGATTTCATACCAAAAGATAATTATCTCAGCAATTATTTTACACTATTTTCAGCTCTAAATGAGCATTGACTGCCTAGAAACAAGAACTTTTCTGTGTAGTCACCTTTTATTTGTTCGCATTGTTCCTATATTTTCAATGCATTCATCAAAAATATTAATATTTTAAGCCATAAGATTAATTTATCTAAAAACCAGCCTATAGAACCAAGTCTAAGTAATCATAAAACACCATTTCAGCTATTTAGAGCTGTCAGAGGCAGAGATACCAGAACTTTTGTAGGTATACCTCTTTATTTTTTCTATTATTTTGTGTAAGTGTTTGTTTGTATGTTTGTTTGTTTCATAACTTTTTCTTGACACTTTAAGCCTCATGATTATATATCTGACAGTGACAGACTTCACATTGTTTCAACATTTATTTCGATACCATTTCCAGCCTTTACCGTGAGAAGCTGAAGTACAATAACTTTGAACAGACCAAAAACGGTCAGCTGTTTATACAAATTCCCAGATAGGCACAAAGACAGAGTGTAATCTCGATCAATGATAATGTTTCAAATAAAAGTATCTAAAACGCAAAGCTATAGATAAATTTCGAACACGCACATTGCTTGAAAGTGGGTGGGGTAACTTGGCATGACAAAACCCTACATTATAAAGGATTTATAGCACTTTATGATCTTTAAATACATTTTGAATTGTGTGAAGTTATTCATATTCAAAGTATTTGCATAAATGTGCATTGTTTTATTTATCAAAAAAGCACAATGACCCCATAAATTATGTAAAAATCTGCTTTGTATGGAATGCGTATATTCCCATGGTACCTCAGAACAAGGTGTGAGTAAACCTATCTGCCAAAAAAATTTCCAGAGCAGCCCACCTAAACCATTTATGGGAAGGTTAAAACTATTCAAAAATGCATTCAAACCAACTATAGCAGAAGATGTCACCTCCTTCAAAAATTACTCTGGCTGGATTCTAGGGTAAAAGGAGTCATATGTAGAAAACATGTCCGTGCAATGAATACCCCCTTAAACCCCACTTTTATGTAGAAAAACTGGGGTATGCAGGGGTATATCTATTTTTCTTATTTTTGCACCAAAACATAGATTGTGGGTACTCGTTACTCGTTTGTTTTCGTTGACTTTTGATTTTACTAAAATCAGCATTGGTTATTTCGGACTAAGGAAAGGGTATAATACACGCATCTTAAATACAGGCGATGTCTGTATGCTCAGTTTTTAACCAAGTCATGATTGATTACTATGCTTCCTTCTTAAATTGCACATCGGTAGGTCGGGCGTCAGAAATTGTCCTGAATGAAAGCTATTCAATTTAGTAGGATGGATCCGGAGCTTCTTGTCTATTGCTTGGCCTACAGGAGTTCAATTGGTGTTTTTCTTCTGCTCCAGATTTTCAGCGATGCAGTTCGTCATCCAGAGACGTCACGTCCTGAGGCAGCTTATTATATCTGTAAGTCCTTGTTTTTGATTCATCATGGAGCATGGTGTTTTCGTTGTTATTGAGCCGCGCTTGGAAAAACCAACAATCTGCATAGGCCAAAACAAAGGCGCAGATCAGCTTCGCAGTCACTTATTTTCGCTACATGGATAGTACAATTCCACTTCTTTCTAAATCCAAAATTTCCAGCCTCTATCCATCATCTGTGACTGTACAGCCCGATTTGTGTTGGACCTGGTCGGAAACCAAAATTGTTGCTTTTCTCATGCATATGCTCTTTTTATACCTGGCCTCAAATTGGTACAGGATATGATGAAATCACGTTTTCGTTTTCATAGAGTATCAAGAGATTGAAATTTTGTAGGATTTCATTATGTTTTCAAAATATATTGAATCCAAAATGAAAACATGTTTTAAGAGGTCGATCTAGACAAGTAATAAACTGAGTGTTAGTACATGTCAAGCTACCCTCCTTTAGTAACCATAAATTTCATTTGCTATTCTGTCTGTAGCCGTTACAAATTGTTCATGTCTCATCATTACGAAAACACGCTCATGTAATATATAGATTCTTCTTAAGTTGTAAAAATTGAAAATTTTCTGCAGAAAAGTTTTGATATTTTTCGGTGGCGGTTCTAACGAGTACCCTCAATCTATGTTTTGGAGCAAAAATAAGAAAAATATGTATACCCCTGCATACCCCAGTTTTACTATATAAAAGTGGGATATGAGGGGGTATACATTTCACGGATACGTTTTCCTGATGCATAACAAAATAAATCATGAACCGCAGACGACGCGGGTCTTCATGAATGACATGTTTTCGCTCTTGTAATGACGTTATGACTAAACTGTTGCTGAAGACCACATGATCGGTCTTAACAGTCTGAATAAGATTAAAACTGAGATCCTTTATGAGCAGTGAACATTTTAATGAGAAATGGGATGGGCCATACCATGGTTTCTGCTTCTTAAGGGTGAGTTAGGGCCCTGTAAAACCGGTTTACCCCCCTCCCCCAGTAGTTTTATATTACTGATTGTTCCAAGGCGATTCTTCTGTTGTGGTTGTATTTGTTTTGGAGTCGAATTTTTGTGCTGTTTGAACCTTTTTTGTGTGGTTTATAGTTTTATAGAAGTTTAGGTAACTAAGTGGCTACCTATTTGGAAATAGCTACTCACTCGGCTTACAATATGTTCTCTAAGTATAAGTACCTAATCGCCAATTTGGATTTTCCCAACTCGATTTTTGGATTGGGAATGTCTTTCTGCTTGGGACTTTTCCTGATCATCGCCTACTTGTACCTCGTCAGCGGCAGTTTGCAACATGCAACCAAAGAAATTACTGTATTTTAGCAACTTTCAACAAAGTTGTCGATACAAACACTTGCATTATACAAAGATGGCAAAATATTTTAAATCTTGGTAAGAAAATGTATCTAAACCGATAAAATTTTTTTAAATTTCTCAAAATACCCTCGCTGACCTCACAGGACCAAAAGGTACAAGTAGGCAAAGTTCAGGAAAAGGCGCAATCAGAAAAAGATTCCCACTCCAAAAACCGAGGCGGGAAAAAAAACAAACTAACAATCAGGTACTTATACCATGAAACATATCGTAAGCCGAATGAGCAGCTATTTTCCCAAAAGGTGGCCACTCAGTTACCTTAACTTAACTAAAAAATATGAAAACATACATAAGACGCCAACAGCACAAAAAGAATTTAAACACCAAGACATAAAACAAAAAGAACCACCACAGAGGTATCGACTTGGAACGATCAGTAACACAAAGTTACTGGTGGGCTTAAACCGGTTTTACAGGTACCTAACCTCACCCTCAGCTTCTGCAGTGGTTCATAACTTTTAGTTAGTTCTTCGGAATCTCTAACTAATCGATGAATCATCAAGAACAAACAAATAAATCATGATAAACATCCTGATGAATCAAAAACCAGGACTCACAGATTGAGTAAGCTGCCCGACGATGGAGATCCCTGGGCGCCGAATAACCTACTAACTCCGGAGCAAAAGAAAAACACCAGTTGGATTCCGGTGGGCCAAGCAACAGACAAGAAGCTCCGGTCCCAACCAACTAAAAGAATAGCTTTAAGTCGGGGCCATCATAGAGTCTGACGCGCGACCCACCGGCGTACAATTAAAGAAGGCAGCATAGTTATCAACCATGATTGGGTTAAAAACTAAGCATGCAGACTGTCGCATAACATTCAAGTTATAACCTATACGTCTGTAACGTGTTATGATTTTTTCTGAACTGAAAAGAAAAATCATTTATTCCTTTAAGTTTCTTAAATTTGTAAACCAAATTTAAACCAATAGAATCATATGTAGAAAAGACGATCACATCAGGAAAACAAGTCCGTGCAATTAATACCCCCTTAAACCCCACTTTTATGTAGAAAAACTGGAGTATGCAAGGGTATACCTATTTTTTCTTATTTTTGCACCAAACATAGACTCGTTTCTTTTTGTTGTTGTTGTTGTTCAGTATATTATAGCGCGCCCCTTTTTGATTGATATATTATTATAAATTACATTTGCGTCCATTTTCACTTTTAAATTATTTATTAAGCAAGTGCGTCCAGAAATACTTCAAATGTTACCATTATCACTTGACACTCATTCCCTGTAAATATGTAATAATCAATTATCTCACAATCATCTGCCACATGATTTAAATCAACGTTTGAGCTAGTTTTTGGATAAGTGTTTGTTTGGTTTGAATCTGAACGTCAAAGTCAACATTATGTTTATCTTGTCATAAAGGATCCGCAGGATCATGCGTACTTATAAAGGTGCTGAGGAGAACTTAAACTGCCATGAACATTGAATCCCTACCTGCTATACAAGGAGTAAAGTGACCTACCTGAACCGCCGCTCTCCCTAAATAGACGAAGGTTTACGCGAAACAATATGTACATATCTCATACTTGCAATTGATCAGTTTAACTACAGTAAGTTAATAAATAAATTTCTTGTCCGCCTAGTGTATTTCATTTGGGAATTCAAATTAAAACATTATGATTCCTGTACCTTCTATACTTACAGCATCAAGTTCTAATTCGTGGCTAGCGTTCCCTGCGAAGATCCTTTAAGTTGTGCAGGCTACATGGCAGACAATCTGTATTTGTCTACAGATTTATATAAAAATGACAGAATTTTATATTTATTCAGACGTTTCCATTGGTAAGATAACAAGTCTTTCCTCCACATTCTATACTTATCGATAGTTTTTTCATTTGTAGCATTGCCTCAGTTTAATATGGCTATTGCACGGAATGTCGGATGGAATGATGTATTTTTATCAATATTCTAACAAGTTGGCTTCTTTAAAAAGAAACAAACGTAAAGGTCAGCAGCAACCAGAGATACCAGTGAAGCTTGTTTTTGCCAGATTTTCAATGCTGATGTTTCCCTGATTCGTTATTTATTTTGGTTGTTGTATGTTTCGGTTTCGTTTCATATACGCGAATTTCGTTTCATTTTATGAAAGACAGACCAGTGTGTGTATCTTTGAAACCTAAGAGTCCCTAAAGGCATTGGTCAAGATTTCTGGTGTTACGGATCAAGGCCAATTCTAACGGGAACACGATTTTAGTCAATCTGTCGATTTGTAGAAAACTATAATAATTTGCAGTACGGTGAGTATGTTACAGAGTTCTGAATTTTGACATGCAGCCCCACTCTCGGACACAGACCCAAGGATTAAATGTGATGAACTAAAAACCAGCCCTATAGAGTACCTATAGTCCCCGTACCCCACACCATGTTCCAAGATTATATGCTGTATTATAAGAAATCGTTACGCTCGAGACTGCTACATGTCAATAGTCATATACCGCAGTTTGACGGAGAGTGTCAACAAAGAATAAATTAAATTGGTTATGGTGAATTGTCTAGTGAGCATAGACTGGTTCACTAGTTTTTATTTTCAAACGCGTTGTTTGACATAACGCGAAATAACCATAGAGCAGTCGGCCATGGGTACACTTTTCTTCATATTCAAAGTAAACACTGTGGAAAAGGTCCTGAGGGACCTTTTACAATAATCTAATGCATCTTCTATTAAATTTGGTCAAACTGGCTGGCGTCGCTAGACAATCACTTTGAAGGTAACTGAATAACAATGTTTTGAGTAGGAGCTTTCAACTTGTTTCTTAAATACGTTGTATAGGCCATGACTGATTAAAGTGATGTCTGGTCATATACTACTCAAAATTTGATAAGCATCAGAGTTTAATGACAATTTCAAAGGAGCAAAGATGAGGTCTCATTTGCTTTTTCTTAGATAATGCTCTGACGTTTCAGACTACCAGAAATTTTAAGCAACATTTTTTTGCAATTTAAATAATCCTGAAATTATGGCATTTTTCTTGAAGTCCAATGATGGACTAAACTTCCGACTTGAAATTGTTTTATCTGCGAAAGTCAGGCTAGAATGCATTCTGGCATATATAAGCATTGCGGGATAAAGGCTTGATTTCAATGATCATGTACATGTATGAGCTTAGTTTGAACAGAATCCCTGTTTTGTCTAAATTTAAATTTTACTGGGGAAATGTACCATTCACTGTGGCAGGACACTACTTTTTTTAACTGCCTTAAATCGGCATCTTTGAGACATTTTCTAACACAGACGGTGCTGACATTCTTGCTCTTTCGGGATTGATATTAAATTTGGGTGTTTCGGAGTGTTTTACACTGCACATACACTCTACTGTATGAAAAAATCAAAATTTCGTACGTTTCAACGAATAGTACGAAATATTTGTCTTTGCGCTACGGGAGCGCACCAAAATTGTAGTGTACTTGCCTTATGCAGGGTGTATTGGTTATGTATGCACGAGTGAGCGATTTTACTGTAGTTTGTAAGGTCAGTTTCTAGGCGGCTCTCGAAGTGGACAGTTTTGAACCAAAATTTGTATAGATTAGATGATCTTAAGGTGTTAGACTGCCACCTTCCCTATAGAAGGAGTATACTGCATTGCATGTAATCTACAGCCTTTTTACCAGCTAGAAAAAATAAGGGCTAGTTGGATGTTTTTGCTGGGCGGCGGGTATTCTGTACGGGGTCAAGATCATCCACAGTAGGCCTCTGAAAGTGACCGAGCTATTAATTAACGTAAGCAATTCGGGCAAAATCCAGTGCCTTCAATTTGGCCTGTTTTCTCCAGGAGCAACTTCTGCTTTATCTACCCTTGACGTCAAACAAACGCTTTACTACTGTCACTTTCTCATGTTCACTGTTCACTTCAATAAAGTGCGCCAAAATGCATCAAATGTGTTGTTTTGATTTGTTGCCGAAGCAAAGAAAAGACTAATACCTTGATGCTTATCAAATTTTGAAATAGATAGATAGATAGATAGATAGATAGATAGATAGATAGATAGATAGATAGATAGATAGATAGATAGATAGATAGATATTCCCTTATTCACTCTCTTATCGTAGGAAGTGTTTCAGACCTCCTAGGTTCAATGTTCTATGAGAAAAATTGAAAGTTTCAAATTGACATTTAAAGGAAACTACTCCCATTTTACAACGTGTTGACACTCATAATAATTACAATTCGTAACAAAAGTCATTATTGCAAAGCTTTAATCAACTGAATTGTAATAAATATCCATATGTGGTCCGCGTAAAGCTGACTTTTGCTTGAAATTAAGCAGAAAAACAATGCTTTTAAAGGACAACACTACAATTCTGTTAATTTTCCAATACCTTTTCACGCTGTCGTGTAAACTTTAACTGCATCACCCGCAGATATAAGGTTAAATCATAAGTGCTACCTTTGTATCACAGAAAAGTTTCAACCTTTTCGACACTAACACGCAATATTAACATTTTTATTGCAATCGCCCTAGATGAAAGTATCTTTCTTGATGTTCTTCATTTCCCAATGAAAAACATTAAGTCACGTGATATAGAGGCCACGCCTATGGGCGGGGCGACGTCAAAACCAATCCAGTAACGTTGTTTGTTTACTCTTGTGGTCTTGACGTCGGTCGCGTATCGTCATGGCGTTAGGCGCGAAAATGACGATTTGGCTGTTCCAAAATTACGTTAAGTCGGATTTAATGTCAAATAACATGAAAATGAACGGTGATATGCACAATTAAAAATCTGATACTTGATTGATAATATAAAATGAAAATATAAGTATTGAGATTCAGATTTTAGCTTTCACTGGATGATAAAAAACATTAGCTGTTTTAATGTCTCCGAGAAGCCCTTCGGGCTTCACAGACATTAAAACAGCCTAATGTTTTTCATCATCCAGTGAAAGCTAAAATCTGAATTTCAATCCTTAAATGAATGCGTACTAGTACTTGCACTTTTTGCTTATTGTACATCGGCTGAACTGAAGAGTTGAGCCGCATCGAATGTTTGCCTTACTTCAATCCGGTTTGTATCTTAATTTCAATCGATGCAAAAATTGTAAATTTCATTGGATAAAAATATTGACATTTTTAATATTTTCGCTCAAAATATACACTTTGGGTACATGTTAGAACCGCCTCGCCGAGGAGGTTCTAACGAGTACCCACAATGTATGTTTTGGATCAAAAATAAGAAAAGTAGGTATACCCCCTGCAAACTCCAATTGTACTATATAAAAGTGTGGTTTGAGGGTGTTAACATTTCACGGACATGTTTTCCTGGTGTATATCTTGGCTCACGTATCAAGAAATGAATTATAAGAATAAGATTTAAAATTTGTAGGTTATCATAATAGTTTCTTGCCATAATTTGAAAACAAGGAACGTATTGTAATAGAGACAAGGTATAAATCAAGTGCTATAAAATGTCAAACTGCCCTTCTTTATGCTATTTAGCAACCATGCATTTCATTTGCAAATCAGTCTGTGACCGTTACAGATTGTTCCTGTCATATTATGAAAACGTACATAAAGATGTACATGTACGTCAAATGCTATTTTGGGATTATGAGTTTGTGGTTTTATATACCAGTGTACATAAATATAGTCTTTGATTGGAAAGGAATGAATAGATAGACATCCAGTTTGTAATCTGATGATTTTTATGATTATATTTGGGAAATAACTGCTCTAGCTTCACCGTAATACTATGCGTTACGAAAACACGCCCATGCAATAAACAGATTTTTTTTTTTTTTTTTTTTTTTTTTTTTGTAAAATGAACACAATCACTGAAAAAAAAAAAAAAAAAAAAAAAAAAAAAAAAAAAAAAAAAAAAAAAAAAAACACTGATAATTGTAATATTTTGGCTCAAAACATTTACTGTGGGGGTACACGTTAGAACCGCCTCACAGAGTACCAACAATCTATGTTTTGGAGCAAAAATAAGAAAATAAGTACGTGGGGTTATCAAAAATTGCGTGGACTTTCAGTTGACGATAAACTTGCTTAAATTCACTAGATTCTGAAAGTTTGGTTAATCTGAAATGTTTTATTAGCAGTTGGTGATGGTTTTACTTACCCCACCCTCCCCATCACGGAGCACATCAAAAATGACGTTAAGCTTGGCACTGAAGCATCGCATTTATTTTGCGTTTTCTTCAAAACGGTTTTGCAGATCACAGCCAATCGTGCCATGTGTCTTAATGAATCCATAACAAAACAATTTATGCTTGCTCAAAAATTACGGTGGAGCGGTTGTGCACCTGCGTTGTTTTGCTTAGGTATACATGTTTGCTTTTTCAGAATGTTTAAGCGATTTCTGAATTTCATGCAACACAGATCAACCGGCAATATTGTACAACTCCCATTTGAAACATATCCTAATTTCTTATTTGCAGGTAAAATTTCAAGGTACTTTGATAAAGCATTACAAATGAAACATTGCATGCACGTTTGAACAAATATGACCAAAATAAATAATAGAAATTCATATCCGTCATTTAAAATGTTCTAACGCCTAAATCATAATGTTAAAAGTCAGCATTAATATGCCCAGTCCAAATTTATTCTCAAATCAAGGCAATACTTTTATACAGACTGATAATTTAAACCATGCTCCAAAAATGGACAAGTTTTTAACATACTTTGAGCAGTAAAAATGTAAAAATCAGTAGCCCTAAAAAGCACATTTTATGGTTCAAAATCAAAATGTTTTTGAGTCGACGTCACTGACGTAATAGGAGTGCTCCATTATGGCGGAAGTGGGTGTTTTCATTTCACAATAATTTTGTAACGGATGAAGGGATTGTGATGACATTTTGCACACTGCTGCATATTACATGGGTCCATGTAGATTGAAAGTTTGAGTGGAATCGAGTCATACAATCAATCATAAGTTATAAGAAAAGTCCTTGTAAGTTTTGATAATCCCTCGTATTCACCTGTAACCCCCAGATTTACTATATAAAAGTGTATACATGTACATTATACGGACATTTTTCATGATGTGCACATGTTGTACATGCACGTGTGTGTTGTAGCTACTTTTGCGTGAGTTGCGTGGACTGTTGTTTTTTTAGATTAAGAAAGCTTCTGGTTATAATATCAAAGGAATGGTATAGCATTCGTGTCTTTTACAGACACAGCCTTTTCAAGACTTTTTCGCATAATGTAAAATACAGTTTATGTCGTGGCAAGACCAAAATTATTCAAATATTCTGCATGATATAAGATGATCCCCTCATGAATAACAATTATAGATGTCTTGATTCTTACCAAACTTAATTTGTCCTTCAATCATGCCAAATTCAACACCCGGTCTCAAAGGAAAGACAGCATTAATATTGAAATTACTGGCACGTAGAGTTCAGGGGCATATATTAGACAGTACTCAGATCTATCTGGTGCACTAATACTTATCCATAGTCCAAGTTGAGGCTTTCGTCAGGCGGATTTGTGTTACGTTTCGCGTTCCATTAATGTACCTTCCCAAATTTGAAAAATTCAGCACATGTATACTCTTCATCTCAGTTGAATGTTTTAATCGATCCCAACTGAGATCATGCATCAGATAAACATGTCCGTGCAATGAATACCCCCTCAAACCCCACTTTTATACAGTAAAACTGGGGTATGCAGGGGTATACCTTTTTTTCTTATTTTTGCTCCAAAACATAGATTGTGGGTACTCGTTAGAACCGCCTCGGCGAGGCGGTTCTAACGTGTACCCACAATCTATGTTTTCAAAATTGTTCTCATGAAATTTTCAATTTTTACCGGTGAAAAAAATCCCTGTATATTGCATGGGCAAGTTTTCGTAATGAAAATATGTGCTTAAGTAATTATTCACGGTCGGAGCTCAGACTTTATGACAGTTTCGCGTTAATCGTGGGTTCAATAGTAACTGTGAGTTTCAGACCCGGTTATCATATCATCACGCTTGCACTACAACTATGAATAGAAACTACCAAAAGCTGCAAATATTGAGGATGTTCCTACCTCTTAGCAACTAATGTCGTTAAGAAACAAAACATTGTAGTTCTTCTTAAACTTTAATGACCTACTTGGCACCTGGTAATCTCAAATCCAGCAAGCGTCTAATAGAATATTCCTTAAATGAAACGGGGATGTAGTTTTCTGCATTTGATTAATGACTATTCAAACAAAACATGAAAAGCAAACATACTTTGACTGACAAACCCAACGTGTGCTAACTATCGTCACTTGCGCTACTTATAGCAAACGACGTCTTTATTCTGCGATTATTGACACTTAAACAAAAACTATTTCATATAACATGAGGATGATACTACGAATTTCTTTTTTCTCTTATTATAATCAAATGGTCCAAACTGTGATTCATTTTAAAGACGCAATTTTTTGTGCGCTAAATACTGACTCATGCATTTAATATATAATACAGGGGTAAGTCACTCAAAGGCAACGTAATTTCCCCTACTTACAACATACTTACGATGGTCTTAAGATAACCACCTTAAGACTTACGCCCTTGCTTTTTCCTAGGTGGTAAAAATGGAAAATTTTCAGTAGAATGTTTTTTATATTTTTATTATTTTTGCTTAAAACATAGACTGAGTGTACATGTTAGAACCGCCTCGGCGAAGCAATTCTAACGAGCACCCACAATCCATGTTTTGGAGCAAAAATAAGAAAAATAGACATACCCCTGTAAACCCCAGTTTTCTATATAAAAGTGGGATACGAAGGGGTATATGTTTCACGGACATGCTTCCTGATGGTGGAGCACAAACCGTTTCGTGCATGTGAACTATTTCAGAGAATATAATACCTTTACGTTTAATATAATTGCCTACTTTTACCTTTTTATCAAAACTCGTTCACTCACGCTACGTTCAATGTTCTTTGAGTGAAATAACAAGTTTTCCAAATCGACATTTTAAAAGAAATTACTCCCATTGAACAACATTTTAGCCTCTATAATAGATGTCGTTCCAACTTAGCTAATGTTACAGAATCATCATTATAACGCTATAATCAACCTAATAGTAATCAAATCTCATGCCTAAAACAGATAAGAAGTAAAAGAATGACTTTAATGGAAAACACTACACTTTTTTTCTAATTTCCGTTGACCTTTCACGGTGTCACGTAAACTTTAACGACTTTGGTCACGGTTTGCAATTACCTAGCATGATGCTTTATTCACACACACACAAAAAAAATGTTTCGACTCTTAGGACACTGACACGCAATGCGTGACTCGTCTTTCCAACAGAATGTCGACTCTTACTTCAGTGATGATCTGTTAAGGAAGTATAGTGCTAGGACCTTCCTTTGGAAAATACCTCCTGTAGCGCTCGCCGTATGTTCCTATAATACGACTATATGTACGACAGGATATCCAGATATCCCATTGTAAGAAACATTACACAAATAAGTTTTTTTCTCAGACCATTGACGAGTTTTAATATCGACAAAGTTTTAAATGGCATAGTACATGCGGTTTGTAGTTATTTCCTGTTCAAATTTCTTAAACATGTTTTTTTTTTTTTTTTTTTTTTTTTAGCCAACTTCTGGTTATCTCATTAAACGCATGGTATATTAGTCGTTTTTTACGGCTCACTATATTCAAGCCTTTAATATGCATATGTAATACCAAACTTATCTCTCGGACGACCATTATTTAAAATTATCAGATCCCAGATGAATTATCATTATAGATTACGTTGATTCGTACCAAACTTCGTTCGTCGGTCAGTCATACCAAATTCAACACCAAATCGCCCGGGAGGAACAACAGTAATATTGAAATTACTGTCAAGCTTAGTTCAGGGACATGTGTAACGCACAACTCGTACACACCTGGTGCACTTCATTACGAAAACTTGCCCATGCAGTAAACAGAGATTTGTTGAGCTTTAAAAATTGAAAATTTTCAGCTGAAAAATTTTGATATTTTTCTTATTTTTGCTCAAAACATAGATTGTGGGTATACGTTAGAACCGCCTCATATTTATTTTATTCGAATTTCACTGAACTACATATTTGAGGAAAAACATCTGAATAAAAGGTAAAACTGCGTTCCTTTAAGAGCAGGTATAAAATTTATGAGAAAGAGGTTTGGGCCATACCGCGGGTTCGGTTACTCAAGCCTCATCAGTGACCCTATAAATCTGGCAACATGGAGCCAGAAACAATTATGTGTTTATATCATTCATATTTTGTATGTAAACAAACTCATATTAAATGAATTCATTACAATGTATAAACGTTTTGCATGATAATGTTACACTATTCTGAAATTCTGCCAATTTTCATCTTCATTGTGCCATTATTGTCTGAAATAAAACAACACTTTTTGCCTCCTAAGAAGGGCGGTCCTCATTTCGTTTATTTCGTTACTAACCCTGCTGGGGGTCAATAATTGGTCAATATTTCTCCAGTGATAATCTGGAAAAACGAACTAAACAATTTGTGACATTTCATTTATTTTTGTCAATTGGCTGACCCTACTATCATATTAATCAAATAATGATACTATGTTATGTCTCCACTATCATACACTGACAGTTTCGATACAAAATGCTTGGATGCTGCTTCGTTCTCATCGCCGTCGGTGACCCAGACGCACTAAGAAGTGTTATTATACTGACGTCAACAAAAAACGCCTCAATCAACTTTGACACGTCATACTGCCGAGATTAACAACTTTGATTATTTTAAATATTGGCAATATCTTTTGCTAACCTTTTACGCATTCGGAAATGCTAAAACGGAATTATTCAGACAGCTGCTTGAAAAATGACATGTTGTTAAAAACATACACCCCTCGCAAAATTCCTATTCTGATCATGAATCGGTCAATGAAGCATCGCTTCGTTTGATTACTGAAAACCAACACATAAGCCCTAGAGTGGAATATCCATACGTGACCATAGGTTGTTGAAACACATTTTGTGAAAACCGAATTTCGTTCTATAGCGTTATTGACGTCACTGTAGCTAATGATCGATGCTTATATGGTAATCGACGTCAAAATGGTCAAAAAGTTTTCAAAGGCTATCCTGACATTTTACAAAGAAAAGTTTTTATTATTACCTCTACTGCCTTTCAGCTTGAAACGAACGTCCTTAAGGATAATGTGCATTTGACGTTTAGGAAATTAAGCGAGAGAATACCATTGCTCCACTATTGGCTATTCATTTGAAATAAGGCGACTACTTTATAAATATTAACCAAAGGTGTGCATCCGAATATAACGGCATCGTTTTTGAAATTTTCATCATTTGAATTCGTAAGCAGAGGAGGCGTCGACGTCAAAAAGATTTTGTCACAGAAACGTCGGCAAAAGAGCTCCGATTTCAAAAACCGATAGATTGAATCTTATGTCGAAGCGAAAGATTGTCCCGGACTATGGAATTGCTTCGAACGCCAGAAACCGAACACTGTATCATTTTTTCGTTCCGTCTGTTTCTTTTCTTGTGAAAAGTCCCTATGCTATTTTCAGTTTTTCAACTTCACGTAGTCCAGTAATGTTACGTTTCAAAAGTTTGATGTTCTTAAGTTTGTAAAACGACTTTGCACGGCTTTTAAGAATTTTTACTTCAAAAACATCTGTATAATGACGTCAGTATGCATTTTTAAAAATGGCGCACCAACGCAAGTTTTGAGAAAAGTGCGCATCTACCCAAATACGGTTTATGCTACATCATGGGAGATGACGTAAAATTAGGAAAATGCAAATTTCGTTCATATTGTGTATCTATTGGCCAAGTTATGCAACATCTTCGATGAGGCATTTTTTCTTGACGTCAGTATAGTAAAGTTTCAGATATACACTGAAAAAAAGTTATAAGAGGCCACTTTTCAAACTCATTTTTTGTGTCTAAGACATGTTCAAAATTGCCCGATTTTTTGCCTAAAGACGTGTTTTTTAAGTAAGTCAACTTCCAAAGTGTTCAGAAATAATTTTCTTTCACTAAACGCGTTTTTGGAGGAAAATTGCAAAAATCAATGTTTTTGAATAAAAAATTGGATATTGCACAACATTTATTGAAATGATGTACGGGTGTCATCAAAATAGCCCTTCCGGCTTCGAAAAACATCAAACATTCGAATTTTCTCTACAGGTAGACTTTTTACGCATTTTTAAAATCGCTGTTTTTGATATTTTTTGGAAAATTCATTTTTGTGCATCTTAAACATGTTAATCCCTAATAAATTCACTTGATGAGGCCTGGAAATGAGAGATGTAACCCGAATGAGCTGTTTAAGACTATTTTCGAGGACAAACAGGTCACGACTGCCGCACACTTCCGGTTTCAATGCCAATTTTTAACGAACAAAATAACGAGATTGGTGGATGATTTTTTAAATTTTCAAAATTGATCGGAGTCTAGTATTAGACCTTAATAATCGCTGAACATTTCAATTCCATACTGCTGATAATAATGCAACCAGAGATGAACAAAGTTTGTATGCAGATTGCTTGCAAAAAGCTGAATTCCTGTTATTGATGTTATTGTCTTCTTGCATGTACAAAACAGAAACGAAAATTCTTATTGCAGCAACACATCTGACTTAATTTCATCTTGCATCATGGCAGTCAGTAGTACTTTCAAATAAATTAAAATGTAAAACACAACGTCATAATATGACATTTAATTTGATGTTAATAAAGTGTGACTTTTTGAAAAGAGGGTACCTTTACTCATGCTTCGTCTGTGTGAGAAATATCAAGCATTTTGGAATGCAGAAACTCACAGAGACACTGTAAGATGTTGTTGTTTTCATTTGATTATGAATTTTAATTGATCGTATTTTACTTTCTGAACTAGAACCAAAAATATGAGGTGGCCTCTTATAACTTTTTTTCAGTGTATAGACAGGGTTCCTGAAGAACATAGGAAAATAAATAATGGACCGCAGACGACGTCAATCATCATGCATGTCATGTTGAGGTTCTGATGCTATATTTTAGAAATATGTTTTAGACCGCATGATCGGCTTTTTGACTGCATCATAGATGGAACAATTGTTGTTCACAATGTACATGACGGTGGCTTAGGACTCCTATGTAATAACAGTTTTAAAGTTGTACATTGCTGATCACAGTTGTGGTGCTTTAAATGGATCTTTAGCACTGTCATATGCGCAATTTGGCTATTAAACTAAATTCGCATCCTAAAAACGCATGTAGACAAAAATAAATTCATTATCAAGTATTGATACAAAACGAACGTATCGTGATCATTCATAACTTTTCTAAAGTTATTGCTATATATCTGCAACTGATATAATTGTTATCATAGTTGCAGTCATTCGTCACAGAAAGAGTGCTAATTTCTAAGTATTTGGCCCTAGCTTTGTTTCACACTCGGGTAGTGCATAAAAGTTCTGCTGTCACTCTTCAATCTACTATCCATAATAAGTTCAATGCTTAATATCGTCTGCACATTTTTCTTCCATTTGTGTAATTTTATTTGTCATAATTTCATCAAATAGCATCATATGATACATTATGTCTAGTTTATTATTTCTTGTTTCAGACATCTCAAATAAAATCGCTGCAGTTGATTTCGTTAAGTAGGTTAATTATTCATCAGAATTAGGTTTTTGACAGTTTAGAATAATGTATTCTCATAATTGGTCCCTTCTTTATGAAGGAAATGAAACCGTACTTTTGAAGTGGATGATAAATCCGGCTCATGGCATCGACAACAAGATGTTAAAAAGAATCAAAATTGAATGAAAACATGGAAATATTCTCAATAAACTGAAAGAAATTCCATACCCTACGGAACAGATGAGCAATGCCACACCAGCTATGAAGTTTATCGACCACATGAAACTGACTTATTACCAATGCAATCTCTGTTATTCCTTGGCGTTTCAAGGCTCTACAGCTGTTGTAGTTCTCCGCGGTTGCCAAATACAGGTCGTGTTTGGAACTGCACAGTAAAAATGGACAACGCAGAACATCACAAACTATACTGAGTTCCACAACCAATGCAACTTTATTTTCCTCTTATCTTTTAATTTGGCCAATTATCTGAAGCTTTTGTGCCCAATCAGCATTAAAATGACTCGAACATCTTTGTGCGTTATCAAATCCAAGATTGTAGTGCGCAACCGCGCTAACATGCCTCAGGGTACAAAAATGCATTTTCCGAACCTCGCATGCGCGGACTCGACACTTTTCAAAACAACGCTTTGTAGGTCGTCCAATGAGAGTATGGCAATTTCAATGTTGAAAGCTGAGGCTTAAAGTCAGAAATTGCGATTGATTTTCAGTAACCGAAAATAATTGTTTGTTTTTAGGCGTTCAACGTCACTTGGTCACGTGGTCGACGTCACTGCAGATGTCAACCATATGCATCATTTTGTGAAGCCTTATTGAATAATGTGTATTACAGTCATGGGACATTCGTGTTTCGCTGCTACAAAAAAGGGTGGTTTGCACAGTTTAACAAGAAATTCGTCAAAATCGCTAATTTCCTTCATTCTTGAACATTACAATTTCGTGAATTTCGTGAATTTTTACTCAATTTTAGGCGAACGAAAAACGTTTGACGGCTGATTTGCAAAGGTCGTCTTTGAAAACGGTTGTGCTACATACATGTATACGTGGAATTTCGGATAAATCGAAACCATGCCCCTTGAGTCAAAAATAGCCCCAACCCATGGTCATTAGCTCCCATAGATATACAATGGGACAAACATAAAAAAAATCGTTCATATTGTGTGTGTAGCAATGTATAGTGCTCTTCTTTATAAATCCTGCTAACCGTGCCCCTGGGGTCCCTACAGGCCACGTCATTACCTTCCATGGGCTAATAATAGAAATACATGGTAAATCATCCTAAAAAGTCTCCCCGTACACCATCCATAGTGCAGATTATATTTTTCTTTTGATCCTTTGGGATCAGTGAATATATATGAAGTATTTCAAATTTTTATATGTTAAGAATCATCTTCTTAACAGTATTTTGATTATTTGGCCCATTTGGGAATTTGAGTCTTTGATTTAGACTACACATATGTAAATTCTAGAAATTCCAGCAAAATGTCTGGCTTTCGCTGCCAGTTTTATAAAGGGTCACTGATGAAGGTTCATTACCCGAAATTGTACAATATGGCCCATCTTCTAGCTTTGTATTTTTACTGCTTCCAAAGGATCTAACAATTATTTTTATTCTCTAAAACTGCAAGACCAAAACCAAAAGCTTGTATATTTGGTATGCAGCAACATCATGTGGGTTAGGGTTACATAAATCCTGCCAATCATGCCCCTGGGGTCAAATATGACTCCACATCGGGGGTCGGTACAGGACCCTGACGTTATACGATGATTTTTTTTTTCAAGTGAACCAAAATGTTAGACAAGAGGATAAACAATTCAGAGAGCTATTCTTTTGATGTAAGTAGGGCTTCCAGGTCAAATACCCGAGATGGCCGGTATACCCATATATGTTGAAAAAAGCACACACTTTGTCCAGTGTCTGTACTTGTTGACTTTCAGGTGAGCGATCGTTGCTACTTGTTTGAGATATTTTAGCATGTAAAACATAAAACAGACTTTTTCATAAAACATAAAACAGACTTTTTCATTTTTTTTTTTTTTTTTTTTTTTTTTTTTTTCTCTCAGCTGATCAGCGCTTTTGTTTTCGCACCATAAACAATTTTTCATAGTGAAAAATCTGGTTATCTGGATCTTTTTTTATAATAAACCAGAAAATGCTAGGGCAGATGCGCTTTATAAGGTTGAAACTCGCATTTAAATCTTGTCATTTTAGTTTCAAGGAGTGTTTTCGATTACCGCAGAAAACAGTAAACACGGTAATAAATTGCATCTACAGCGTGATGCTGTAGCTAAATGATTATTTCAACGCAAAAATCAAGTTAATGCCAATCAAAGCCCTCATGCTGTCTTTGTAAAATTGGTAGTTCTAAGAGAAAACTTCGATAAATATACATTGACATGTTAATGTCTTATTTGTTAATAACCCAAACGTTTTTATGTGTGTTCATTACAACCAATAACGGACAAAGACTGTGCCATATAATAAAAAAAGGTTCTTTTTGTTTTATGTCTTGGCGTTTAAAAGTTTTGTGCTGTTGGCTCCTTATCTGTGTTTTCATATTTTTTGTTAAGTTTAGGTAACAGAGTGGCCACCTATAGGGAAAATAGCTGCTCATTCGGAATACGATATGTTTTCATGGTATAAGTGCCTGATTGTTAATTTATTTTTTCCCATCTCAGTTTTCGGAGAAGGAATCTTTTTCTGATTGTGCCTTTTCCTGATCTTTGCCTACTTGTACCTTGTTAAATGAATTATTAAACACAAAGCTTATGTATGTATACATTTCATTTATCTGTTTATCAAAGTCAAAAAAAGCTGTAAATCACGAATATACTAATTATTTACAATGTTATCAGACTAATTACTTGTAATAAGATATTGATCAAATTGTTTATATAGTTAAGATAAGATTCACATGAGTCCATGTTTAATCAGTTTTGATCTAACTATTATAACCACCATGATGAATCAAAAACGAGGACTCACGGATTCAGTAAGTCTTTCATGATTTCCCGCAATGAAGTGTTTACGTATAATACCCCATATCAAAGGCTTAAATATGATACGACAGTTTACATACTTAGTGTTTAACCCAATCATGGCTGATAGCTATGCTTCTTTCTTAAATTGAACCCCAGCCCAAACCAACTAAAACTAAAAGCTCTAAGTCGGGGTCATCAAACATATTCTGATGCCCGACCCACCGGCGTGCATTTAAAGATGGTGACATAGTTACGAACCATGATTGGGTTAAAAATAAGCAAACAGACTGTCCCATTACATTTATATTATATAGTATACATTTGTAACGTAAAGGCGCTTTACATTTTCACAACGCGGTTTTACAAAAAGGTAAAACTAGGTTATGACCAGGGAATGGCGCAAACAGAAAAAAGTCTACGGCTTTGTATAGATTCAATTCTAAAATTACGTTTTTCCATGGTCTAACTCTTTTAATTTTATTCTAGACAGGTTAGTAAAGTTTCCGAGACGCCTCTATTTTTTTTCAAAATGTACGCGTTCCCTGCGCCAAACATTCAAACTAATTTGACTAATGACTGAACAGCATTCTGTCATGGTTGAGAATGTTCGACTTAATTGCTGTTTGATGTCAATACATGCCATGTATTGGAAATATCTCGATTTAATTCTTGGGAGAATAGAATTATGTTAACTCAGATATGAATTGTACAACTGTACAACTGACTAAAAAAGTAATAATAATGATGCATCTGTAGCTTTGCCAAATTTGGAAGCAGAAATTTTGGATAGCGTAAGATTATTTTATCTAATTATGATACCCATATATAATGTTTCAGCCGTACTGATTACCCTATTGTCAAATATAAACATCTTTGAAGTAAAACAAGTTGGGCAGGAATTCAAACGGTAGAATCTTGTGCATGTAATAAACACGATCCATATTAAAGAGGTCTATATGATACGACTATAGTAACATACTGTGCAGCAAACCACTTTTCGTATAAGCAGCGGATGAACTTTTGGCTTCTCATCCCATTACGAAAACTTGCCCATGCAATAAACAGAGGATTTTTGAGCTTTAAAAATTGAACATTTTCAGCTGAAACATTTTGATATTTTTCTTATTTTTGCTCAAAACATAGATTGTGGGTACACGTTAGAACCGCCTCGCCTCTACCCACAATCTATGTTTTGGAGCAAAAATAAGAAAAATAGGTATACCCCTGCATATTCCAGGTTTTCTATATAAAGGTGGGGTTTAAGGGGGTAGACGCTTCACGCACATGTTTTCCTGATGCTAATTGAATATGTATGCAAGACTAGACTTTTAAATAATATAATTGTTAGGTACGACCCACGATCCCTACATCTTAGATGTAATTTTGTATGAATTTGGTTTTTGCATAAACGTTTTATGAGTAAAAATGTACAAGTAGACAATGATCAGGTCTTCAAGGGTTCCCCTGAGAAAACTACGATTTACTTCTGGATTGTCCTTAAAGGGAAGCATTACTATTCGATTTCCGCATATGATTTTCATGAAACTTCACATGCCTCAAGATAACTGGTTTCTTGGACAAAAAGGGAAATAAAGATTAAGGAGTCACAGGCTTCGTTTCCATGGTATCAGAACTTTTTGGATGTGTCACGTGCATTTCAGAAGCAGACATGTGTTTTACTGAAAACACAACTTAAAGACACGATGAGTTTTATTTTCCTATATTTTGAAACTTGAGGCGATTGCAAGCAAAATTTACTTTCCCTCCATTTCTTTAAACCTGGAAAGAGTACATATTTTTGCGATATCTCATAAACTGCGTTAGATTTTCATTAAATTACACCAACAGCTAAGAATCATGTAAAATTTAAAATGAAATGGGGGTCACGGGATTGCGTCGGAAGATAAAAATGGTACAAACTATAACTATTGCTAAGATATCACATCCGTCGTAGACACAAAGAAAATTGAGCCTTGTGAATTGACGCTTCCCTCCCTGGTCACCAGCCAGTTTGGAAACATTCTAAACCTAAGAACTCATATGACAGACATTTATATGTTACATATTATCAATGTAATTGTGGAAAATGTATAGACAATATGATAAGACAATATGATTTACTTTATGAAAAGGTACAAGTAGGCAAAGATCAGGAAAAGGCGCAATCAGAAAAAGATTCCCACTCCAAAAACCGAGGTGGGAAAAAACCAAACTAACAATCAGGTACTTATACCATGAAACATATCGTAAGCCGAATGAGCAGCTATTTTCCCAATAGGTGGCCACTCAGTTACCTTAACTTAACTAAAAATATGAAAACATACATAAGGCCCCAACAGCACAAAAAATTTTTATACACCAAAACATAAAACAAAAAGAACCACCACAGAAGTATCGACTTGGAACGATCAGTAACACAAAGTTACTGGCGGGCTTAAACCGGTTTTACATGGCCATAACCTCACCCTCAGCTTCTGCAGTGGTTCATAACATTTAGTTAGTTATTCGGTCCTCGTGGTGAATCTCTAACTAGTCAATGAATCATCAAGAACAAACAAATAAATCATGATAAACATCCTGATGAATCAAAAACCAGGACTCACAGACTGAGTAAGCTGCCCGACGATGGAGATCCCTGGGCGCCGAATAACCTACTAACTCCGGAGCAAAAGAAAAACACCAGTTGGACCCCGGTGGGCCAAGCAACAGACAAGAAGCTCCGGCCCCAACCAACTAAAATGAATAGCTTTATGTCGGGGCCATCATAGAGTCTGACGCCCGACCCACCGGCGTGCAATTAAAGAAGGCAGCATAGTTATCAACCATGATTGGGTTAAAAACTAAGCATGCAGACTGTCGCATAACATTCAAGTTATAACCTATACGTCTGTAACGTGTTATGATTTTTCTGAACTGAAAAGAAAAATCATTAATTCCTTTAAGTTTCTTAAATTTGTAAACCAAGTCACCATAAAATTCAGGTTCCGAAAGGCCCTCACTTAAAAGCGTCTTTAACCCAACATTATATTTGGAAATCAATTCATAGTGTCTACGATAAAATTTAGAAAATGTTTTTCGAAGTTTATGATACCGATAGCCCTGTTGGAGAAGTTTTGCCGTTAAACATTTATTTCGAGCATTGAAGTCTGTAACATGATTGCAGACTCTAGCAAACCTAATAAGTTGCGAAATGTATACACCATAAGAAGCACGACGAGGAACGTCACCATCCAAAAAAGGAAAATTTACTATATCAAAATCAAAGTCATCGCGCTTATCATAAATTTTAGAAGAAACAAATCCATTTGCAACAGAAAGATGTAGATCTAAAAAGGGGGCTTCAGTATCTGAGAAACTATGAGTCTCCATTTTCATTTTTAGTTGGTTGGGGCCGGAGCTTTTTGTCTGTTGCTTGGCCCACCGGGGTCCAACTGATGTTTTTTTTTAGCTCCGGAGTTAGTAAGTTATTTGGCGCCCAGGGATCTCCATCGTCGGGCAGCTTACTGAATCTGTGAGTCCTGGTTTTTGATTCATCAGGATGTTTATCATGATTTATTTGTTTGTTCTTGATGATTCATTTACTAGTTAGAGATTCACCACGAGGACCGAAGAACTAACTAAATGTTATGAACCACTGCAGAAGCTGAGATTGAGGTTACGGCCGTGTAAAATCGATTTAAACCCGCCAGTAACTTTGTGTTACTGATCGTTCCAAGTCGATACTTCTGTGGCGGTTCTTTTTGTTTTATGTCTCGGTGTTTAAAATAATTTTGTGCTGTTGGCGCCTTATGTATGTTTGCATATTTTTAGTTAAGTTAAGGTAACTGAGTGGCCACCTATTGGGAAAATAGCTGCTCATTCGGCTTACGAAGTGTTTTCATGGTATAAGTACCTGATTGTTAGTTTGGTTTTTTCCCACCTTGGTTTTTGGAGTGGGAGTCTTTTTCTGATTGCGCCTTTTCCTGATCTTTGCCTGCTTGTACTTTTTTCCCCATACATCATCCATAGTGCAGATTATATTTTCCTTTTGGTCCTTTGAGATCAACGAGGGTATTCTGAAAAATCAGAATTCCATTACCGGTTTAGATTCTAACCAATGTTTTCTATATTTGGCTGTATTTGGATAATTCTAGTCTTTGTATCGATTATTCTGTTGAAAGTTGCAAAATTACAATATTTCTCTTTGGCTCCATTTTTTGAGATCAAAAGGGTCACTGAAGAGGCTTAAGTAGCCGAAACTGCGGCATGGCCCATCCCTTTTCTCATTTATATGCTCACTGCTCTTAAATGATCTCAGTTCTATTTTTATTCATAGTTTCTGTATGCGTGGTTGGTGGTGTAATAATTTCCATTACCAGCATTATGCAAGATTTCCCAGGACAAGGCACATACTAGATCTTCGAAATCGTCATGTTGATTACTACTACAAATGACAATGGCGTAAAATAATGATCAATTCCGTCACATTAATCATAGGAATTAATGAATTCCTCACTGGGAATGTCCTGCTCTTTAATATAGCTGGTCTATAGTTAAGAAAGTCATAAGAGCTAATTTGTCGTCAAAATTACCGATCAATTTTACAAGACTTCTCAATTACGGTGTTCCGTTTTAGAATCATGAAGACTGACCTCTAGTTCCCAGACTTCAAACATACATGTATGTATTTGATACATTATGATTCAGCAAGGTCAAGTGCACTTATTTGCCTTTTATATACCAATAAGTACCAGGTACTGATTTGTGGGGATTTTTTACTTATGTATTTTCCTTGCTTCCAATTAGATAAAATCAGAGCTCATGTATTTACCTCCATTCGGATAATGTTAGTTTTTGAATGAACTATCCAGTTGAAATTTGGAAAATTATAGTAATGTGGCTCCATGTTGCCAAAGGGTCACTTACAAGGCGTAGGTAGCCAAAACCGCGTCATGACCCATCCCCCTTTTCCCCCTTTTTCATAAATACACGTATGCTCTCTGATTTTTAACATAATAAAGGATCTCAGTTTTGAATTTTTGTTTAGATACATGTTCGTAAATTATAAAATGTATTAGATTAAATGACTTTTGCAAAACCGCTCGTCATTGTCAATTGTTGAAACGAACACGATGCATTTTTCATGGAACTGGTAATGACAATCATTTGCTTACATTTTGATGCACTGTGCAAGTTTTAAACATACTAACGTGTATGTGTATATATGCAATATATTTAGCCGCCCAAAACAAATAAAGTTAGGATGAATACTAAAAAGGTACAAGTAGGCAATGATCAGAAAAAGGCGAAATCAGACAGAAATCCCCCCTCAAAAACCGAGATGGGAAAAAAACAAATTGACAATTAGGTGCTTATACTTAGAGAACATATCGTAAGCCGAGTGAGCAGCTATATTCTAATAGCCACTCAGTTACCCGAACTTAAATAAAAAATATGAAAACTGATATATGGTTCAAACAGTGCAAAATTCGACTTAAAACATAAAACAAGTAGAACCACAATAGAAGTATCGCCTAAGAACGATCAGTAATATAAAATTTCTTGGGGTGGGGGTTAAAATAATAAAGCCGATCAAAATATACCTGCATGTGACGTTGAACATAAACAGATCCTGCAGCTTCAGTCGGCAATGCTTATCTTCGTTTCGGAAGTTTTATTTACAGAAAGCGATAAAAGCATTTCTAATCAAACGTAAAGCATTATGCTAAGAGTATCAATTATTACGGTCTACTGCACATTGTTTGGCTCTTAGTTCAAAAAAGCGAATACTTGCCATTTGTTAGAATCGCAGTTGAATTTAATGCGGATAGATACGAGTACAATTTGATCACTTGTTTACCATCAAACACTTAATGAAGAACCGCGATGGAAAAAGGGTAAACGTAAGCAATGATCAGGAAATAGTCGAAAATCAAGGTGGGAAAAAACTTGATTACAAATTAGGTACCAACACAAAGAGAACGCATAAGCCGAGTGGGAAGTAGCTGTCACTCAGAACAGGGACTTAGCCAAAAAAGAATAAGATGCAAACAGCGCAAAAGTTCCACAAGTAGATGTCGCGCAATTAAAACCACAACGGAAGTTTCGCCTTTGAACGGCCAATAATATAAAATTACTGGGGGAATAAATCGATTTTATAGGTACCTAACATTTCCCTCACCTTCTGACGTGGCTCTGATATACACAAATATAAACAAGCAATAAGTCAGTGAATTGCCATTACTATAAACCGTTTATAGATCTGAGGAAACCGTTATAAACAAACAATGTCGACTCTCCCGCGTTTAAGGCTTTACAGGTATGACGTATTTAATGCAAACTTTTCATGGATTCTCTTAACCATGATAATCAAGCTGATGTTATCGAGGCTTTTAATTCCACATCTAGGTACCTCGATGACCTTCTGAACATTGACAACCCTTATTTTGAAGGTATGGTCAATCAAATTTATCCACCTGAACTTCAGTTGAACAAAGCCAATATCTCAGATACTGAAGCCCCCTTTTTAGATCTACATCTTTCTGTTGCAAATGGATTTGTTTCTTCTAAAATTTATGATAAGCGAGATGACTTTGATTTTGATATAGTAAATTTTCCTTTTTTGGATGGTGACGTTCCTCGTCGTGCCTCTTATGGTGTATACATTTCGCAACTTATTAGGTTTGCTAGAGTCTGCAATCATGTTACAGACTTCAACGCTCGAAATAAATGTTTAACGGCAAAACTTCTTCAACAGGGCTATCGGTATCATAAACTTCGAAAAACCTTTTCTAAATTTTATCGTAGACACTATGAATTGATTTCCAAATATAATGTTGGGTTAAAGACGCTTTTAAGTGAGGGCCTTGCGGAACCTGAATTTTATGGTGACTTGGTTTACAAATTTAAGAAACTTAAAGGAATTAACGATTTTTCTTTTCAGTTCAGAAAAATCATAACACGTTACAGACGTATAGGTTATAACTTGAATGTTATGCGACAGTCTGCATGCTTAGTTTTTAACCCAATCATGGTTGATAACTATGCTGCCTTCTTTAATTGCACGCCGGTGGGTCGGGCGTCAGACTCTATGATGGCCCCGACTTAAAGCTATTCATTTTAGTTGGTTGGGGCCGGAGCTTCTTGTCTGTTGCTTGGCCCACCGGGGTCCAACTGGTGTTTTTCTTTTGCTCCGGAGTTAGTAGGTTATTCGGCGCCCAGGGATCTCCATCGTCGGGCAGCTTACTCAATCTGTGAGTCCTGGGTTTTGATTCATCAGGATGTTTATCATGATTTATTTGTTTGTTCTTGATGATTCATTGACTAGTTAGAGATTCACCACAAGGACCAAATAACTAAATAAATGTTATGAACCACTGCAGAAGCTGAGGGTGAGGTTAGGTACCTGTAAAACCGGTTTAAGCCCGCCAGTAACTTTGTGTTACTGATCGTTCCAAGTCGATACTTCTGTAGTGGTTCTTTTTGTTTTATGTCTTGGTGTTTAATTTTTTTGTGCTGTTGGCGCCTTATGTATGTTTTCATATTTTTAGTTAAGTTAAGGTAACTGAGTGGCCACCTATTGGGAAAATAGCTGCTCATTCGGCTTACGATATGTTTTATGGTATAAAGTACCTGATTGTTACTTTGGTTTTTTCCCACCTCGGTTTTTGGAGTGGGAATCTTTTTTCTGATTGCGTCTTTTCCTGATCTTTGCCTACTTGTACCTTTTTATATCAGAGTTCTTGTGGTTGTGCCGTGTGGCGGCCCTAAAAAGTCTCCCCGTACATCCATTTAATGCTCTTATTTTTCCAATCCTCAGGGATTGCTTGCAATCAGTTTGTATTTTCCTATCTCTATCTACCACAACTCTTCGATACCGTATTGAAGGTCATTAGTTGAACGTCACTCGTATCTCGTTGTATAAGCGATTATTACGTTTCTATCCATGGACTTGTATTAGACATGGACCTGAGGTGTGGGCTTCGGTTATACCTTTTTCTTTCATTCGAAAGATTTTGCATTAGGATTAAATGCATTATTTATTCTATAACCGGTATGAGTGTCGCGCTCCTTTTGGCAGTATCAACACAATACTCACAACTATGACTATTACAAAAAGATTAGGAATTACATTAACTCCCCTTAGGTTGCATGCCGCGTCTACTGTACGGATTCCTCATTCAACTAACAATTTTCAAAATTTATTACCTACTGTTAGGGTGACACCTCTTAATTTATTTTCGGCATCTACTGTTAATCTACACGGAGCTTCTAATTCTAATATGTTTCGTAATAATCTTCAGATTAGGTTATCTCCACTCAAATCACCAATTTTACGTAAATATATTAAATCCGTTCAAGAGACCTGGAATGTACCCTAGTATTTCTAAGTGCAATGCCAAGAAGTGCAACTGTTGCAATCATTTATGCTCTAAGACTACTATCACTTCATCTGTGAATGGTAGGACATTTTCAGTGGTTAATGATTCTGATTTAGACTGAAAATCTATGGATCTTGTATATGTTTTTACTTGAAATACAAACAATTGTAGGATGCAATATGTTGGACAAACTTGTCGAACTTTGCAAAAACGATTTGGTGAGCACTATCGTAGAATCAGAAAGCCCAAAAATAATGATACCTTTCTGTACCAGCATTTTAAGCGCACTGGTCATTCTCCAAATGATGTTAAAGTTCAACCAGTGGAGAAAATCTCATATGATGAAAATTCTTCAGTTAGATTCAAAAACATTAAACGATTTGAAACTGAACTTAAATGGATAAAATTACTGCAAACACCCTTTCCACTGGGATTTAACGACAACATTTACCATGAAGGAAATATTTCCAAAATGCCCGATTTTGATGTACTTACACTTTCAGAGTCTCGTAAACGTAAATCTAGATCTCATGGTATACGGAAAAAGGGTAATGACAAACGTAAACGGTGCGCTGCATTGAAATTGAACATTTCCCTTAATGATTTAGCTGTCAAACTAAGGATTCACGGTCGACATCCAATGTTGTCTTATCTTAGTTCTCTACCTATTGCTGCATTACGTTCCTTGGACACAGAGGCTAATAGATTTTACGATAGAAATCATCAAATGTATGACGCTGCACTGTTAACAAGATGTTATACTCAGCATGCTCTTCGTCCATTTATCGATTCCGAATCTAATCACATTAGAAGTTTTATTAAAATTCCTTTCATCAATAAAGGAATTGACTTTATCGATTTACCAAGCATATTCCAGGATAAATCAGTGATACAGTCTATACCTACCTACTTCCAAAATTCAGAACCTCCTATTATTTGTTACAAATATAACAAACCAATCAGAAATACTATTTTTAATTTCAATAAACTTGTTTCTGATCTTGATATCCATGCTAATACTCCTAAGTCTTGAGATTGTAAAGATTCAAGATATGTTTATCAACCAGCTGGACATATAGTTACTGGAAATTTAAAAATAATTTCGGATTCTAGAATTCGCAAAATTGTTTCTAAAGGTCCGAAATATAGATTCCCTTCCTACATTAACTTCGACAAATGTAGAGAGGAGATTGCATCTGCATTAAATGATTTCGGTAATCGATGGTGTAAACGAGAGGGTGTTGAGGATAATGCTCTTAAAGAATGGAAAAGAAGTATCTTCACTATCGTGGATAAACGTATTAAGTTTTATTCACAAAATACTAATCTTTTACCTCCTAAACCCAAATCGTCATTTAGGCATTTGAAGCAGGGTATCCAAGAATTTCATAGAAAGTATGTCTTGGTTCCGGCAGATAAAGCCGCTAACAATGTTGTTGTCGTTTGTAGGTTTCACTACGTTAACACCTTAAAACAGGAGCTTGATGGTACCAGGGCTTATCTGGAGACAGATACTGATGAGGTGTCTGTAGTTAATGCCCACTTAAACGATTTACCTGTTAAGTTTTCTGTTTGTGTCAATGAAGGCCAAGACAAACTTCCTACGATGTATTGGTTACCTAAGCTTCACAAAAGACCATACAAAGCTAGATTTATTGCAAATTCTAGCTCTTGTACTACCACTGAACTTTCTAAATTATTAACTTCCTGTCTTACTGCTATCAAATCTCATGTTATAAGATACTGTGAGACAGTGTATGAAACTTCAAATAAAAATTGGTTTTGGTCAATTAAAAATTCTGGTGAGGTGCTCAGTAAATTGAAGTGTAGAGGGTTCCGTGCGACAAGCTTGTCCACATATGATTTTTCTACTCTGTATACAACATTACCACATAATCTAATTAAAGAAAAACTTCTGGATTTGATAGAGTGGACCTTCAAAAGGGCATTAAAAAACTATGGTTCACTTTATTTGGCATGTAATGACAGAAAGGCTTTTTTCACTTCCTCTGACCAAAGTCGGTATACACTTTGGTCATGTCAGAATGTGTGCGACGCCTTATCCTATCTCCTTGATAATATTTATATTAGATTTGGGACCAAGTTATACAGACAAATTGTTGGAATTCCGATGGGTACGAATTGCGCACCTCTCGTAGCTGATTTATTTTTATACTGCTACGAAAGAGATTTCATGGATTCTCTTAACCATGATAATCAAGCTGATGTTATCGAGGCTTTTAATTCCACATCTAGGTACCTCGATGACCTTCTGAACATTGACAACCCTTATTTTGAGGGTATGGTCAATCAAATTTATCCACCTGAGCTTCAGTTAAACAAAGCCAATATCTCAGATACGGAAGCCCCCTTTTTAGATCTACATCTTTCTGTTTCAAATGGATTTGTTTCTTCTAAAATTTATGATAAGCGCGATGACTTTGATTTTGATATAGTAAATTTTCCTTTTTTGGATGGTGACGTTCCTCGTCGTGCTTCTTATGGTGTATACATTTCGCAACTTATTAGGTTTGCTAGAGTCTGCAATCATGTTACAGACTTCAACGCTCGAAATAAATGTTTAACGGCAAAACTTCTTCAACAGGGCTATCGGTATCATAAACTTCGAAAAACCTTTTCTAAATTTTATCGTAGACACTATGAATTGATTTCCAAATATAATGTTGGGTTAAAGACGCTTTTAAGTGAGGGCCTTGCGGAACCTGAATTTTATGGTGACTTGGTTTACAAATTTAAGAAACTTAAAGGAATTAACGATTTTTCTTTTCAGTTCAGAAAAATCATAACACGTTACAGACGTATAGGTTATAACTTGAATGTTATGCGACAGTCTGCATGCTTAGTTTTTAACCCAATCATGGTTGATAACTATGCTGCCTTCTTTAATTGCACGCCGGTGGGTCGGGCGTCAGACTCTATGATGGCCCCGACTTAAAGCTATTCATTTTAGTTGGTTGGGGCCGGAGCTTCTTGTCTGTTGCTTGGCCCACCGGGGTCCAACTGGTGTTTTTCTTTTGCTCCGGAGTTAGTAGGTTATTCGGCGCCCAGGGATCTCCATCGTCGGGCAGCTTACTCAATCTGTGAGTCCAGGGTTTTGATTCATCAGGATGTTTATCATGATTTATTTGTTTGTTCTTGATGATTCATTGACTAGTTAGAGATTCACCACAAGGACCAAATAACTAAATAAATGTTATGAACCACTGCAGAAGCTGAGGGTGAGGTTAGGTACCTGTAAAACCGGTTTAAGCCCGCCAGTAACTTTGTGTTACTGATCGTTCCAAGTCGATACTTCTGTAGTGGTTCTTTTTGTTTTATGTCTTGGTGTTTAATTTTTTTGTGCTGTTGGCGCCTTATGTATGTTTTCATATTTTTAGTTAAGTTAAGGTAACTGAGTGGCCACCTATTGGGAAAATAGCTGCTCATTCGGCTTACGATATGTTTTATGGTATAAAGTACCTGATTGTTACTTTGGTTTTTTCCCACCTCGGTTTTTGGAGTGGGAATCTTTTTTCTGATTGCGTCTTTTCCTGATCTTTGCCTACTTGTACCTTTTTAGATAATATTGCTTTTTTCAATGTGCAACGCTATTCCAAGTTTTAGAGTTCGCCTCTACAGATTGCAATTTTTTACCGTTATTTACCTGTTCGTGCGAAAAATGGTATAGCCTTATTACCATGCATCTTTGAATTATCAGTACACATTTACCGTTCTTCCTACAAATTCATGTCGTTACTAGTGCCAAAATATTGAAATTTACAGACGATCGATTGACATATTGATGCGAACTGCCGTGGAAACACGATGCAAAACCTGGGACACATTAAAGTCTTATCCACGTACATGTATTAACTGCATCATGAAAACATTCCCATGCGATGAATACACCCTTACATCCCAATATTATATAAAAAAAAATCTTGGGTATACAGGGCGTGTTTTCGTAATGGACTGACGTGCTGAATGGAATACGCATTTATTAATCGATGGTTTTGTTCCTCAATTTGAAATTTCAAAAGATAAGTTTGTATCTGAAATGGCCACGTTGGCAAAGGCTACGGTTTCCCATGACGCTTTAAGGCCATGTGACCTCTTAACAACAATTATGCCCCTTGGTTTTTATGAATAATGGGGTGATTTTAATAATATTCCGCTAAGTGTTGTTGCTTTAAGCGCTATAATGTGTTTCTTCATGCATTTTTCTCGTGTTATTTTGTATGGGATAGACAGATCTAATCATCCTGTTAGAAAGATAAGCCACATGATAACTGAGATAAAACATAAAGCTAAACTGCCTGTAGAACATATTATGTCACTGGTGGTCGAGAACATTGTGAGTGTTTCCTCATCTTGTATAATAAGAAGCAGATTGTTGTAACATGGTACTTATTATCAAAACCTGACATCACGCAAACATATCCCTATGAAACCTACCAAAGATTTGCACCATGCATATACTGTAAAATCGGAAACTTTGGCGAGGCTTTTATTTCACGAATGTTCTATTTCCGAATTATTAGCGAGTGAGTGTCCATGTGTTCTATACAGTAGATAGTGACGCTTTATTAGCAAGAACTTTGAATTTGCGAGGCAGCCAACTCGAGAATATTAGCGAACTTTAAGTTCTCGCGAATATTTCCGGATCTACCGTAGTAAAATTGGGGAAAATCAGTGGTTGGTATAAAATCATCGATTATATATATTTGTTCATTAAACCATATATCATGTATATTGTGGGTATCTGTTGTCTTCGACGAGATTGTTTGATAAATGCAAACATTCAATCAAAAATCGACTAAAAAATGTGCAAACGGAGATATTTACGGAACGGAGTATTAGAAAGACATGAGTGGAATGAATATCATTACCAGATTGGCATATTTAATGGACTTGGTCTAAATTATAAACACGTGTCAGCATACTAAAACGACATACACTCTACAATTGATTTGTTTACTTCACCACCGTAAATTCTCCCACTGACTTAATTCTTAAAGTACCTTTGTCCAGGATTTTGTATCTGAACTTCTAAGGTAGACACAGACAAAGTTGTTTTGTCATAAATTGATGTACTTGCCGTGTTTTGTCATAAATTGATGTAATTGCCGTGTTTTATTGCCTTTTCTAAACACCATAGTCATTTGACACCGCGGAGAAGTCTCAAGCTTCATCCACTTTAATGTCATAGAGGAGACGGTGGGTAGGGAAATTTTTCGTTTCGCACAACACCCTCCACATACTAGGTTTGATACTATGGGTGGCTTCTTTGATCAATATAAAGAGCTTCTAGGCACGTTGTCGCCCTGTGATATGGTGCATTTGTCCTCCAGAAGCCGTTACGTATGTGACCCATTCAAACCAGAAATGTGCTTTAAGTTTGTAAAATACACTATGAATCTCTAATCCAAATTCCAAACCTAAATGTATCAATATCATCTGATGAAAGAATGTTACGGGCACATATATTGATATATTTAATCATTTTCATGCATCAATGGTGTTACGTATGTTACATTCTCAAAACAGCATGTGTAAATGTTAATTACGGAACAGTAAGCTATTTTAATATACTTCTCTCTGCGAATTTCACTTTTAATACACTACGGGTGGCTTTGTTGATTAATATAAAGATTTTCTATGCATGTTGTCGCCCAATGGTATTGTGCATTTGCCCTCCAGAAGCCGTTACGCACGTCGTATGTTATCCATTCAAAACTGAAATATACTCTAAGTTTGAAAAATGCCCTATGAATCTCTAAAATAAATTCCAAACCTAAACATATTAATGTGACCTGATGAAAGAATGTTACTGGCACATGTGCTGATACTTTTATTCACAGATATGCATCGATGGTGTTACGTATGTTACATTTTCAAAACAGACTGTTCAGAGTTTAATTACAGAACAGCAAGCTATTTCAATATACATTTCTTTGCACATTTATATTTTAGATACACTGGTCTAAAAGACACTTATTCCTTTTCTTTTACAAACCTGAAAAAACTAATCATCATGTCATTCCTTAGTCGAAAGTTATTGCATATATTCCACAGTAACTCACTTCAGATTATGAAAGAATAAAGTGTTCAAAGTCAACTTTGAACAGACACGTTTGAAGAAAAGAAGAAAAAATATACAATCATCTTTATGTAGATCAATAACATATATGCCTCCTTTAAGTTGAATGCTCACTATTTTGCCAGAAATGTGTACTTTTGATTGGTAAATATGGTAACGTATGTAACACATAATTATTAAATATCAAAAATCAGTTTTAATGATTTTAATGCCGATAAAATGCTCATTGTTGTATGTAATTATGATTTAGCACTAATTTAGAAATCATATAAGATAAAGCAAATATTCAAGAGTGTAATCCGGTCGTCAGTGAACGTAAAGCGCGCACACCCAAACCACAAAATCCCAATGCATGTTTACACCATTGTAAGTATCCAGTGTTATAAAATGACATTATCAACACCGTCGGTCACTATTTCTTAAGTTACCTTTCACAAAGCTTGCCAATGTTAGTTAGCAAATATCAATGCGGGTGACGGGCGATTTAATGGTTACGTATGTAACACATTTTCCACTTAAAATTTTAGGTGTTAAAACCTAAGGAAAACAAATAGTTATAAGATATAATAATCGTCACCTTAAGATTGTTTTCCGATTTCCGGATTATGAAATTGACACGCCGGCCATACAAAAGCACAACTCTGCGCATGCTTGTTCATTTTGTCTTGGTCCGGGGCACATGTGAGACAAGCCAAGTTCTGCTTGCGCGTGTGCCAGGTGTTTTTTTTTTTTTTTTTTTTTTTTTTTCTCGGGGTTCTCCTGTTTTCGCCCCACCTACCGGTTGGCCCTTCTCATATGAGCTGATATAATATTGAAAGGGACGTTAAACGGAACAAAAATTGTCCAGTCCTTGGTCATGAGCACTGCTTCAATATAAGTACCATTGATGTTCCTGACGTTGCCTGATGCGGTTGTTTCGTTTGATTTTGAGTTGGTGCTTAACAGCCTAGTCAACAGCTATTGTCATATTGAGACGTAGACTCAATTTTATGAGACTTTTGCCCGAAAATCGGATGCCATGACATCCAAACAATGCTTTAAATATAAACCACCCAAGAAAGCCACTACGGCTTAAACGTATGGATGGTTCGATTTTAAAACACTTTTCCTGGTCAGGCTCAGACCTGTGCGGTTAACCAGTAATAAGATGGTCAGTAAGTAGCGTATAAGCTATGCCTGGAGGCAAAAGAAGCCCGTCTATTTCTTAAGGACCCGATAAGCGGGGCCCATATTCCCACCCGACCAACCTTCTGAGGGATTCTGCTTGGGCTGATACGGCTGAGCGTTTCTGCTAAGGCTGAAAACATGTTTTTGAAGTTTTCGCGTTATAAATCAAACGATCATGCGTTGGTGGTACATTATACATCATTTGTGTAGCGCTAATGGCAACAGAACAAGTGAAGTGACGGACACTATTTACACTTGAACCAGATTGCCCAGCAGATGAACAGAATCGGCAAATGGTTTTTCGTACACCTTCTTATGTGCTGTGGGGAGTGTTATCGTCTGTTTGCACAAGGTAGTTTGTGATTGATCGCTTTTCTCAGCAACATTCCAAGCTTTCTCTCACCTAAACTGCGTTATTGTGTAGTCATAACTTCTATTTTCTTGAAAATATGGAATGGTCGAGAGTCTCACCAGGACATCAAGGCTTGCTCAAAACGACAGACTGCTAGTATCGTGTTTTTTCAGGATTTCCAGCCACGACATCTGATTCAGATGATTGTACCGTCAGAAGCATCGTGGTTGTTATGAAAATTCGCGTATCTGTGGCTTCATTGTCTAAAGTGCAGTTACGTCATCCCTGGCAAAACGCATACAAGTTGTTTGCACATCCTGTTCTATGTTCAGATTTCACTCCGAGGGCCCTCAAGAAATTCACATTTTGTGTTATTACTGCTTTACATTGGATTTTGCCACTCCCGGGGAACTTGTGTCGCAGGGCGACACAGTCCTTCTTTATCGTTCATCCGATCTGATGGATTTACTATACAGGTATATATCAAGCACCACGTCAAATCAATAGTTTCGAAATGCGCACACAAGCTGTAAGGAATACCACATATAGTATAAAATAAATGGGTCCAGACGTTTGAGGATAATATCCGCATCTAGTTGGATGCGACTGTCAGTGAGATATTTGCGAAGTCGTTGTCTTCCTAAGTCAATAAGTTCGCACATGTTGTGAAAGATTCATCGTGGATCGTGGATCTTGTTCAAGGACACAACATGGCACCGAAGAGGTCGAACAACACAAACTCGGAATCAGGAGCGGACGCTTTAACGATGGGTCACCAACTCATAATACGAGTAGATACCTTACAGTGCCCTATATGACAAAGGTGTTACATACGTTACCATGAGCATACTGACAAGTCACCAGTGGGTCAACATATTCCAAACACCTTACTGTATTCTATGCGAAAACCTTTGCAGATAATTATGTGAGACCACTTTCACGTGAGCCGCAGCGCGCGAAAACCCCTCTTCCGACAATAATCCTTCTACACGGTCACAAAATTTAGACGCTTGAAAATTCGGATTTAAGAAGAAGTTTGAATTATTTGTGTAGAGTAAACAAGTGTGCTGATCAGCTGTGCAGTAACTGCATCTTTGTTTTCATATAGGAAGAATCTGGTTTTCGCATGAAGCGGCTCACTATATATACATTTATAATCACCAAAATAAAATCTACCCATGTTCGAACATTAAGGCGTTACATACGTTACCATGAGCATACTTGCAAGTCACAGGCTGTGTATTTTAGCACACTAAACATGTATTTATCATAGGGTGTGTAAATAGAACTAGATAATTTACACAAACATACAACAGTTATTCATTTTGATATTTTTGTTGAAAAGCCTATTTTTCAAATGTTACAGCATGCGGCGGTACCCTTAGGAAATGTTAAATTATTCAAATAAAATAAATCAAATATTTAATATAACTATATGATTTTGTGTAATAGCCAAGTTGAACTATTGGGCAGTAACAAAGGACCTTTCGTTTTTAGAATATGAAGAAAGAAATGCCAAAAACAAAAACGTTTTTGAACCCAAACCCCTATTTTCACGCCATAGACGTAGAACAAACGTTTGTAACACTGTATGATGTCTAATGTCAACTTTTAAAGATGATAAAGCATGTCCGTTAAATTGTTCTAGTACGTGATATAATTAGTGTTGTTGCATGATTAAAGTGGGTGGAGCATAGTAGGTTTCGCTATTTTGTTGGTACAAATATATTTTGAACATGTAACTTATGTAACGAGCTACAGAAATATTGTGCACCACTTGCCGGGGCGACAACGTGCCTAGAACTCATCTATGATGACCAATGGACCAATTGCATACTGAAAACAAAGTATGTGGAGGGTGTTGTGCGATTTAGATACAGAATGTAGCGTCTCGCCTATCGGCTACATGTTTTATCAGACACGCATAATTCCAGAACTATTCATAAAAAAGTACAAGTAGGCAAAGATCAGGAAAAGGCGCAATCAGAAAAAGACTCCCACTCCAAAAACCAAGGTGGGAAAAAACCAAACTAACAATCAGGTACTTATACCATGAAAACATTTCGTAAGCCGAATGAGCAGCTATTTTCCCAATAGGTGGCCACTCAGTTACCTTAACTTAACTAAAATTATGCAAACATACATAAGGCGCCAACAGCACAAAAATATTTTAAACACCAAGACATAAAACAAAAAGAACCACCACAGAAGTATCGACTTGGAACGATCAGTAACACAAAGTTACTGGCGGGTTTAAATCGATTTTACACGGCCGTAACCTCACCCTCACGTAACCTCATGTTACTTCATATTTTCAACACCTCACCTCACCAGGAAAACAGGTCCGCACATTGAATACCCTCTTAAACCCCACTTTTATATTATAAAACTGGGGTGTGCAGGGGTGTTCCTAATTTACTTATTATTGGTCCAAAACATAAATTGTGGGTACTCGTTAGCAAAATTATTAAAATATCTTCTTTTTTTTGTCCAATGAAATTTTCAATGTTTGGGTTTAAAATATAATTGCATGGGCAAGTTTTCGTAATGTTTCACTGCATTCTACTTCATGTTTTTTTTTTTTTTTTTTTTTTTTTTTTTTTTTTTTTTTTTGTTTTGTTTTTTTTTTTCGTGGGTACTCGTTAGCAAAATTATTAAAATATCTTCTTTTTTTTTGTCCAATGAAATTTTCAATGTTTGGGTTTAAAATATAATTGCATGGGCAAGTTTTCGTAATGTTTCACTGCATTCTACTTCATGTTTTTTTTTTTTTTTTTTTTTTTTTTTTTTTTTTTTTTTTTTTTTTTTTTTTTTTTTTTTTTTTTGTTTTGTTTTTTTTTTTCGTGGGTACTCGTTAGCAAAATTATTAAAATATCTTCTTTTTTTTTGTCCAATGAAATTTTCAATGTTTGGGTTTAAAATATAATTGCATGGGCAAGTTTTCGTAATGTTTCACTGCATTCTACTTCATGTTTTTTTTTTTTTTGGTTTTTTTTTTTTTTTTTTTTGTTATAGCGTTCGTTGTTTAAGGCTATATCAAAGACGTATATAATGTACTCAAGGACTTTGAAAACGCCTCACTTGTTTTATTGCTCGTTACTCTCAGAATACATGATATTTCGGCAAAAATATTTTTGAACTAAAAAGTACAACCAGTCTGCTTAACTTCGATACCAAAATCAAAGCGTCAACGCCAGTTATTAACGTCATACACGATGAACTCAAGCGTTACCCAGAATACAACAATACCAAAGTATGGGGACGGCAAATATTCATCAGATGCATTATCATTTCTGGAAAGAAACACCAAAAGCCAAGCAAATGCTGTTGGTTTGCTTTCATTTGCGCTATAACAACGGTAGTTACGTCACTTTTACGTTTATTCAGAAAACTTTAATTTTTGCATGTAAAATGAAGCGAATTCAAAATTTTTGTGCACAATGAATAGGCAAAGAACTGTGTGAAAAACACAATTGGGCGCGGATCTGGTAAAAGGTGTCTTCGGGCATTCAAGTACATTTTATGCTATTAACATTAAAAAAACATCTAAATTTGAAATATTTGGCATGCTCTGATATATTTGTCAAACTGCTTTGATATTGTAACACAATCCAAGACACATATATTTCTTATGAAACAAAGCTGTGTATATCATGTATGTTGCCATGGCAACCGCTGCGCCATAAGGACTAACCACGTTTTAAAAACTAGGTACGCCGTTTGTGATGCATGTTTTATCAAACGGAGTGGAAATTTGTGCCTATTGTATAGTCTATACAGTGATTTAGATGTTGAACTTCAAGAAACATATAAACTTTCGTGAATTTTAGTTCTAGCTTCTTTCTATTACAGTGATATAAAGACGTTAGCGTCATCAACGTCGAAACGTCATCAACAATTCTCATGACGTCATGTTTAGATTGCACCAACTACACCCCTTTCAACGCCCATATCTTTGCTATTTGTGAAGATAATCACTTCAAATATTCAGGAAGTACTCCGAGAAGCATGGCCTTATACATGTCATAAATGTCTTATTTTTGAATTTTGTGCCATAATACCCCTTTTATCAGATCATGGCCCAATTACTTTCGACGCTGTAATCGAATGTCTAGAGGTATTTTGAACACTTACGCTTGACGTCATCAAATAACGTTAGCGCCTCAAACGAATTGAAAGAAATCCCCCATTTTGATTTTGCTTTTTCTTGTGCTTAAAGTCGTTAGCTATCACTAGAGATGGTTCGTCTTTACAAAATCTATTAATTGTAGCAGTTTTAAGGTTTTCTTACGTCTCGATGACGTCTGTGAAAACAGCTGAAGCATACAAACGAACGAACAAATTTTTATGGATGTTTTTGGATAAATATTGTTTATCGTGTTTTGTGCATAATGTAATTTATTTATTTAATTTTTTTTTTGAAAATTAGCGCTTTTGCCCTTTTATTTTCCACATTTCCCACCATTCTATTTTTACTTTTCAATTTGATTGTATCAGATCATGTTATTGTGTTCGTCTAACTTTACCCATCATCCACTTGTATCACATTGTATCATACTTTATTACTTATTTCGGATCAAATTTCGTTATAAATACGTTTTGATTGATTGACTCCTATTTGGCACTACAATGTTATTCCACATTCATTGAAAAACATAACGTTTCATAAATGCATAGAAAACAGTTCTTTTCAAATCATGTTTAAGGTCTCGTGAGGCACGTGCTGACAATGTATGATTGATGTATTATGTCAAGGCGAGAATTCAACATTAGAACATATATCAATTACCAATATGTGCGGGGACAGAAAACGTCACAATAGTTTCTGCATTTTCAACTCTTACAAGAGAATGATGTACTTTCTGCTATAAATGTTTTCGTAAATATGTCCCTTGGTGGTCTCGAAATAAAGTTGAAAACTCGCAATTTATCAACTGAAAATTTCTAGTTTAGTCTAAAGGTACACTTTGTTACGCCATACGAATCTAGATCAATTTGAATTCTATTTTCAGACTATATACTCTCATAAAGTGATGCCACTCTTTAAACAATGTTTTACATGTACCAAAGTGTCGCTTAAAGTGCAAGATCTGATTTTTGTTTCACATTTTGGTGTAGATTTTATGTTGATTGCACCTTCTATGTGTGTACTCATATATATTTAACCAAATTCCCAACGCACCTAGTAATATTTTGATAAATATTTCAAGAACCAAGCAACTGAAAGCCTTCAAATCTTCTGCTGACTGAAATAAACAGTTTTAAAAAGATTGCTGATTTTTTTTTTGAAATCGGTGTTTTCTGTCGAAAAATAATCGAACTTTTGAGTAACCATACCCTTCATTAAAAACGGAGGATGCTTAAATAGAAACAACAGAATTGATAAGGTGGTGAAAATCGCGTAAATGCTCGTCAAGAAAGTGCATGCAAAATTAAATAGCAAAATCTTGACTAAAACGAAATTTATTCAATTTTTAAAACGGATGCGTTGGTATTTTTGCCAAGTTTATTAATACGCAAATGAAAACCTAATTCTCACGAACTGGACTCAATTGAGCTATATTAATAATATAGAATGAGTATGTTCAACGGCAGTAAATTATTCTTACCGCTATATTTAGCACATAGGCTGAGAATATACAAAGCCAGTAATGGATTCTCTCTTGAAAGTTGAAAATTAACAGTATTTATCTTTGGCTCCATGTTGCCAAATCTAAAGGGTCACTGATGAGGCTTGAGTAGCCGAAACCGCGGTATGACCCACCCTGTCTCATTAATATGTTCACTGCTCTTAAAGGATCTAAGTGTTAATTTTTATTTACCGCTATATTTTGCACATAGACTGTGAATGTAAAATGCCAGTAAATGATTCTTTTTTTGCTATATTAAGCACGTGGACTGAGAATGTAAAACGCCAGTAAATGATTCTTACCGCTATATCTAGCACATAGACTGTGAATGTAAAACGCCAGAAAATGATTCTTACCGCTATATTTAGCTCATAGACTGAGAATGTACAACGCCAGAAAATGATTCTTACCGCTATATTTGGCACATAGACTGAGAATGTAAAACGCCAGTAAATGATTCTTACCGCTATATGTACATGTTGACTGAGAATGTAAAACGCCAGATTCCCACTCCAAAAACCGAGCTGGGAAAAAAAAAAAAAAACTAAAAATCAGGAACTTATACCATGAAAACATTTCGTAAGCCGAATGAGCAGCTATTTTACCAATAGGTGGCCAATCAGTTACCTTAACTTATCTAAAAATATGATAGCATACATAAGGCACCAACAGCACAAAAATTGTAAACACCAAGACATAAGACAAAAAGAACTACCACAGAAGTATCGACTTGAACGATCAGTAACACAAAGTTACTGGCGGGCTTAAATCTATTTTACATGGCCATAACCTCAGCTTCTGCAGTGGTTCATAACATTTAGTTAGTTCTTCGGTCCTCGTGGTGAATCTCTAACTAGTCAATGAATCATCAAGAACAAACAAATAAATCATAATAAACACCCTGATGAATCAAACACCAGGACTAACAGATTTAGTAAGCTGCCCGACGATGGAGATCCCTGGGCGCCGAATAACTTACTAACCCCGGAGCAAAAGAAAAAACCTCGGTGAGCCAAGCAACAGACAAGAAGCTCCGGCTCCAACCAACTACAGTGTAAAATGAATAGCTTTAAGTCAGGGCAATCATAGATTCTGACGCCCGACCCACCGGCGTGCAATTAAAGAAGGCAGCATAGTTATCAACCATGATTGGGTTAAAAACTAAGCATGCAGACTGTCGCATAACATTCAAGTTATAACCTATACGTCTGTAACGTGTTATGATTTTCCTAAACTGAAAAGAAAAAATCATAACTACCTATACGTTTCTTAAATTTGTAAACCAAGTCACCATTAAAGGCCCTCATCTAAAAACGTCTTTAACCCAATATTATATTTGGAAATCAATTCATAGTCTCTACGATAAAATTTAGAAAAGGTTTTTCGAAGTTTTTGATACCGATAGCCCTGTTGGGTTCTATATGGGGTTTCCGACCAGGTCCAACACAAATCGGCCTGCACAGTCACAGAAGCAGGCTAGAGGCTTCAAATTTTGTTTACAAGTAGAAGAGGAATTGTACTACCTGATTAGCGAAAGTAAAGGCGCTGATCAGCTTCGCAATTACCGCGAAGCTGATCTGCGCCTTTGTTTTCGCATAGGCAAATTCCGGTTTTCTCATGGCGCGGCTCAGGTTGAAACCCACATTTAATGTTGCCATTATTTTGCTAGGATTGGTCGTGGATTACAACTAAAACTGTAAACACAGTAATAAATCACATCGACAGCTTTATGCTGTAATCAAATTATTACTGCAACGCAATAATCAGATTAATGTCAATCAAAGCCCTTATGCTGTCTTAATACAAGTGGTATTTCTCAGAGACATCTTGGATATATACATTGATGTGGTGACGTCTTATTCGTTAATATATGAGCGATCTAAACTGCGCGTATAGCAAGTTCTAACTGATTAAATTGCTGGAAATTATATATTTATAATGATACCAGATTTAAAGTCGAACAGCTAATGACCACAATATTGATATACTGTCAGATGCTCTATAACAGCGCAGTATATTTTGTCTGACCTGTGACTGTACCTCAAATGTCACACAATGCTCCTAAGCCTCATCTGCGACATCAATATAAATTATCGTCAAAGTGCGCCGTCAGAGCATTAATTCGAAGACTAGTGCAACGACCAAATGATGTCTGCAAAACATTTAAACACAATTTTGAAGGCAATCGATGAATAAAATATAAAAGTTTGATCCTTTGGAAGCAGTGAAAACATTCGAAGGGATTACAATTATTCCATACTAACAACATGATTTTATAGATTATATTGTTATAAAGAGTTTAGATTACACTGACACATTGGCGCTTTATCAGGTGAGCCGCGACGCACGAAAACCGGTCTTCAGGGTTTCCGACCACGTCCGACACAAATCAGCCTGCACAGTCACAGAAGCAGGCTAGAGGCTTTAAATTTTGGCTGCAAGTAAAAGAGGAATTGTACTATCCGAGTGGCGAAAACAAATGCACTGATCAGCTTCGCATTTACTACGCCTTTGTTTTCACGTTGGCAAAACTCCGGTTTTCTCATGGCGCGGCTCAGGTTGAAACCCACATTTAATCTTGCCATTATTTTTCAAGTATTGGTCGTTGATTACACACAGTAATAAATCACATCGACAGCGTTGTGTTGTGACCAAATTATTACTGCAAAGCAATAATCAAGTTAATGCCAATCAAAGCCCTCATGCTGTCTTAAAAAAAGTGGTATTTCTCATTGACAACTATGATATATACATTGACGTGGTGACATCTTATTCGTTAATATATCAACGATCTAAACTGCGGTTGGTCAGAAAGTTCTGTCATAGGTGTTATAACTTTGTTAATAGACATGATAGATTACTGTATTATACCTTGATTGAAAGGGCTACATTTCATCTTTATAATTATGCCAAAATCATGCCCGAAAGAAATAAATACTTCGAAATAGACGCCTTAAAAGATATTTAGGGTAAAACCAATGGTACGTTTTCTAGAATTTGTAAATATTATGGTGTGCGTTTCTTGTGTCCTATCTTCATAACTACCGATCAAATGTTCTCCAATTTTACAGTGATAAATTATAACATATTTTGGAAAGCAATGTGACAAAAATTACCGTCATCGATGCTATGTTGACTTTATAATAAAGCAATATACATGACGTCATTAAAATAAGTACCCCTATAGCATTTCTGGCACCGCTGAACCATTATATTTGCTTGCATTTGCATGAGTGTACTACGGGGCACAGTAGGATGAAACAATGAAATCGTTAAATGCATTTTAAGGTCCCTGGTCTACGTGTAAATGGCAATAAATGCCCTTTGAATTCAAACCGTAATTTAATATTTGTACAACAAGCCAATTTCAATATTTCATTTTGCAATAACATAATTAAATTCAATTCAATAATTTTGATTTTTGCAGGATATATTCATCTATGTTTGAAAAATTTATTGCATGGGTGTTTTTTTTCGAAGTCGTTTTTCTTTAAATAACATTCTCAAATTCAAAAAAAAAGTGTCATTGGTTACACCTCAGGTGTCTTTCAAGGCGTCTATTTCGAAGTATTTATTTCTTTCGTGCATTCTTTTTGCATGATTATAAAGGAGAAATGTAGCCCTTTCAATCAAAGTATAATACAAGAACCTACCATGTTGATTAACAAAGTTATCACACCTATGACAGAACTTTCTGACCCATCCTCGTATAGCAAGTTGTAACTGACTAAATTGCTGGTAATTATATATCTATAATGATACCAGATTTAAATCAAACAGCTAATGACCACAGAATTGAGATACACTGTCAGATGCTCTATTCGTTAATTCAACAGCGCAGTATTATTTTGTCTGACCCGTGACTGTATCTCATATGTCACACAATGCTCCCAAACCTCATCTGCGACATTATATAGATCATCATCAAAGTGTGCCGTCAGAGCATTACTGTCTAAACACCATCTTCCAGAAACTGCATTTTTCAAAATCTCACTTTTCTGAAAAATCTCAGGATATTTATGACCGTGGCACCAGTTTGCATTCCATAAGTCTTAACAATTGCCACAACAATTTCGAAAATCGGTTAATTAATAAAAATTCTATGCCAGAAAATAATTTTGGATACGGCTTTTTTCCATTGTAAAATTGTTAGTAAGGGAAGTAACTATTTTCCCGGAAAACATCTAAATTGATTAATTTTGATTTTAAATGAACCAAATCAAAACAAAATAGCATTGTATGCATAGCTGAGCACCAAACTTTTAAAATTATTCCACAGATTCGCTTGATTTTCAATTTACAGGTGTATGGATTACCTCCCTTGCACATGCAAAAGGCCTATTCAAAATAATTTTTTGGGCATAATTATTTTACAAGAGAACCTATTTTCAAAATTTGTGCGATACTTTTTAGGACTTTTGGGTCGCAAAAAGATGACATAATCATATTTTTCTTGTAGTGTATCACAAAAGTGAGATTTTGAAAATTGCAGTTTCTGAAAGGTGGTGTTCAGATAGTAGTTCTGAGACTAGTGCAACGACCAAATGATGTCAGCAGAAAATTCAAACAAAATCTAAGTTTGAAGGCGATTGATGAAAAAAAGGTACAAGTAGGCAAAGATCAGGAAAAGGCGCAATCAGAAAGAGGTTCCCACTCCAAAAAACCGAGGTGGGAAAAAACCAAACTAACAATCAGGCACTTATACCATGAAACATATCGTAAGCCGAATGAGCAGCTATTTTCCCAATAGCTGGCCACTCAGTTACCTTAACTTAATTAAAAATATGAAAACATACATAAGGCGCCAACAGCACAAAAAATTTTAAACACCAAGACATAAAACAAAAAGAACCACCACAGAAGTATCGCCTTGGAACGATCAGTAACACAAAGTTACTGGCGGGCTTAAACCGGTTTTACAGGATCCTGACCTCCCCCTCAGCTTCTGCAGTGGTTCATAACATTTAGTAAGTTCTTCGGTCCTCGTGGTGAATCTCTAACTAGTCAATGAATCACCAAGAACAAACAAATAAATCATGATAAACATCCTGATGATTCAACAACAAGGACTCACAGATTGAGTAAGCTGCCCGACGATGGAGATCCCTGGGCGCCGAATAACCTACTAACTCCGGAGCAAAAGAAAAACACCAGTTGGACCCCGGTGGGCCAAGCAACAGACAAGAAGACTCTGATAATACTTTCCAATTTTTCCATACTAATCACCTGATTTTTAGATGCTTTTGTTATAAAGAGTTCAGATAACACTGACACCTTGACGCTTTATCAGGTGAGCCTCGACGCTCTTAAACCGGTTTTCGGGGTTTTCGACCAGGTCCGACACAAATCGGCCTCTACAGTCACAGAAGCAGGCTAGAGGCTTTAAATTTTGGCTACAAGTATAAGAAGAATTGTACTATCCGAGTAGCGAAATCAAAGGCACTGATCAGTTTCGCATTTACTACGCCTTTGTTTTCACATTGGCAAAACTCCGGTATTCTCACGGCGCGGCTCAGGTTGAAACCCACATTTAATTTTGCCATTATTTTTCAAGTATTGGTCGTTGATGACAACTAAAACTGTAAACACAGTAATAAATCACATCGACAGCGTTATGTTGTAACCAAATTATTACTGCAAAGCAATAATCAAGTTAATGCCAATCAAAGCCCTCATGCTGTCTTAATAAAAGTGGTATGTTTGAGAGACAACTTAGATATATACATTGACGTGGTGGCATCTTATTCGATACTACCAAAGATCTAAAAGCAGTAACTAATAAAATGTGATGTTTGCTGGAAGGTGTTGTGTAATTATTTGGGCCATACACTGAGAAAGAAAAAGAATAGGTATCCCAGAGAGATACTGCCATCTAATTCTAGGATAGTCATATAACACCTCAATAAGTTGCCTTTATTATAAAGCAATATGCAAAGCTTTGTATGTTACACATACCGCCATCAAACTCAAATGGTACTGAAAGTCACGGTTGTTTTATATAATTCAGATAATATATAGTAACAGGACTTCGTGTTCAATCAACTTTGATCTCATCGTTTTCGAAAGGAATATCTATTCCATTATGTAACGGAAATTAAATTCCCTGAAATCCAAATAGAATGAACGGTGCTTATCTACGATATAGATATGTATTACCAAGTAATCATTGAAACTATCATGATTTTGATATATAATTTCGCAGCATCAGGTACGATCATTGATATGTGTTATATCCGTCTTCTTAACCTGTAATTTTAAGCCACTTTTAAACGAGAAAGCAGACAGAAGCTAAGTTTTGATTAAGAAATAGATCAGCTCTATAGTGACTGCTATAGTTTCTTGTCGCCTCCCCGTTACAGACAGAGTCCTGTTTCCACTGTTTTGTACACGGAAAACGGAAGCAAAATGACCTTTGACAAGACATGTTAAAACTTTACAAAATGGCATTATAGCAGTGAGTAGTTATTCAATGTTTGGAGGTCAGTTGTAAAGAAGATCAAATCGCGAGCGTGTAGCGCGAGTGATTTATGTTCTTAAAACATAGTGAATTATTAATCAACAAACCTCGCACTTGAGCTGGTGTATTTTTATTCTAATACAAAATTAAGGGAATAAAAGTCGTTGAAACCGTCGATGTTGTTCAGCTTTCCGTCATTGCAATTGTAGGCATCCCGCCAAATGTTTGACTGTAATGCGAAATAACGTCACGTTACATGCATTTCTCCCAGTGAATTTTTGCACAATATAGCACCATTAGTAATCATTGGCTAAAGTCGAGGTGAGTTAGAATATCTTATAAACATCAAATAAAAAAGCTTATGAAAGAAAGATGACACTAATTATACCTCTTTCAAAGATTGAATCGTTACGACGATTACTAGGTAGAATTTTATTAGAAAATAACTTAGAATATTTACATGTGTTTTTATTGATAAAACTACTACATGTACATGAACTAACATTCGTAATGTATCAATTATGCTATAGAGTTGTACAGACAGTTGTACAAATGTAACACCATATTTTCGTAGCACAATGACAGCTTACTTAAGAGATGCATATTAAAGGGTGCTAAGAAAGTTCGTTCCGCGCAAAAATTGCTGTCCTGATAGCTTGATTATAATGCTTTTAAAGTAAAAAAAAATGACAGAACCAGACTTTAATTTGGGTAAATATGAAAAGTTAAAAGCAAAGATGGTTTAAATCAGATACCTGACCATGACCAAAATGGCCATCACACATGGTCACCCATTTTCTAACCCTTGAACGTTTACACAGAAATGGGGGTATACTAGAAAATATCTTTTCCATGCCAAGATAAATGCGTAAACATCCTCGATAGTTTTAGAATACCTTTACCTGAAAAATGCATGGCACGCAAAATGTAAATGTCATAAAACTCTAAAATGACCCAAAAGCTTACTTAAAATATTATTTTAACAGAGATCTCTACAAATGCTATTAAGTGTTTAAAGATATTCTCTCTTGGATTCTTCTTAAATCTTACAAAAGAATTATGCTTTTCGAGGACTATGTCCCGGGGACACAATTTCGTTTAAATGGAATAGATCTCATAACACATTGAGAATTTATATTACATTAATTTCCTCAAGAGCTAGCATTGCGAAAACTTACCCATGCAATAAACAGAGATTTTTAAGCTTTAAAAATAAGAATTTTTCAGCCAAGGCGGTTCCAACGAGTACCCACAATCTATGTTTTGGAGCAAAATTAAGAAAAAAAATTAAGAAATTAAGAAAAAATTAAGAGAAACGTGTTCTCATTTATGTCGATTCATACTCATTTTGGTCAATTCGTACTCATGTTTAAATAAATACGAATTGACCAAAATGAGTACAAACTGACCAACATAATTTCAGTAAGGGCTTAAACTTCTCTTCTCGTATTACTTAATATTTTCAACGAGTCTGTTTACATTTCATCTCTTATGTTTATATTTCATCTGTTATGTGATTTGATTTCAGGTTGGATGTACATGTAATAAATTTACTGTGTCATTCACATTCCCTTTTCGTAATAGAATCGTATTTAATATGACCAATTATTGTACAAAAAATAAAGAAAGAAAGAAAGAAAGAAAATTAGAAAGAAGAAAGAAAAAAAAGAAAAAAAAAGAAAGAAAGTGTTAATTAAATGGCGCTTCCTTCTTCACAAATGTAAGATGGGAAAAACGATCCCGTAAAACTGGTTAAGGCCCTCAGTTAAAATTAGACCGAAATTCGCGAATCGGTCGCATAAATGTCCATTCAGTGAGACTGCAACGTGAAAGTTGTGTTATATCGTTAATCTTTGTCGAGAAATAGTCGCGAACAAGTCGCAAACTAGTCTACAGTTGTCGCATTCCAGTGATATAAGGGGCTTTACGCAGATTCTCAAAGACAAATTCTATTCGGCTCCAAGGGATCTCCGTCGTCGGGCAGCTTACTGAATCTGTTGTGAGTCCTCGTTTTTGATTCATCGTGGTGGTTATTATGATTTAATTGTCCTTGATGATTCATTAACTAGTTAGAGATTCGCCGCGAGGATCGAATAACTAAATTTTGTGAACCATAGAAGGTGAGGGTGAGGTAAGGACCCTGTTAAACCGGTTTAAGCCCCCAGTAATTTTATAATCGTTCTAATGCGATATTTCTGTTGTATTTGTAATTGTTTTATGTTTTGGAGTTAAATTTTGTGTTGTTTGCAACTTATGTACGTTTTCATGTTTTTTTGGTTGTTGTTTTTTATTGAGTTCGGGTCACTGAGTGGCCACCTGTTGGGAAACAGCTTCTCACTTGGCTTAAGATATGTTTTCTTAGTATAAGTAGGTAATAATCAATTTATTTTCCCCACTTCGGATTTTGAAGTGGGAATTTCTTTGTGGTTGCACCATTTCCTGATCATTGTATACAGTCTAAGTTGTGTTCTAAGATAATAATCAGCATCGCTATTGCGTTGGACAAATAGGTGAAAAACAAGCATTTTTTTAAGTTACTCATTTTGCACCTACATGTTTAATTGCAAATATTCTGCAGTCAATCAAATACAAATATGTGACCTGGATCAGACACAGGCTTAGCCAATAACTGCCTTCTCCTGCAAACATTTTAGGAAATAAAACTGAGATCCTTTAAGAGCAGTGAGCATACTAAAGAGAAGCGATGGTCCATACCGCGGTTTCGGCTACAAGCCTCTTTAGTGACCCTTTAGATTTGGCAATATGGAGCCAAAGAGAAATACTGTAATACGGAATAGTCGATACAAAGACTAGTATTACCCAAAACAGAGCCAAATATATAAAACGTTGGTTAGAAAATGAATCTCAGCCGATAATGGATTTCTGATTTTTCAGAATACCCTTGCTGATCTCAAAGGACCAAAACGAAAATATAATCTGCACAATAGATGGTGTACGGGGAGACTTTTGCACCAGGTCACATTAAAATGATGCGAATGTCAGTTTTCTATATTCATCTCCATGAAATCCGGAACTATTCTGGCACTAAGTATGTCATTACTGGCTAAGGATTACTGCCTCTTGAGGCAATGCATGTAATATAAATTCAACATGCGTTAAGATATCTATTCCATTTAATTGAAAATGAACCTCAAGGGCAGCAGCGTTTGAAGAAAATCAGACTTCTATTTGCTTTGTGTTTTGGAGTCGACGTTTTGTGCTGATTGATTAATAGTTATAGTTAAGTTCGAGTAACTGAGTGACCGCCTATTGGGAAATATCTGCTAACTCGGCTAACGATATGTTTTTAAGTTTAAGTAGCTAATTGTCAATTTAGTTTTTTTCCGACCTCGGTTAATGGAGTTGGAATTTCTTCATCAGGAAAACATGTCCGTGAAATGTATACCCCATTGAACCCCACTTTTATATAGCAAAACTGGGGTATGTAGGGGTATACCTATTTTTCTTATTCTTGCTCCAAAACATAGATTGTGGGTACACGTTAGAACCGCCTCGGCGAGGCGGTTCTAACGTGTACCCACAATCTATGTTTTGAGCAAAAATAAGAAAAATATCAAAAATTTTCCAGTGAAAATTTTCATATTCACAACCAAAACAATTTTCTGTACATTGCATGAGCGTGTTTTCATAATGTGTACTGTTTTTTGAATCCTGGAGAGGTCCGGTACTTTGAATTTATGGCAATTGTAGTGTTCGTTGCTAAAATACGACCTATTTCGTTTGACCGTGATCTTTAAGCTCCTAAGTCATTAAGATTTTATGTCAATTACATTTAAGGACTAGGGATTTTTTTTTCAGATATCATGGCCCAGAATTACAATTCTTCCTTAAAGTTTAGGAAAAACTTAGTTAAGGTGACCAATTATAGCATCCAAAGATGCATCTAAAATGTTCTGAAATCAAACATATGGTTTTTATTATATAAAAGATATTTTATTAAACACATCTGTGTATTTTTCCATATGCATAACCAACATCGGAACTTTGATCCGTAACTTATATCGATATAAATACTCTTGATCTTCCTTTAAAGTCCGTTCCAAGGCGGTTCGTGTGTAACTTATCTTTACGTTTTCTGTGTATCGTTGATCATCTTTGTTTTGGTTGAAGCTAGACAAATGGGAGAGGGCTGATTTCCTTGCTCAGGATGTGTGTTGTTATATATCATAATACTTGCATCAATTCATGAACTTTATGTTCATGCTTCGAATAGCAATTCTTTGTTTTATAACAAAATTAATGCTAACAAATCGCGTCTGTGGGAAAGGATTTTGTCATAGATTTGCTTTATGAACCCAGCTTTATAAATGCCTCATACAAACTATGTCAACAGAGAAATTAATAGCCGGCTGCTGTTGTCTTATACACTCCTCGCCTATTCTATTCTCGTGTTATATAATCAACGTCTCACATCTCAAATGTAATGTGTCATAAACTGTCTATATGTGTCCAGTAGACCGATTCGAGAATTTAACCACACTTCCCGCAGACTTCTTGTCTGGAAGAAGCAAAAATATACGCATCAAGTTGTTAGAACATCAATACATTTATCACGTTTTTTTTTTTTTTTTTTTTTTTTTTTTTTTTTATATTTTCTTTGTATTGAACTTTTGGCTGTCTTCATTAAAATATCTCCTTTAAACCGAAGTCTTTCGGAAGAATGGAAAAGTGGCTTATCTTCATTATACTACTGTTTATTGTGCCTGCCTCTCTGTCGCGCTCGTTGCCTTTCGTTTTGGTTGAAACTTAGCCAGATAGCTACCTTGTTGCGAAAGAGCTAGTTATTCTGCTCTTCGTGTGTGATGTCTTAAAATGTTTTGTTGTGTTTTATGTATTTTCTTTCGCACGTGGTGTCTATGTTGGGACTCAAAATTAAAATTTAATTGCATCGATTCCTGGTCCCTCTATTCTTACTTTTCAATTGATCCTGTCTTTAAGTAATGCAATGTTCTATACTGACCATTCTAAGATGGTTCTGCTGTGATTTATCTTGATTGTTGTCTGTTTATTCTTGCCGGCTCTATGTTGTCATCAGGAAAACATGTCCGTGCAATATATACCCCCTCAAACCCCACTTTTATATAGAAAAATTGGGGTTTGAGGGGGTAAACCTTATTTTCTTGTTTTTGACTCAAAACATACATTGTGGGTACCCACAATGTATGTTTTGAGCTAAAATATTAAAAATATCACATTTTTCTAATGAAATTTTCCTTTTGTTTTCTTTAGAAACAAATTCCTGTGTATTGCATGGGCAAATTATCGTAATGTACTCGTCGTTTTTGTTGGTTGATGCTAGACGGATGGTTACCTTACGAGATATTACGAAATCACGTCCATGTAATATATAGGGTTTTCTTCAGTTGTTAAAATTGAAAATTTTAAAATTGAAAATTTTCAACAGAAATGTTTTGATTTTTTTCTTATTTTTGCTCAAAACATAGATTTTTGATACCCACACTCTATGTTTTGGAACAATAATAAGAAAAATAGGTATACCCCTGCATACCCCAGTTTTACTTTTAAAGTGGGATATAAGGGGGTATCGATTTCATGGACATGTTTTCCTGATGGTTAGACTTCTTGATTTTCAGGTCTTATTAAAATCTATAGGTTGTCTTGTATTCTTATTCCTTTTCCGTCTATACATGAATCTCATTACGAAAACACGCCCATGTAGTATATCGAGAGTTTTTTCAAAACATTGGAAACACTTTTTTTTTTAAATCTTTTCACCCAAAACATACATTGTAGGTATACGTTAGAACCGCCTCGGTCAGTTAGTCCACTTAAAACCCCATTGTTCTATATAAAATGGGGCTTAATGGGGTATACATTTCACGGACATGTTTCATGATGTTGCCTGAGCTTTTCAATCTTTTTGTATCAACTTATATCTTTTTCTCTTACTTCTACAATTCACTCGAACATTGTAAGAATAGAGGAACAAGTAAGGAATCGATGAAATTAAAGTTACAATCTCAACATAGACATAAGGAGGTAACGAAAATACATCACAAAACGTAACAAAACATTTGTCCGACAACACACTCGAAGAGCAGGTTGACTAGCTCTTTCCCTACAAGGTAGCCATTTTGCTGGTCTCAACCAAAACCAAACACAACGAGCACAACAGATAGGCAGATAGAATAAACAGAAGGTGTGCATGTAAAATGAATATAAATCACTTTTTCCGGAGCGCCGATTACCGTTTGTACTGGTGACGAAGCTGATTACTGTTTTTACTGGGGACAAAGGCGATTACCGTTTTTACTGGTGACAAAGCAGATTACCGTGTTTACTTGGGACAAAGCCGATTACCGTTTTACTGGAGACAATGCCGATAACCGTTTTACTGTAGAAAAAAGCCGATTATCGTTTTACTGGGGACAAAGCCGATTACCGTTTTTACTGGAGACAATGCCGATTACCGTTTTTACTGGGGACAACGCCGATTACCGTTTTACTGTAGAAAAAAGCCGATTACTGTTTTACTGGGGACAAAGCCGATTACCGTTTTTACTGGGGACAACGCCGATTACCGTTTTTACTGTGGAAAAAAGCCGATTACCGGTTTTACTGGCGACAATGCCGATTACCGTTTTTGCTGAGGACACAACCGATTACCGTTTTACTGGGGACAAAGCCGATTACCGTTTTCACTGGGAACAAAGACGATTTCCGTTTTTACTGGGGACAAAGCCGATTACCGTTTTTACTGGGGACATTCTCTTGACATTCTCGATTTTATGAAGAAAGAAAATTAAATAAAACACGCAAAGTGTTCAACTGGCGAATTCAAGAATTTTTCATTTTGAAGATGACATTAATGGCGATGCGCTGTGATTTCAGCAACGTTTACTTGAATCCGTCAATGCTTTTGTATTGATGCAATCCTAAAACAATAATTCCCGTGGTGCGTGTAAGACTCATTTGAGCCACCGCATGAGAAAACTAACAATTTGCATAGACGAAAACAAAGCCGCAGATCAGCTGTGCAGTAACTGCTGCATGGATAGTACTATCATTCTTCTTCTTAAATCCGAAATTTCAAGCTTCTCGTCTACTTCTGTGACTGTACAGGCCGATTTGTGTCGGACCTGGTCGGAAACCAAATTGTTGTTTTTCTCACGCACAGGCTCATTTTTATTCTAGCAATTTGAGACGCGCAGAATATCTCAAGATGTTTGCGCCCCCTGTCAAACATTGCCCATAATTTGACTAAAGGCTAAGGTTGACAGTGTTTAAATTAATTGCTGTTTGATGCCACTCCCAAAAATAAGACCGAGATTTTTCGAATGCCGGACATGTCAGGCATTCGAAATATCTTGGTCTTATTTTTGGGAGACTAGTCCAGTAATTTTATATTACTGATCGTTCCAAGGCGATGCTTCCATTGTGGTTCTAATTATTTTGTGTTTTAGGGTCGAAATTTTGTGCTCTTTGAGCCTCATGTACGTTTTCATATTTTGAGGAGTAGCTGCTCACTCGGCTAACGATATGTTTTCTTGGTATAAGTACCTAAGTGTCATTTTAGTTTTTTCCAATCCTCGGTTTATGGAGTGGGAATTTCTTTCTGATTGCGCCATTTCCTAATCGTTGTGTACTTGTACCTTTGTGTTAACTTGATTATTAATTTTACCATGATCGTCATCTTTATAGCTCTCAGAAGAACAAATCTGTTGTTTTACCAAGTTGTAATCGCAGGAATTTTGATTAAACTTAAATTTCAATCCATTAAGATGTCTGAATTGATTAATATCGTATTTGCAAATACAGTATAGTCCCTTTTGTAATGCCAGCTTCGCGAATACGGGGGTTCAGAGATCCATAAAAAGGTACAAGTAGGCAAAGATCAGGAAAAGGCGCAATCAGAAAGAGATTCCCACTCCAAAACCGAGGTGGGAAAAAACCAAACTAACAATCAGGCACTTATACCATGAAACATATCGTAAGCCGAATGAGCAGCTATTTTCCCAATAGGTGGCCAAACATGGACGTTATAAAATTCTGTGCAGCAAACGACTTTTCGTATAGGCAGGGATGAACGTCAGACTTCTAGTAATAGGAGAATAATAGGATAATAATGTATGATATATTTTATTGGCAATATCAGCATATTACAGGTTTTGGCCACAACAATTATACAAAGCAAACATGACATACATGCACTACACATAATCCAATACATATACATGTATATATACTGACGGACATAAGAAACGCTACATGTGTTACTTTAAGAAATTCTTTTAATCTGTCTTGTTTATTTCACAACAATTTTGATTAAAATGACAAGAGATAATCTTGCAATTCACAACATGAATTTGAAGTTGATATCGCCTTAAGATTTTGTACAATGGCGTCTGACGTCAAGCTACCCGTAAAGCGCATTTCACAATAATCCAAATAGTGGCAAAACTCCCTTTTATCAGTCACCAACACACTTCCACGATACATTTAGGGGTTTTAGACGGTTAATTGACGCATGTGGAATACGCAAGTGCGCTACGAATATTGCGTTAAGGCAGTTCGCAGCTCGTTCAGCGTCTGTGGTCTCTGTTGACGTTTACGGACCCTTCTATCGAAAGATCCCATAAGAGCTCAATCTGTGAAGATTTGGCGACAGGTGTTGTTATGGTTACACCGGAAGTAACATTAATGTTGTTTCGCCTGAGAAAGTCCGTATTGTATGCGTTGACGTAAGTGACGTTGCGTTATAAAAGGAGCACGGTTTGGCCTACGTGGACGTGAACCAACTGCTGTTAGTCGACGTAAATTTTTTCTCGAACTAATCCAACGACATCAGGGACGATCTGCAGCAATCGTTACAGCATTTGCAAAGCTAATGCGTAAATGACGTAATCAAATGTAGTGATCATGCACTTGTGACGTAACTCATGGCCTGTGAGATCTTTGTTGTTCGATTTTGGTCAGTGCTGTTGTAAACATGCTTGTAAGTTGATTTGTTGTGGTTTGGTGTATACCGAAGTGTATGATTTCATAACCTAGGGGAAGACCGCCACCAAGCACACCGATAGCTCGCTAACTGCTGACGTTGTTGAAACGTGACGTTTCAGCAAAATTCAAAAAGTCAAATGTAGGGTGTTTTTCTGAACACTGATAATGTGTAGATTGCATATGTGTTGCAAAATTTGCAGTTTGTCGTTATCGTGCCAATTAAATCACGAAAAACATGTTTTCGTAAAAGCGCCTTTAGCATTCCTTGGTTGTGGTGTACATTACCGACATATCTGTGTTGACCATCTCAATAAAGTTGGGTTTTACGGGAGCAAGAGAAAACACGGCATTTTTCTACGTTTTACAAAAAAATCACAATTTTTAGGGTGTAGCGTTTCTTTTGTCAGTCAGTATATATATATATATATATATATATATATATATATATATATATATATATATATATATATATATATATATATATATATATATATATATATATATATATATATATATATATATATATATATATATATACATAACATACTATTGTTGAAATAAATTGTTCCAATGAATTTACATCGACTGTTAATAATCTTTAGGAATTGGCACTAATAAGATTTTCAAGAGTCAACTATGTTGGCAAGAGCTGCCATCCTACTTTTGCTTGCAAAATAAATAAACTTTGACAGATTTAAGAGTCGACTTTTCGAGACAACTCTCATAAGACTGGTAATTTTTTCTACTGAAGCCCAAGAAGAAGAGTCAATATATTGTTGTCTTATTTGCCTGTATGCAGGACATGTTAGTAGAAAATGGAATTCTGACTCGACGGCATGCTTATTACAAAGTTTACATATACGCAAGTTTCTAGAAATATCGTAATATCTTCCTCGCTCTGTTTCTAAATTATGTGCAGAAACCCTAAAACGAGTGAGGCTTTTTCGGAATTCATCGTTTTCGATACATTCAAGATATTTTTCAAATTCAAAAGTTGTTTAAAACATAGCGTAGTACTCTAATTTGGATGTATTATTTATATGACTACACCAATGCTGCATAGATTGGTCTCTAATTCTTACCCTAATAACATTAGGTGGCCACTCAGTTACCTTAACTTAACTAAAAATATGAAAACATACATAAGGCGCCAACAGCACAAAAAAAAATTTATACACCAAGACATAAAACAAAAAGAACCACCACAGAAGTATCGACTTGGAACGATCAGTAACACAAAGTTACTGGCGGGCTTAAACGTCTCGATTTGCCGTATTTAAAGCGTCTCGATTTACCGTATTTAGCGGCCCCCGTGGCCGAGCGGTTAAGAGCGCTTTCTCTTAATCACTCGATCATTTCACCGCTGTGACTGGTGTGGGTTCGAGCCCCGCACTGGCCACATGTGAGACAAGCCAAGTTCTGCTTACGGGTGTGCCAGGTGGTTTTTCTCGGGTTTCTCCCGTTTTCGCCCACCTACTGATTGGCCCGTCTCATATGAGCTGAAATAATCTTGAAAGGGACGTAAAACTGAATTGAAAAAATAAATAAATAAGATTAACCGTATCGAAAGCTTTCTCATAATCCACAAAGGCGCAATACAGATTCGAATTTTCATTTAAAGTCTTTTGGATCAAGCTATTTAGGACAAAAATACAGTCAGATGTGCTGCGATTATTTCTAAAACCGAATTGAAATTCGTTAAAAACATGCCCTCTCTCTCGCACCAATCATTTAGTCTATTGCGTAGAACAAGAGAAAAGATCTTTGCAAACGTGCTTATCAGGGTAATTCCTCTATAATTATTGGCATCTGATATCTCGCCCTTTTTATGAATGGGGACAATAAGACCTTTTGACCATGATTCCGGATAGATTCCGCTGTTGAATATTTCATTATACGTATTCATAAGATAGGGGAGAATAAAATGCTTTGCATGTATGAAAAAATCAGATAATAAACCATCGAATCCTGGACTTTTTCCACGTTTAAGCGAATTTATAGCTTTTTCTATTTCTCCGATCGAGATATCTCTGTCTAACTCCTCTATATCGGCTTGTAAGACATCGGTAGAATCGACTACATGGTTAGTTGTATTTGAATAATCGGTTGTGTTGTCGACTGCTTACCTTTACGTAGGTTATTTACGGTTTTCTAGAATTGTTTGGGCGACATTTTCCCAATATTTGCAAATTTTGAACGCTCGGATCTCTCAAATTTACGCCTCGCTTTGCGTTTAGCTACTGCATATTTTTTTCTTGCCTCTAGAAATAATTCTTTTCTAACTGCTGACAAGTTATTATCCCTAAATACTCGTTTTGCATTTAAGAACGCTGCTTTGGTAACCCTACATTCTTCATCAAACCACGGCGCCTTTTTATGAACATCCGGCATTTTTTGTTTGTGGCCCGTGACAGTTTTTCCGAAAACAGACAAACACGAGTCGTATATTAACTCCGCTAATCGATTTGTTTTCGTATCAATTTCCGTACCATTTGCACATCTTATATTTACCACCTCATCAAATAAGTGCCTCTTTCTCTCCAGCATGGTTAGCAAGGAATCTCGTTTTGAACAATCCCAAGTGATCTTATCGTAACAAATCGGGTCATTTCTTGTAAGATTTAAATTAAATTCGAAACATATTTTAATTATGAAGATTTAAATTAAATTCGAAACATATTTTAATTATGCAGTGATCAGAGAATTCCGAAGGATCGTGGACATTTTAATTTAAAACATTTGAAAAATTTTCTGTTTGTGTTATAAAGTAGTCAACGACGGGAAGAAGGTACAAGTAGGCAAAGATCAGGAAAAGGCGCAATCAGAAAGAGATTCCCACTCCAAAAACCGAGGTGGGAAAAAACCAAACTAACAATCAGGCACTTATACCATGAAACATATCGTAAGCCGAATGAGCAGCTATTTTCCCAATAGGTGGCCACTCAGTTACCTTAACTTAATTAAAAATATGAAAACATACATAAGGCGCCAACAGCACAAAAAAATTTTAAACACCAAGACATAAAAGTTTGGCTGTTAAACATTTATTTCGCGCATTGAAGTCCGCAACATGATTGCAGAATCTAGCAAACCTTATAAGTTTATACACTATAAAAAACTCGGCGAGGAACGTCACCATCCAAAACCGGAAAGTTTGCTATTATATATCAAAATCAAAATCATCACATTTATCATAAATTTTGGAAGAAACAAAGCCATTTGCAATAGAAAGATGTAAATCCAAAAATGGGGTTTCGGTATCTGTGGTGTTGGCTTTATTCAACTGTAATTCATGTGGATAAATTTGATCGACCATTTCTTCAGAATAAGGATTGTCAATTTTCAAAAGGTCATCGAGGTACCTAGAAGTCGAATTAAAAGCCTCAATAACATCAGCTTGATTGTCATTTTTAAGAGAATTTATGAAATCTCTTTCGAAGCAGTTTAAAAATTAGCTACGAGAGGGGCGCAATTTGTACCCATTGGAATTATAAGAATTTGTCTGTATAATTTTGCTCCGAATCTAATAAAATATTATCAATGAGATAGGATAAGACGTCGCATACATTCTGAAACGACCAAAGTGTATATCGACTTTCAAATAAAGTGAACCATGCTCTTTCGAAGGTCCACTCTATCATATCGTGAAGTTTTTCTTTAATCAGATTATGTGGCAATGTGGTATACAAAGAAAAAACACCGTATGTGGACAAGCTCGTCGCAAGGAACCCTCTACACTTTTACTGACCAAAACCATTTTTATTTTTCCTACACCGTCTCACAGTATCGTGTGACATGAGATTTGATAGCAGTTAGACAGGAAGTTAATGATTTAGGAAGTTCAGTGGTAGTACAAGAACTAGAATTTGCAATAAATCTAGCTCTATACGGTCTTTTGTGAAGCTTAGATAATTTAGGAATTTTGTCTTGGCCTTCATTGACACGGGATCATGTTTGTACGTTCGTTGGCGACTGTCATTCTATCGGCACTTTGACCACCATAGGTGCCTTTTAGTAAAGCCTTTAACATAATAAACGACGTAGAAGTGTCTCATACTAAAACATAGTGCGTACTGAGAGCAAATCCTTTTGTGTTTATATATGATGAGTAATTTAAACACTCCAATACGGTTCACCAATAAATAAGTGAGCAACTTGAATCCATCCTCGTGGATTTCAGCTACGATTCTTAAGCATATCACTGATATTGTTTCCCGCTTTGTTGAAGTAAGGGCCAAACAAGGCACAGTAGACCGGAATAATTGATACTTTTAGCAAAATGTTTTGCGTTTGGCCAGAAAAGCTTTTATCGCTTTCTGAGAACTATGATACTTCCAAATAGAAGTACTGCAAATTGAAGCTGGTATAATGAAGTATGTGCACATATGTGGGTACGTCTAAAGCATCAAACTATTTTTTACGATACTAAATCGTCATAAGACTAGTGTTTATCAAAGAAAATTGTTTAAAGTGGGGTTGAAATCTGTATAAGACGCCGAAACGGTGGAATACATGTGTGATGGCTTTGTTCCTCTTACTTTCAGTTCTGAATTACAGTTCTGTATCATCAAATCCGTAAGAAGAAAGGAAAGTGCACAAAAGACAAAACCCACAAAATCGAAGGGGTTAATGCAAGAACATGTCTAAAAAGATCAGGAAAGTCCGGTTTTCGAAAATTCATGAAAAAACGCGAAAAACATAAAATTTTGTCAAAGTTTGACAACCATGTGAAATTTTGGCCGTATCAAATAGAGTAAAAGGCTAAAATGTCATAAAATTTCGTTTGGGTATGTTCTTGCATTAAAGACTATGCTATGTATGGGCTTAGACATATTCTTGCACTGAAAATGGACTTAGCACCCTTTGAAAAATTTTGAAATATAAATTTTATACGAACAAAATGTAAAAGGTGTCACAAACTATATATAAGAATGTAGCTATATATATATATAAACTATATATAATCATGGTTGATAACTATGCTGCCTTCTTTAATTGCACGCCGGTGGGTCGGGCGTCAGACTCTATGATGGCCCCGACATAAAGCTATTCATTTTAGCTGGTTGGGGCCGGAGCTTCTTGTCTGTTGCTTGGCCCACCGGGGTCCAACTGGTGTTTTTCTTTTGCTCCGGAGTTAGTAGGTTATTCGGCGCCCAGGGATCTCCATCGTCGGGCAGCTTACTCAGTCTGTGAGTCTTGGATTTTGATTCATCAGGATGTTTATCATGATTTATTTGTTTGTTCTTGATGATTCATTGACTAGTAAGAGATTCACCACGAGGACCGAATAACTAACTAAATGTAATGAACCACTGCAGAAGCTGAGGGTGAGGTTATGGCCATGTAAAACCGGTTTAAGCCCGCCAGTAACTTTGTGTTACTGATCGTTCCAAGTCGATACTTCTGTGGTGGTTCTTTTTGTTTTATGTCTTGGTGTATAAAAAAAAATTTGTGCTGTTGGCGCCTTATGTATGTTTTCATATTTTTAGTTAAGTTAAGGTAACTGAGTGGCCATCTATTGGGAAAATAGCTGCTCATTCGGCTTACGATATGTTTTATGGTATAAGTACCTGATTGTTAGTTTGGTTTTTTCCCACCTCGGTTTTTGGAGTGGGAATCTTTTTCTGATTGCGCCTTTTCCTGATCTTTGCCTACTTGTACCTTTCTGTATGTAGAACACAGTGACACCAAAAACTCAATGTTGACAAAAGTGGACTAAGACATGTTCTTGCACTATCCCCTTTAGTTGTATCTGGTATGTTTTGTTGTATGGAAGGTCCATAAGTGCACTCGACTTTGCTGGATCATATATATATATCATATACATACGTTACTAATCTGGGACATAGAGGCCAGTTATCTTGATTCTATAAAGAAACACCCTTACTTTGTAAAATTGATCTCAAATTTTGACGACAGGTTAGCTCTTATGACTTTCTTAACTATAGACCAGAGATGTAAGCGCAGGCCATTTCCAGTGTAGGATTCGTTGATTTGTATGATTAGTGTGACGGAATTGAATCATTATTTCACGCAATTGTCATTAGAAGTAGTAATCAACGTGACAATTTTGAAAATCTGATGTCTGCCATGTCCTGGGAAATCTTCAGTAATGCTGGTCATAGAAGAGATCATGCACAAACAATACCACGCAAGAAGCCATTCAAAACGTATATCACATTCTCTATAAAAATGTGTTCCTATTATATTTAAATGAGCCGCTCCATTGGAAAACCAACAATCTTCATAGGCGAAAACAAAGGCGCAGATCAGTTTCGCGGTAACCGCGAAGCTGATCAGCGCCTTTATTTTCGCTACTCGGAAAGTACAATTCTTCCTCTACTTAACTCCAAATTTCAAGCTTCTAGCCTGCTTCTGTAGCTGTACAGGCGGGTTTGTGTCAGACCTGTTCGGAAACCACATTGTTGGTTTTCCCACGAGGTGGCCAAAATGTCTGTTTAATGAGGTTCCAGTTTGAATTTAGGACTAACTGGCTTTTAACCGCGAAGAGGGGCGACAATTACTAGTACTGATTATGATAACGTTCACCAATCTGCTTCTGTAGATGGCCCAAATGGCTCATTTCTGTACGATGGCCCAAATGGCTCATTTTTTTATTCTCATATGAATTCCGAATTCTGAATTCTGAATTCCGAATTCCGAATTCCGCATTTTGAATTTATTTAAATTTTATTTATTTATTTTTTATTATTATTAATTTTTTTTTTTTTTTTTTTTTTTTTTTTTTTTTTTTTTTTTTTACTTGCAAACTCTACTCGTAAGGGCAACTCATACATCCAGTTAGTTTAAAAATAGTTTATTCAAATAAATCACATACGATAGATCATACATTTACATGCAATAAAAATTAGGATAAGAATGGAAGCTTAAAGCTTATTTAATTCTTCTCCTGAATATATATCCAGTTGTGCCGGGTCAAGAGAAAATGTGCCTTTCACCATTTATATAACATGAAAGGAAACACATTTTATCCAAGGCAAGATAAATGTGCATTATTCCAAAACACCAAGTGTTTAAGCTACTTAAAATGAATGAGAACTGATGTGGTTAAAATTTTAAAAATCTTTCTTCTCGCTGGAAAAAGACGTATTTTTGTTTAACTTACATTCCGCCAGAGAAATCAAACCTCTATTCCGATATCACTCTTTTAGTAAATTTTGACTTTTTTGACTGCATATCAGATGATATAAGATATTATTCCTATCTAGGGGATGTGTATTTATGTGGCGATATGAACAGTAGAACTGCTTGTTTATCAGATACAGTTGAACATCTTGGGCCAGACAGATATGTGGATCTACCAGATATTGACGAAGCGTTAACGTCTATCCATTTGAGAAGGTCTTTTGATTCATCGGTAAACGCATACGGACACAAACTTTAAAATCTGTGTAAAGAGCACGATTTGAAAATAGTAAATGGTCGTCTTGAATCTGGTAAATTTACATTTGTGTCTTTTCAGTTCAGAAAAATCATAACACGTTACAGACGTATAGGTTATAACTTGAATGTTATGCGACAGTCTGCATGCTTAGTTTTTAACCCAATCATGGTTGATAACTATGCTGCCTTCTTTAATTGCACGCCGGTGGGTCGGGCGTCAGACTCTATGATGGCCCCGACTTAAAGCTATTCATTTTAGTTGGTTGGGGCCGGAGCTTCTTGTCTGTTGCTTGGCCCACCGGGGTCCAACTGGTGTTTTTCTTTTGCTCCGGAGTTAGTAGGTTATTCGGCACCCAGGGATCTCCATCGTCGGGCAGCTTACTCAATCTGTGAGTCCTTGTTTTTGATTCATCAGGATGTTTATCATGATTTATTTGTTTGTTCTTGATGATTCATTGACTAGTTAGAGATTCACCACGAGGACCGAAGAACTTACTAAATGTTATGAACCACTGCAGAAGCTGAGGGTGAGGTTAGGATCCTGTAAAACCGGTTTAAGCCCGCCAGTATCTTTGTTTTACTGATCGTTCCAAGGCGATACTTCTGTGGTGGTTCTTTTTGTTTTATGTCTTGGTGTTTAATTTTTTTTTGTGCTGTTGGCGCCTTATGAATGTTTTCATATTTTTTATTAAGTTAAGGTAACTGAGAGGCCACCTATTGGGAAAATAGCTTCTCATATGGCTTACGATATGTTTCATGGTATAAGTGCTTGATTGTTAGTTTGGATTTATCCCACCTCGGTTTTTGGAGTGGGAATCTCTTTCTGATTGCGTCTTTTCCTGATCTTTGCCTACTTGTACCTTTCTATGATCGCCGCCACTTATAGTTATTCATTGTAGTTGGTTGGGCCGGAGCTTTTTGTCTGTAACTTGGCCCACCGGGCATCAACTGGTGTTTTTCTTTTGCTCTGGAGTTAGTAAATTATTTTGCGCCCTGGGATCATCGTCTGGCAGCTTAGTCAATCTGTGAATCCTCGCTTTTGATCCACCATGGTGATTATCATGATTTATTTGTTTGTCCTTGATGATTCATTGACTAGTTAGAGATTCACAGAGGATCGAACAACTAACTAAAACTTGTCAACCCCTGCAGAAGCTGAGGGTGAGGTTAGGTACCTGTAAAATCGATTTAAGCCTGCCAGTAATTTTATATTACTGATCGTTCCAATGCGATACTTTTGTGGTGGTTCTCATTGTTTTATGTCTTGATGTTAAAACTTTTAGTGCTGTTTGTGCCTTATGTATGTTTTTATCTTTAGTTAAGGTTAGGTAAGTGAGTGGCCACCTACTGGGAAAATAGCTGCTCATTCGGCTTACGATATGTCTTCATGGTATTTATAAGTGACTTATTGTTAATTTAGTTTTTTTCCCACCTCGGTTTTCGGAGATGGATTCTCTTTCTGACTGCGCATTTTCCCGATCGTTGCCTATTTGTACCTTTTGATTAAGACTTCTCGCATAAATTCTCGAAATTGCAACACTATAGTCCGGCTTTTGTTGCCGGTTTAAAAAAGGCTACTGATGAGGGTTCATTACAAGAAACGGCGCAATATAGTCCATACTATCCCCCTTTGAATGTTTGACTGCTTCCAAAGGATCACTATTGTATTTTATTATATACTTAGTCATGAAATATAGAGAAATATCTATCAAATATACTAGTAACATATATTTGCAACGTTTTATTTTCACATGTGAAAAAGGTTATATTTTATATTTTCACACGTGAAACGATAACATTAATGGACTGCCTCTGCATTTTCCATTTAAACTGTACTTACTACACACCACTTCAGAATTTCAAACGCATGTTACTTTCTTATTTATGAACGAAAACATAAAGCGTTGGTATTTATTGCCTTAGTTAGAACATAAGAAACATTAGGGTACCAAAATTAACCAGGTTTGCTAAAATTTTAGTTTTTCATACTAGTATTTACTTCAGTCCGTACTTTTCCGTTTGTGACATTTTCACACTTATAACGGATGTCACTTGTCATACAAAGTTGTCACCAGTCCTTTAGTTAAATTTATAATCATATGACATCTTTGCATGCTCTTTTCAAATGCCAGGTTATGTAATAGGCTTTAAATGATAGCGTTATTGTAAACCATAACATATTAAATTATGTTTTCCTTTGTTGAAATGTTTGTACTAAATATTGTATATATTATAAAAAGAAAATTCAGATGTTTTTGTTGGATATGTCTTAAATTTCACTCGTGAAGTGAAAATATGTATATTTCATTCGTGGATCCGCCACTTCACCTGTCATAACGGAAACATCTACATTTGCACAAAACGTTCTATAATGCAGCTGATTTTGGTTGTAATTTTGCATTTATTACGCTTGTTGTCCATAAAATTGTGCATTTTGAGTATCTGTTATGATCCCCTCATCGATTCAATAATAACAGATACCCACAATATATGATTTAATGGATTAATATTAACAAGAAAGATAAGAAACGTTGTTTCATATCAATTGACTCAATTATGAAGATGTTGCAGTTACTCCTCTGTAAGATCGAAAAATGTTTCTCAGGTCCTCCATCATCTGTTTTAACCGCCCCTCATCTATTATTATGGCTCAAATAAAAAAATGGCCTCTGTTTTGCAGATTACACATTACACATTAGCGTATAACCCAAACGCGCGCCGGGTGTATGCAAAATCTCAACACGCTGAAGATTTTGGACGTATTTAAATAATTTGAACCTTTAACTCGGTTTAGCAGTCACACGTTAGCGCGTGACTGATAGGGCGTGTGCCGGACGTATTAAAAATCTCAAAGTTTTAAAGTACGTTTGTGTTACATCCCAGACACGCTATGCACGCGCTGTAGGCGCACAGAAAACGTTCAACGCGCGTTTCACACACGATTAGGCCACGCTAAAGAAGCAATAAAACGCGCATGTAGCGTACACTGGCGTACCTAAAACGTGCACCAAACGCGTTCGAAGCATGTTCAACGCGCCTGGAACGCGCGTGGAACTTATTCGTAACGTATAAGTCAGACGCCCGAAACACGCAGAGCTTCTAGAAAATTCTTAAGCATGTTTAAAATTGTTTTGATCCCAAGCGCGCACGGAACACGCACCGATTTTAGCGACGTACAGCGACGCGCACCGGACGTACATGTACACCAAGCGTACCCAACGTACTTGTAACGCGTTTTGATGGTGTCGCCGACGTGCGTCTGGTGTATTTGGAAATTTGCATTTTTTTTTCATCACGCCTGGCGCGCGCGTTTCACTTATACGTTAATGTCTTTTTACTAGCACTCCAGATGCCGCTAATATGTTAGGAATTTTCCGTAAATTTGGCCGGGTCCGGCCCGGTTATTGTTTTTATCGATAACCGTGGCGTAATGTTCGAAACATAAATATGAACGCATGATTTCTCGTCTTAAAAAAGATATCGACTACTCCGCAAATCTGTACTAAAACAGCGCATCGAGTCGTTTCGACCCAATATAAAATAAAGATTATCACAAAAGGACAAATTAATAAAGCAAACAGTGCATCACGAAAAATAAACCATAATGAATAATTATTCTCACGAATAGACAGTCAATTAAAGCATTATAAATAGCTAAAAATAAAGTTTTGGGCATTCTATAATTATACTTTAGAAAGCAAAACAACAATCTGTATCGAAATACTTGGGGGCGAAAAATATGTCTCCCAAAGACCGCGAACTAAAATGGCTGGACGATTTACTCATTATGGCCAATAAACTCACTTTTCAATTCAAAACTTTAATAGCATTCAAATTGTCAAGTGGCACAATTGATCAAACAATTGATTTTCATTAACAAGGTTATAATTTTATTTCCAAAAATAATAATTTCGACAAATCAACAGTCTTTCAAAAACGGACTATTTTGTCCCTCGGACGCATATCTATAAAGACTTTTGCAAAACATAATGACATCTTGAATAAGGTTAGTGAGGGAAGAACTTTGAGTCATAAAAATTGATAATTTGATACCTACCCCCGATTTCCCCAGTTTTTACTTTATGTAAGGTGCAAATCTGGGGTAGCTTTCATACGGAGATGTTTCCCCGATGTGAAATAAATACTGGAGCAAATATGGTTCAAAAAGTAGCTTAGAAATAGGAGTAGGTGGTCTACGGAGTACCACATTTGTTTCTATATACCAAAATGTTCGTCTTGGTCTGTAGTTTTGAAATCCAGCGTTTGCCACCTTGGCAAACCTTGCATAACTCCAGTATTCAAGATGGCGTCTAAGATGGCTGCCGTTTCCTAAAACCAACCCCTACTCCAAAAATGCATCATATTTTTCATGTGTTTGCATTGTAATGGTATTTTAATGCACCATTTCATGTAAGAATGATATATTTGTATATTTCAAGTAAAAAACCTGACAATTCAGGTAAAACAGTTATAAAGATCCTGTTTAAATTCACAAATGCACGTGCCCAAGGTTTTTCACCTCGGAATGTTTGGTTAATGGCTCATTATTAATGATCAGATAGTTATGGCTGCTTTTTTACTTCTTTTCTATCAAATATAATATCTGTAAAGATTTTAGAGAAACAGAAATTGTTTCTATATATAAGCTTCATGCTTAAAAACAGGTTTTAGACATCCTATCCAACACGACAAAAACAACAAAAAGTACATATTTTCTTATATAGAATATACTCTTCAATCTTATTTGTTTTTGATTCTATATACCATAGTGTTTGTCTCAGACTTAGTTTGTAGCATAAAATCCAGTGTTTGCCACCTCAGCAAAGCACAGGACAGCTCAAGCATTGAAGATGGCATCCAAGAAGGCCGTCAAAATATAGAATTTTGAAAAATGAGCCAAATATGTCCCTTGACTTTCATTAAGTAATAAAAAGATAAAATCAAGTTGTAAAACACTTAGAACATTTGCTTAATGTTATCTTCATGTGTGTTTTTCCTTGTTAAAACAAAGTTATTCAGATACCATAACCTTTTTATAACACTTTTGTTGGGGTTCAAACCAATATTTGTGTTAGTTATATTCAATTTTTGTTATAACGAGAGTAAAGTATATAGACATATACCAAAGGTAGTATGAAATGACCGTTTGGAGTCCAGCTATGATCAGTGCTATATCCAAAACTATGTTTCTTGAATTGAGTTATAGGAAGGTCCAGATGTATTTATTCTAGAAATGAGTGGAATTTTCTTGCCCGGCAAGAAAAAGAGCAACAAAGAAAACTTATTTTCTTGTACATCATAAGCTCCGCAATCTTATTACAAATGTAATTCACAAATTCTGGTTCTGCAATTAATATAACTTTGGTGCAGTATTAATCTTACAATTAATACAACTTTGGTGCAGACATGGATGTACGATATGGCACTATATAAAACAAAAGAATACCAAACCATGTTTCGTTTCGGCACTATAATCATATGTAGGTTTATATGTAGGTTCATATGTAATATAATCATATGTAGGTTCAGTGACTATATTTGGAGTATTTCAAATATATTGGACGTTAAGAATCATCTTCTTAACATTATTTTGATTACTTGGCCCCTTTGGGAATATGAGTCTTTGATTTAGACTATACAGATTTAAATTCTTGAAATTGCAGCAAAAACGTCTGGATTCGCTGCCAGTTTTGTAAAGGGTCACTGATGAATGTTCATTACCCGAAATTGTACAATATGGCCCATCTTCTCGCTTTGAATGTTTTACCGCTTCCAAAGGATCTAACAATTATTTTTATATCTCATTAGCTGATTATGCTTTGAGTATTTATGTACAAGGTTTATGCAAACTGTGGTGCCATAAGAACTGTAAATCCACTTATCAGAGATTAAAGCAAAAACAGAAGAGAGGTAAAGTCAAACATGAGAAATGATTAGACTAACCCTGAATACCATATCATCTACAAAGTATTTTGAATAATAAAGAATAATTGCTTATTTGTGGCGAGATTTGTGACCTGTTAGAAATGAAAGTAAAGTAAGTGGAAGCTGGTCGATGTTAGCATGCGCAATTGGTGATTGTAACATTGATGTATTTATAAGAGTTGTTGAAGCAACAGGGAAAGGCAATGACATACATACATACTTTACATACATGTACTAATGGACCTTCAAAATGGTGACTTAGTTGCTGCTGGAGAAATATATTTTGCAGTAAAAAGAGTTGTTTGCTCAATGGCACATTAGAATATAATATTCATCTATGACACTGAGCATGCTAAGGATAATTCTGTTTCATTTAAATAGGCAGATACAGGTTCAAAGCTAAAAGCTGAGTGTGAAAGTTCAATAATAAACGAAACTCAAGTTGTAGAGTTATCCAATTAATAGACAAATTTAAACACCAGGAGTTAGAAAGCTGGGTTATATAAAATAGAATGTTATAAAAAAAAACAATCCATATAAAGAGCCTTTTTGTTTAAGTATGGTCAGAATTATCATTTACGTAGTTATCCACTTAATAGACAAATTTAAATACCTGGAGTTGGAAAGCTGGGTTATGTGACATAGAATGTTATAAAACAAACAACATAGAGAAGGTACAAGTAGGCAATGATCAGGAAAATTAGCAATCAGAAAGAAATTTCCACTCCGAAAGCCGAGGTGAGAAAAACTAAATTGACAATTAGGTACTTATAAATAAAAAGAACCTTTTTATTTAGTTATGGTCCAAATTATCATTTACGTATTGAGATTGATTTGGTATGAATCAGTGTGGCTGAAGCGCTGAATATGTTTGATCAACTATGAAAATTGAACCAAAGCATTTCAGCTGATTGTACACACAGGCTTCTTGTAAATAATAGCAGAAGATACGATAAATCATAAAACTATCGGTATGTTTATAAATGGTATTCTTAGAAACATTGAAATTGTTATGGATCAATCTGCCACCATTGCAAGCCTTTCAAGATATTTTACTGTACTAGACAAATGGTCTGCTTCAATTGTGAGCAATGAAAGATTTGCTAATGCTTCAGACATATCGGCTGAGCTTCAGTAGACTTGCACTGTCTTTAAGTTGCTTGTAATATTACAAAAGCAGCGATTTCTATTTGATACCCAAAACATGTAGGTCTTGTTGTACATGATCAAATCTGGAGTAGACTCTTTGATTTAACAAATAGCTTATCTTCGATATACGATGATTACATACCCTGAAATGAGGCGAATTTTATCATCAGCACACAAGCTAACATTCCCCCAGTGGAACCGTCCCCTCAGAAATTACGTCAGAAATCAGGGAGTATGCTTATACTGGGAGTTACGGATAACTTTGACAATAACAAAAAGGCAATAGATGACCTCTATCGTTCTGATTGCGCCATTTCCTGATTGTTATTTTCATTTAGCTTTGTTATCACATGATGCAGGGTCCTAGTTAACCCAATTGATCATTGACTAGCTAACCCAATCATGGTTGATAACTATGTTGCCTTCTTTAATTTCACGCCGGTGGGCCGGGCTTCAGACTCTATGATGGCCCGGACTTAAAGCTATTCATTTTAGTTGGTTGGGGCCGGAGCTTCTTGTCTGTTACTTGGCCCACCGGGGTCCAACTGGTGTTTTTCTTTTGCTCCGGAGTTAGTAGGTTATTCGGCGCCCAGGGATCTCCATCGTCGGGCAGCTTACTCAATCTGTGAGTCCTGGGTTTTGATTCATCAGGATGTTTATCTTGATTTATATGTTTGTTCTTGATGATTCATTGACTAGGTAGAGATTCACCACGAGGACCGAAGAACTAACTAAATGTTATGAACCACTGCAGAAGCTGGGGGTGAGGTTAGGCGCCTGTAAAACCGGTTTGGACCCGCCAGTGGCTTTGTGTTGCTGATCGTTCCAAGTCGATACTTCTGTGGTGGTTCTTTTTGTTTTGTGTCTTGGTGTTTAATTTTTTTTTTGTGCTGTTGGCGCCTTGTGTGTGTTTTCATAGTTTTAGTTAAGTAAAGGTAACTGAGTGGCCACCTATTGGGAAAATAGCTGCTCATTCGGCTTACGATATGTTTCATGGTATAAGTACCTGATTGTTAATTTGTTTTTTCCCACCTCGGTTTTTGGAGTGGGAATGTTTTTCTGATTGCGGCTTTTCCTGATCTTTGCCTACTTGTACCTTTTCCTGAAACGAATATAGACCTGCACCATCTAGGTGAAGATTTAGAACACTCGGAGGATCATAGGTGGTCTAAGTTCGTAACAAAAACAGTTTGTCTTTAAACTCACTGTGCGCAGAGAAGGCAATATTGTTGATGGCTAATAGGCTACCTCGACAGATAAAAGTTTCGGGTTTCATTGCCTGAGGTGTGTCTATCAACTGCATATTTGGCGGAATGGGTTGCACTATGTTCAAGAACTGAAATCACCATCAGACTTTAGATTTGAATTGGACAATGAATGATAAAATAAAATGCTTAGTATTATTGATAACACTATCAGTTGCAGCTCCAGCGCTATTGAATGACACTGTTTGCTAACGTAAAGAAATGAGTGATGAATACTGCACAAGCTCTATGTGTCGACAACCATACACTGTGATGTATAAATGTCAGAAATTAATGTACATGTAGTTATATATACAAATGTGCATACTATCTTTTCAGGCATGTTGACAGAGGAAAATTACAGTGATTAAGATTATTAAAAGGAATTTAAGTTGCATCTGTTCAAACATACTCCAGCCACTACCCCATGCATTTCTAGATTTGTATGCATAATGTAATATTGACAAAGAAATATATACATGAAAATATTTAAAAAAAAAATAGATCTAAGTGATTTAGCTTGATTTTTTAACTGTTTTGTTGGCAAACAAAGGTTAAAGGACACATGCGGCTTATTTTTCGAAATGCTATATTTTGACGGCCTTCTTGGATGCCCTTTTGAAAACTGGAGTTATGCTGGGTTTGCAGAGGCGGCCAACGCTGGATTTAAATGCTTCAAACCTTCAAAAAGCTTGCAAGACAAAATATTTGGTATATAGAATCAATAAGAATCACGATTCAAGAGCCTATAATGTATAGGAAAATATGTATTTTTTGTTCTTTTTTGCCTTGTCAGTGAGACCTTACTCCATTCATATCTAGAATATATATGCATAATGTAGTTTTAACAATGGAAAACACATGAAAATAACAATAATAAGATATTTCTAAGTGTTTATAGCTCAATTTAAGCATATTTGTTTCTAAAGTCAAGCGGCATATGTGTCTCATATTTTCAGAATTGTAAATTTTGACGGCCTTCTTGGATCCCATCTTGAATACTGGAGCTATCTTGTGTTTAACAGAGGTGGCAGACACTGTATTTTTATGCTACAAACCATGACCAACACAAACACTATGGTATATAGAATCAATAACAAATTAGATTTTAGAGCGTATTTTGTATAGGAAAATATGTACTTTTTGTTGTTTTTTCTGTGTTGGGTTGGATGTCTAAAACCTGCATGAATATTATATATAGAAACAAGTTCTGTTTCTATAAAATCTTTAAAATATTATATTTGATAGAAAAGAAGTAAAATAGCAGCCATAACTATCTGATCATAAATAATGAGCCATTAAACAAACATTCCGAGGTGAAAAACCTTGGGCACGTGCATTTGTGAATTTAAATAATATGATTTTTACAACTGTTTTACCTAAATTATCAGGTTTTTTACTTGAAATAGACAAATACATCATTCTTACATGAAATTGGGCATTAAAATACCATTACAATGCAAACACTTGAAAATTATGATGCATTTTTGTATAGGGGTCGATTTTAAGAAATGGCAGCCATCTTGGACGCCATCTTGAATACTGGAGTTATGCAAGGTTTTCCAAGGTGGCAAACGCTGGATTTTAAAACTACAGACCAATACGAACATTTTGATATATAGAAACAAATGTGGTACTCCATAGACCACCCCCTTGAAAGATAGCCCATGATATTTGCTCCACTGAAAAGCCATATTCAACAGAAACGTTTGAATATCCTCTTTATATTTGCGTAGTCAGATATTAAGTTGTGCATAGGTGAGTGACCCACTTCGCGGCTAGCTGCTCATTTGGCTTACGAAATGTTTTCATGGTATAAGTACCTGATTGTTAGCTTGGTTTTTTCCCACCTCGGTTTTTGGAGTGGGAATCTTTTTCTGATTGCGCCTTTTCCTGATCTTTGCCTACTTGTATCTCTTTGTACATTTTATTCTTTTGGTTGTTTCTCACCTGGAATTTCAGGGAGGGACTTTAGTTTTGCTTGACACGGCTCCTAATCATTGTTTACCTAGGACTTGTTGTACATTACGAATACACGCTCATACAATATAGAAATTTTTTCCATTTGTAAAAATGGAAAATTTTCAGTAGAATTGTTTTTATATTTTTCTTATTTTTGCTCAAACCACAGATTGTTGGTACACGTAAGAACCGCCTCGCCGAGACGGTTCTAACGAGTACCCACAATCTATGTTTTGGAGCAAAAATAAGACAAATAGGTATACCACTACAAACCCCAGTTTTTCTATGCAAAAGTGGGGTTTTAAGGGGATATGCATTTCATGGACATGTTTTCCTGATGTTACCATCAGTGTGTCTTAGTGAACTTACAATGCGGAAAGTGAGAACATCCTACTGTTCAGAAGGTGAATTCAACACTATCAACAAATTTTGCATTTTACTTTTCGATGCATTCCTTAACAGTATACACTATAATTTCCACTTGTGCATTGCCATTTTCTGTGGTTACTCTTCTTCTATCCGTAATAATTGGCTCCCTTGCACCCTATCTATTTTATTATGTTTGTTGTCCTGTCATTTAAACTGTGTGGCTGCCAGACAAGACAGTTTTAAATTAAAACTACATTTCATAAGCGACATAGTTTTAGAGTTAAGTTCGCGTAACTGAGTGGCCGCCTGATGGAAAATAGCTGCTTTCTCGGTTTATGATAAAGTTTCTTAGTATAAGTACCTAATTGTCAATTTAACTTTTTCCAAACTCGGTTTTTAGGAGTAAGAATTTATTTCTGATTGCGCCATTTCCTGATCATTGCCTTCTTGTACCTTTAGTAATATTAATTTTTATGAAATAAAAACTTTATTTTTATTCTAATCCGTTTTTTTTTATAATCGCTAATTCATTTACGCTGTACTGATAGAAATGGTTATTTCGCTGTCACGGCCTAGTAAAAATGGTTTTATCAATAAAAGTGATAATCTCTGTACTTCGGGTTGTCTTTTGGTTTGTGTTTTGGCTTAGTTACATCAAAAGCTTTTGTAACATGTGTTCGCCAGTTGAACACTATGTTTGCTTTTATTTAATTTTCTTTCTTTATTAAATCGAAGATAGATGTCCTCAGGAAAAATAGTTTTCCGCGTTGTCCCCAGTAAAAACGATAATCGTTGTCCAAGGAAAAGTGATTTATCATCATTATACTTGTCCCCAGGATGCAATGAATCTCAGTTCAGAGGACCCCGAAGAAAACCGGACAGTTTTCCATAAAACAGTTCTTTCTTCAGCTGCAAGCACCTTAGGCCATCCATCTCGCAAACATCAAGACTGGTTTGATGAGAATGATGATGAAATTCAGAGGCTTCTTGAAGAAAAGCACCGTTTGCTCAAGGCACGTCAAGATGATACTAGCTCAGTATCAAAGAAAGCAGCCTACAGCAACATTTGTAAGACAGTCCAGACCAAGCTTAGGGACATGCAAGATTCCTGGCTGAGGAAGAAAACAGAAGAAATTCAGTCTTTTGCGGATAGAAAGGACATGAAGAAATTTCATGATGCACTGAAAACCATTTATGGTCCAAAGAGTTCTGGAGCCACCACATTGCTCAGTGCAGATGGAAACACTCTTCTCACAGATAAAGAAGCTATCTTGGAAAGGTGGGCAGAACACTTCAATAGTGTGCTTAATCGACCATCAAGCATCAATCAGGATGCAATCGACAGACTTCCACAGATAGAGTGCAATGTTCTGTTAGATGAATTTCCTACCGTTACGGAAACAAGAAAAGCAGTTCAACAACTATCATCTGGCAAAGCCCCAGGTGCAGATGCAATTCCTGCCGAAGTTTACAAGGCTGGGGGGCTACCCATGGCAGAGAAACTGACAGAGTTGTTTCACTGTATGTGGAGGAAGGAGGCTATCCCACAAGAATTTAAGGATGCATCCATAATCCACCTATACAAGCGGAAAGGAAATCCTCAAGTCTGTGACAATCACAGAGGCATCTCCCTCCTATCAATTGCTGGGAAGATACTTGCAAAAATTCTGTTGAATCGTCTGAATGCTCATCTTGATCAGACGGGACTTATCCCTGAAAGTCAATGTGGATTCAGAAAAGACAGAGGGACAATAGACATGATCTTCACAGCAAGACAGCTTCAGGAGAAATGCCAAGAACAGAATGTAGATCTATACATGACGTTTGTTGACCTCACCAAAGCTTTTGACACTGTTAGTCGTGATGGACTCTGGAAAATCATGGCCAAGTTTGGCTGTCCACCCAGATTCATAGCTATGGTGCGGCAGTTTCATGATGGCATGCAGGCACGTGTGCAGAATGATGGAGAGTTCTCTGAACCATTTGAAGTAACAAATGGGGTCAAACAAGGCTGTGTTCTGGCACCAACACTGTTCAGCATGATGTTTTCTGCCATGCTTATGGATGCTTTTCGGGACAGTGACACTGGTTTTCCAATCAGGTACCGTTTTGATGGCAACATATTCAAGCTCAGAAGGTTGCAAGCCAAAACTAAGGTCCAGACTGATGTGCTAGATGAGCTCCTCTATGCAGATGATATGGATAAGAATGCCAACACAGAGGCAAAAATGCAAAGAGCCATGGATCAAGTCTCACAGTCATGTGATAACTATGATCTCACAATCAGCACAAAAAAGACAGAGGTTGTACACCAACCAGCCCCCGGAAAACCATATAATGAACCAACCATCACTGTGAATGGGCAAAAACTGAAAGTTGTTGACAAGTTCACCTACCTGGGAAGCACTCTCTCCAGAGCAGTGCATATTGATGATGAGATCACTGCCAGAATTGCAAAAGCTAGTGTGGCATTCGGAAGACTCCGTGCAAATGTCTGGGAGCGAAATGGAATCAAGCTTGACACCAAGCTGAAAGTCTACAAGGCTGTGGTACTGCCAACCCTCTTGTATGCATGTGAGACCTGGACAGTATACCAACGCCATGCAAAGAGACTTAACCATTTCCACTTAAGCTGTTTGAGAAAGTTGTTAAAAATCAAGTGGCAGGACAAGATTCCAGACACAGAGGTCCTGAGGAAAGCAGGGATGCAAAGCATGCATACAGTCTTAAAGCTAGCACAGCTAAGATGGACTGGCCATGTTATAAGAATGCCTGATGCACGACTTCCAAAGAAAGTTTTCTATGGAGAACTACAGGAGGGAAAGCGCTCTCAAGGTGGCCAGAAGAAACGCTACAAAGACACCCTCAAAGCCTCTCTGGAGGATTTCGAAATACCAATGGGGTCCTGGGAACAGACTGCACAGGAGCGATCAAAGTGGCGAGGTCTCATCAACAAAGGAGCAGCTCTCTATGAAAAGAAGAGAATCTGTGAAACTGAAAGAAAGCGAAGAGAGCGCAAAGCCAAAACAAATGTGCCACCAGCAGACTCTATGACATTGACTTGCTCTACTTGCAACCGACAGTTTAGAGCCAGAATTGGCCTAGTCAGCCATCAAAGAACTCACCAACACACATCAGCACTATTCAAGAAATAATGATGGTCTTTCTCATTAGTGAGAGACGAACTATCACTTGTCCCCAGTAAAAACGATAATCGGTGTACAAGGAAAAAGGGTTATCTTCATTATATTACTGTTTATGTGCCTTCCTTTCTGTCGTGCCCGTTTACTTTTATTTTGGTTGAAACTTAGCTGGGCGGTTACCTTGTTTGGAAAGAGCTAGTCATTCTGCTCTTCTTGTGTGTTGTCTTAAATTTTTTTGTTTTGATTTATGTATTTTCTTTCCCACCTCGTGTCTATGTTGGGACTTTAAATTCAATTGCATCGATTTCTGGTCCCTCTATTCTTACTTCACATCTGAAGTGACTGATGCCAAAGAACCCGTTAATGGCATCGACAAATTGATATACATTACGAAAACATGCCCATGCAATATACAGTGATTTCTAAACTTGTAAAAAATGAAAGTTTTCAGTAGAAAATTTTCGATATTATTCTTATTTTTGCTCAAAACGTAGATTGTGGGTACACGTTAGAACCGCCTCGCCGAGGCGGTTCTAACGAGTACCCACAATCTATGTTTTGGAGCAAAAATAAGAAAAATAGGTATACCCCTGCATACCCCAGTTATACTATATAAAAGTGGGGTTCAAGGGGGTAAACATTACACGGACATGTTTTCGTGTTGCATACAGATTTGTAATCGAACGAAAACATTGAAAGAATATTTTCTGAAAAGCTAATCTTGCTGATCAAGCTTTTTTCTTATTTTAAGACATATTTTGTTTAGTTTTGATTTATTTTAAAACAATTTGCACGCTCATACGTAAAAATCATAAAATGTCGGTTGCTACTATTTGCCTTTTCCTTATAATTGATCATAATTGGCTCCCTGCTTCTTTATAACTATGACATTCTTCATGTCATTTATGTTTTTATTTTGTCATAATTTCAACAAATAACATCATAAGATATATCATGTCTACGTTTTAATTCCATTTTTGAGACATCGTCAATAAAATCGCTGCAGTTGATTTCTTTAAAAGCAGTTTGATTATTCATTAAAAAGAGGGTGGGCCAGACAAGATAGTTTTGAATAACACACTTTCATAATTGACCCATAATAATTTGAGCTGATAGAAAACATTGAAAGAACATTCCTGCATAAACAGAAAATGTTTTAAAGAAAAAGGTACATGTAGGCAATGATTTGGAGTCGAATTTTTATGCTGTTTGAACCTTATTTCGTTTTCATATTTTTATTCAAGTTCGGGTAACTGAGTGACCGCCTACTGGGAAATATCTGCTCACTCGACTTACGATATGTTTTCTACGTATCCTGATCATTGCCTACTTGTACCCTTTTCTAAATATAAGTACCTAATTGTCAATTTAGTTTTCCCACTTCAGTCTTTGATTGCGCCTTTTCATAATCATTGCCTACTTGTACATTTTAATACGTTACTGTTGATCATTATAGTTGATTTTGAAAACTACGCGTCTGATAAAAACCTTATCTGTCCCACGGTACTATAATTTACTGGAGGTGAAACTGACATCATTCTTGGCCAATGACACGAGCTAGAACCACCCAAGTAAACCACTAAGGCTTGTATGTATGACTGGTTCGACTTGAAAAGATACAAGAAGGCAACGATCAGGAAAAGGTGCAATCAGAAAGAGATTCCCACTCGAAAAAACCGAGGTGGGAAAAAACTAAATTAACAGTCAGGTACTTATCACTTTTCCTGGGTTTATTCAGACACGAGCGGTTAACCAGTAATCAGGACCCAGTTGTTCAAAACTAACGACGTCATTAGTTAACGTTTCGTTTTAATTTCAAACATTAATATTACAAATACACTGTTATTTTTGTTGAAAAAATGTGAGAATCCTTTGCACTGCAAAGGATTCTCACATTTTTTTCAACAAAAAATAACAGTGTTTTTGTTACTTTTGCTGATATTTGCTTAACAAAATTATGTCTTAACGATATCGTTAAGCTAACGATGCTTTGAACAACTGGGTCCAGATTGTCAGTAAGACGTTCTATCGTGTCTCAAGTGGTGTTGCATTGTGTTTTCGGGATGGCAGTTTACATCAATGGGTCAAACATCAAACAATCGTCTAGGAAGTTGAATACTTTGGCACTTGTAACGGCATCTGTTGAATGAGGAACGGCGAATCTGTAACAACAATGATTTACCGATTTTTTTACAAGACAATGAGTTTACATAAATTGCATACAGCACAAAAAGACGTTTTGTTGCCAAATGAAACTTCAGGATCTGTTTATTTCTAACATCATACACAACTATATTTGAATCATCTTGAGTCGTCTTAATGCCTTCATTTGTTTTGACTGGCTAGATAAATGAAGTACACATTCGTGGTTACGTGTAAAAATTCATATATATTTTGAACAGGGTACAAGTAGACAATGATCAGGAAAGGGCGCAATCAGCAATTCCAACTCCAAAAAACCGGGATGCATAAAACTAAATCATCAATTAGGTACTTATACTTAGAAAAACATATCGTAAGCCGAGTGAGCAACTACGCGTATTTCCCAGTAGGCGACCACTCAGTTACCCGAACTTAAATAAAAATATAAAAACGTACATAAGGTTCAAACAGCACAAATTCGACTCCAAAACATAAAACGAATAGAACCACAACCAAAGTATCGCTGTTAGAACCTTATGCCGGGCAGCTCACTCAATTTGTGAGTCCCTTTTTTGATTCGTCATGGTGGTAATCGTGATTTATTGGTTTGTCATGATGATTAATTGACAAGATTCACCACGAGGACCGAACAAATAACTAAATGTTAATATTGTGAACCACTGAAAAAGCTTAGGGTGATGTTAGGTACCTGTAAAATCGATTTAAGCCCCAAGTAATTCTATATAACTGATCGTTGCAAGGCGATACTTCTGTGGTGGTTCTTATTGTTTTATGTCTTGGTGTTAAATATTTTTGCTGTTTCCGCCTTGTGTATGTTTTCATATTTTTAGTTAAGTTTATGTAACTGAGTGGCCACCTATTTGGAAAATAGCTGCTCATTTGGCTTACGATGTGTTTTTATGGTATAAGTACCTGATTGCTAATTTAGTTTTTTCCCACCTCGGGTTTTTGTAGTGAGAATCTCTTTCTGATTGCCCCTTTTTCCTGATCGTTTGCCACTTGTACCTTTTTATTTGTATACAGAGCATAGACATTCTTAGGAGTCATTTTCCAAAACAATGCTTGAGTCATCAAATCTTAGATGCAATCTAACTATGCAATAGCGTAATTCCACTTTATAGTTGGGCGCATGAAATAGGGACATTAAGTCGAAATTCTGAATATTCCATTTCAGCTTTTGTTATATGATTACTTTTGGTCCAGTTTGAATTTGAGAAGAAACAGAAGAAAGACACGAATTTGATACAATAAGATTTAGAAGCTCAACCAAGCTATAGATGGCAATGAAATTAGAATACAAGACAACTGAACGAGGATTCACAGATACAATTAGCTGTCTGGCGATGGAGATCCTGTGCACCAAACAATTTATTGTAAAACTGTAGCAAAAGAAAAACACCAGTTAAGCCCCGGTTGCCCACGCAACAGACAAGACGCTCCGGTCCCTAAACAAAACTAAGAACCAGGAAGTAAATGAAAAGTGAATCACATGCTCTGAGTGGACCGCGCATTTCTCTATCCTGTACGTAAAATTACATTTGTTTGCAACGTGTTCAACAGTCCAAGGAAAAACATGCAGAAGAATTAAACATAGTTGACAAAAATAAACATTGCTTTTATACAGGTCAGTTATCAAAATGTAATAATCAGTGACTACAAATAAATCCCTAAAAGAGCTTTTTAAGGAGAATTAAAGGGGAATTAAAGTAGGCAATGATCAGGAAATTGCGCAATCAGAAAAAAGTCCCACCCCAACAACTGAGGTGGGAAAACACTAAATTAACAATCAGGTATTTATACTAAGAAAACATATCGACGGCCCCCGTGGCCGAGCGGTTAAGAGCGTTGTTTCTTTATCACTCGATCATCTCACCGCTGTGTCTGGTGTGGGTTCGAGCCCCGCCATGGCCACATGTGAGACAAGCCATGTTCTGCTTGCGAGTGTGTCAGGTGTTTTTTCTAGGGGTTCTCCCGTTTTCGCCCCACCTACTGACTGGCCCGTCTCATATTAGCTGAAATAATCTTGAAAGGGACGTGAAACTGAATTTTAAAAAAAAAATAATAAAAAAATAAGAAAACATATCGAGTGAGCAGCTATTTTCCCAATAGGTGGACACTGAGTTATCCCAATTTTACTAAAATATGAAAACGTGCATAAGGTGCTAACAGCACAAAAATTAACATCAAGACATAAAACAATAAGAAGATAGCCAAACGTTGCAAACTAGGAAAACAAAAATGTGATAAATATATCGACATTCTTCATGTGTTTATTGTTGCTTTTGTCAGATAATGAGATAAAACGTGTTGTAACATCTACGGGACATATTTAGCCAATTTATGGCATATTATATTGGGATGTGAGACGTTGATTATGTAACATGAGAATAGAATAGCCGCACAGTGTATTAGGCCAGGGTACAGCAGCCGGCTATTAATTTCTCTGTTAACATAGCTCTTATGAGAGAGTTATAAAGTTGGGTTCATAAAGCAAAGGTATGACGAATATTCATCTCGATGATCCACTCACACAGATCCAATTTGCAATAATTTCGTTTTATAGTGGGGTATTGTTATTCGAAACAAGGACATAAAGTTCAGTAATCGATACAAATAATTCACTAGGCGGGAAAGAAAGAACAATTTATCATATACGACATGCATACACCACGAAAACATGTCCGTGCAATGAATATCCCCTTAAGGATGTTCGCTGCCAATGAAAAAGTATTCAAACTTTTTTTCTAACCGCTCTTTTTTGCTTCCAAAACATAAAATAAGACATATGAAAACAAAATAAATATAGGGTAGTGTGCATTTTTTCGAGCTACAGGATTCTGAATGAGACCTCTAAACAACATGTTTGAAAATTAGACAAATTAATTTAATTTTCAATTCTTTCACATATACCTTCCTGGACAAACAATACATCAAGAATGCTTTCAAAAGTCATTTTGTTTAAGTAACGTTGTCTATTTTGGACCTAAAACATACATAAATTTTCAGCTTGAAGTGGATGACAATTTTTTTCGACTCTTTGAACAACCCTACCCCCTAATTTGAAAAATCGAAAAAATTCAATATTTATAAATATGTCAAATCCATACTTAAAGATTCAAACTTTTTCTGGTATTTTCACACAACACAGAACTTATTTATATTATTCGAATAAAAGAATAAAAAATATAGGGTAGTGTGCATATAAGAGAGAACCAACAAATTGAAAACCGCCATTTTAAGCCTTTTTTCGGCCATTTTTCTTCTAACACCCCATTTCATAAAACAACTCAAAATTTTAAAACTAGCACACCAAAAAAAGAAATACTGTTAAAGAAGACATTGTATACATATACTTTTGCTAAAATAAACATCGAATCAGTGCAAGTAATTTGAAGTTGTGTACTATTCAAGTTTAATCAACCCTACCCCCTAAATTTTACCGACACATAAAATTTTCAAAAAAGTTGCAAAAAATGGGGTGAAAAAATGAAGTTCCTTAGATTGACAATTTTCATGACTCGTTCAATGCATATCATCAATATGTATTCAAATATAAAATATTTGGAAAATATCTGCAACCATTTACGAGATATTCAACAAAATAAAAACCGGAAGTTCCGAAATGTCAAATGTTGGCAGCGAACATCCTTAAACCCCACTTTTATATAGTAAAACTGGGGTATGCAGGGGTATACCTATTTTTCTTATTTTTGCTCCAAAACATAGATTGTGGGTACTCGTTAGAACCGCCTCGGCGAGGCAGTTCTAACGTGTACCCACAATTTATGTTAAATAAAAAAAAAAGTCGAAATTTTTCCGTTGAAATTTTTCAATTTTTAAAGCAAAAAAAATCTATGTTTATTGTGTGGGCAAGTTTTCGTAATGTATATGTACAAAAATATCCTCAGCAAGATAACCAACTCTTTCCCATCTGTAATCATCACAACGATTACACGCCATCTTTTTAAGACGTTATGTCACCACCTTGTATACCGTTGATGCAACCAAATATGTTACGGTACAGATTGATGCAACATTTCACGAAGGTTGGGGGAAATTGAGAACGGTAAGTTGACCATTAATTCAATTTTACAGGCATTAATGTTAGGATGTCTGGGTCGTGCCTTTGTGGGAAAACAAAGTAAGGATGCCTTCAGTTTTTGCCATAAGTAGTTTGTTAAAAACCCTTACCTTGTGACAGAAATTATAAATTCCATTGAAGAAATATGCCACCAGATACATGAAAATTGATTATGTTTGCTAATTATTCAAATCCTTCATCATCGTTTGTCATTATCAAAGTTTCAATATAAACCGGAATTATTCCTTGTTTCATACCATCAAACAGCAATCATGTATTCGAGCCGACTTTTGCACAATATGGTGTTAACACACCTCGGTTGGATCGTTTGGGAAGCAACGTACGTCAGTGAGTTCATTGCCTGGATACTACGTACGTACAATAGGTGTTTATGAAAAATGATGCTAACTACGGCGGATCTTTAGGCAAAAAAAGATATTTTTTTACGGCGGACACTTTGATGTTTAATTTTTTTTACATTTTGTGCCAATTTAGTATCAATTTGGATAAAACTATTTGATTTTTAAAATTAATCTGCATGTTTATGCAAATATTGTGAAAAGTGTATAAGCTTTACATATTCTCCATAAGCTCCCGATATTCTTGCCCGTTGTTATGGGCGATTTATTGCACAATGTGAATGATTTTTTTTTCTTTTTCACCTTGCTCTTGATCTGGAAATCTTTTCTAGAATATGACTGATGCTAATGGTCCTGCATACATACCCCCCTCCCGTTTCTAGGTAGTGCATTCGTGATAATTTGTGAGGAGTTACAGAGCAAACACTTTAAAGGTGAGGCCGGTGGGGAGTTTTGAGCATGCGCAAAATACTTTTTTGGGAGACGGGGTAAGCAATGGCCGGGGGAGTCAATCCAATATTTCTGGATCTGTGCATGGGACCTCACTGACACCAACTCTCCTTACACCCGAGGGTCTGGTACGAAATTTAGAACGTGCCTTTTCAGCAAGATTTAGCCGCTTAAAGTTATAGCTATTAGAATTAAACACGAAACAACGCTAAGATACACAACCCTATTGCATGGAAACAGTGTTGACCAGCGAGAACACACACATACACACACACACACACACACACACACACACACACACACACACCAAACGCTCGGTTGTCCAGATGCTGATGCCAATAGTGACACACATGTTACATAGCACACAACATATACATGTATGTCACATTTGTCGAGTGTCTACGTATTTGTGTTAACCGTTTCAAGCTTATAATGTCAACATTCTTGATGAAAACAGTCATACTTATTAGGGCTAGCAGACAACCATTTGATGGAAAATCTAATTCGTTTTTGGAAGTGGGGAGCACGATGGCGTAATGGTCATGATGGTAGAATGGGGCACTAGAGCGAGAGGTTCTGGATTTGATACATACCTTCACCGTGTAGTTTGATTGAGAAAACACAGTTCCGATAAACAACTAGGAAGCGTTGGCTCTGTCCGACATGACAAAAATGTTGATTGGGACGTTTGAAGTCATTACAACATGAAACAAAAAGTTTTGGAAGCAAGTGGAAGACGTATACAAGAAACACTGCCAGCAAAAACATGCAAAAATCACTTGGCCCCGCTCACTCAAGTTTTAACGGTCACAGGATTTTCCATTCTGCAAGTGTCCGCCGTAAGAAATATCATTTTTGGCCCAAAGATCCGCCGTATATAGCACCATTTTTAAAAAGAACACATTGGACGTATGTTGCATCAAGGCAATGAACTCTTTGACGTACCTTGCTTCCCAAACGATCCAACCGAGGTGTGTTAACACCATATTGTGCAAAAGTTTGCTGGAGTTCAGGATTGTCTTTTTGTAGTATGAAACAAGGAATGATTCCGGTATAGACAGAATTTTTGATATTGACAAACGATGATGAAGGATTCGAATAATTAGCAAACGTAATCAATTTTCGTGTTTCTGGTGGCATATTCCTTCAATGGAATTTATAATTTCTGACAAAAGGTAAGCTTTTGTTACAAACTTATTATGGCAAAAACTGAAGGCATCCTTACTTTGTTTTCCCACAAAGTCATGACCCAGACATCCTCGCATTAATGCCTATAAAACTGACATGATCGTCAACTTACCGCTCTGCATTTACCCCTACCTTCGTGAAATGTTGCATCAATCTGTGCCGTAACATATTCAGTTGCATCAACGGTATACAGGGTGTGTCACCATTTTTCTACATTTTTATTCGATCTTCTGTATACAATATATTAAAGCTTTGCTTCTGTCTGCTTGCACGTATGCAAATGAAGTGGGTCGTTCACAATCTCAAAGAGTTAAAGAGGCAATGTATCTTCGTATAAAATTGCCTGTGATGCAAGATAAATACATACCGACATACTGTTAGTTTCAATGATTACATCATAATTCATATCTATATCCTAGATAAGCACCATTCATGCTATTTGGATTGCCGGGAAATTCATTCCGTTACATAATGGTATCTATACTTATTTTCCTATCCGTGATATTAAAATTGATTGAACACGGAATCCAGTTAACATTATCTGGACTATATATAACAATTTGGTTAATAGTTTGCGATGGAACCAGTCTGATAAGGGTGTAAATTATATTCTTGACTTCCATCTCTGTTTGTGTGCTCTAATTGCATAGGTGCTTCATTTCACAAAGTTGCCTTTGAAAATAACGTAATAATAAAGACATGTCATAGAAAGGTGTTATGTCTATCATAGGTAGAGTTGATTGCACATCCTAAGGTGATAGCATTGCACCTCTGGGACACCTTTTACACCTGATTCATTGATTCATATCTCTTCAATTTGTTCACCAATTCGTTACCCAAATTAGAACTTTCCCCTATAAATGGCACAACTTTCGTCACTTGTTGCTTGAAATACAAACACTTAAAAGTTTTGGTTTAGAAACCAATAAGACTGTCGAATCGACATCACAATGTCAATGTATATATCGTAGTTTTCTCTCAGAAATACCAATTTGAGCCGCGACGCGAGAAAACAGGTCTTCGGGGTTTCCGACCAGGTCTGACACAAACCGACCTGTACAAGCACAGAAAAGAGCTAGAAGCTTGAAATTTCGGATTTAAGTAGAAGAGGAATTGTACTATCCGAGTAGCGAAAACAAAGGCGCTGATCAGCTTCGCGGTTACCGCGAAGCTGATCTGCGCCTTTGTTTTCGCATAGTAAAAAAATCCGGTTTTCTCACGATGCGGCGCATGGGGCTTTGATTGGCATTAACTGGATTATTGACTTAAAGTAATCATTTGATTACAGCATCATGCTGTTTATGCAATTTATTACTGTGTTTACTGTTTTAATTGTAATCAACGACCAATCCTTTAAAATAATGTGGTAAGATTAAATGCCTGTTTCAACCTTATACAGATCCGTCTCAAAAATAACGTACCCCTGCAATGTCACAAATAAATTGATCCCGTCACCTGCATTGCATCGATCATTGCTGGTATGCTGTTAATCTGTCTTGAATGAAACTGCTACGTTTTTGTGTATGCTTATGTGTGTTAAAATGATATTTACTTTATATTGATGTCCAAGTCCGATCAGACAGGAAGGTGTCTTTTGCGTATACTAAAATTCTGGCAGATTTAAAATCAGTTGGAAACATCTCCTAGCAGGGTTTGACTTGTTCTAAATTACAAACACTCGTTACCATAATGAAACGCCATAAACTACAATTACCTTGTTTCCTTCACCATTAAGTCTAACAACCGCAAAGTCTACTAAAAATGTCGTCCATCAAATTACTTTAAGGAATTTTGTCCAATGTTGGCGTATATATCCGAAGTAATAAGTTACAAAAGCTTGTTATGTCCTGAAATTGTGCAATTGGTGTCACTTAATTGCCTCTTTCGAATTTCATATCTCCTTCAACATTATAGTCGTTGGTGATGTGTCAAGCTGCATCCACTTTATTTTCACATTTTAACAGGGACACCCATTTCCGCCATATTCCGCACTTTTTATTCGACCCACAAATCTTTCTTTTGGATTATACATTTGATGGTATCCTTTCATAGACTTTTATCGTTCTTTGACAGATTCCCCACAGCTACATAATATTATAAGATCCCTCTGTAAATATTTGCTACGTAACACTGTTATTTTCATGTATAGTGCCTTGTTACATCTCAGATGAAAATCGCAATTCCTTTAAAGTTCTTTTGATTGATTGCCTCTGACGGACTTTGCACTAGAATTTTATTCCACATTCATTTAAAAATATAGCGTTACATTAAATGCATGGAGAGCAATTCTTTTCATCAGGAAAACATGTCCGTGCAATGAATACCCCCTTAAACCCCACTTTTATATGGGGTTCGCAGGGGTATATCTATTTTTCTTATTTTTGCTCCAAAACATAGATTGTGGGTACTCGTTAGAAGGCGATTCTAACGTGAACCCACAATCAATGTTTTGAGCAAAAAAAAAAAAAGAAAAATATCAACATTTTTAGCTAAACATTTTCAATTTTTAAAGCTCAAAAACATCTTTTTATTGCATGGGCAAGTTTTCGTAATGTAAAGATTAGAATATATACCAATTATCAATATGTGTGCGGACAGAAACCATCACGATAATTTCTGCATTTTTCAACTCTTTTTCAAGACACAGCTATAAACGCATTTCTAAGATAATAGAAATTAAAACTGAGATCCTTTAAGGGCAGTGAACACATTAATGAGAAAGGGGTTGGGTCATACCGCGGTTTCGACTATTAAAGTCTCGTCAGTGACCCTTTAGATTTGGCAACATGGAGCCAAAGAGAACGTTTTGGTGAATGTGTCCCATGCTTGACTCAAAATAAAGTTGAAAATGCACAATCCATCAGGTGAAGACGTCATTTATAGTTTAAAAGTACACTTTGTTGTGCCATATGAATCTAGATAAACTCAACTCTATTTTATACATTATGACTCTTTGTTTTCCCTTTGAAATGTGAAATGTTCATCAAATATAAAGTCCAATACATCTGAACATCAAAGAAGGCGGACCTTCGAATCTTAAAGAAATGAAAACCGATTAAGCTCACTAAAAGCGGACGCTATTGTACTGATCTGTAAATTTCTGTATTACAAAATCATTGAATATATTTGCCTGACGGTTTGGAAAGCTGTGACTTTCATCAGTACTTTTAACAAAGTTGTGTCCTTATTCTATGTATTATACGCTTTCGAATGCGAACGGGTGCAGTTCGGTTATCTTTTAAAAATACTAACATGTGGGCAGCATTTTCTGTCATTATTTTATATATATGATCATGTCTCTTTCTGAGGATCATCATATTACCGATTCAGTATCATTAGAATGATATATTATGTCTGTACGCGATCAGCATGATTCTGAGCATTTTTTCAATGGCTGATTGCTTATATTAAAATATGAAATCACGAAATCTAATAATGAATCAGACACTTATAAACTCGCGATAACTTTGCCTTTTTCACGTTGTACTGTGCGTTATGATATTTGCTAAATGCTAATTGCTAAACGCTTATTGCAAAATGTTAAGGGTTTCGATAATAATAAATAAGACAACTGTAGTGAGCTCAAAAAGCAAGAGTAATCGTTATTTGGTTCTTGTAAAATTTGTATGATTTAATATAGACTACATATATGGTAGAAGAAATTTGCATATCCAATCAATTGAAGAAGTAAAAACTGCTTGATTATTCGCCGTGATATGCGTTTTTGTAAGGGGTGGGTGTTGGAAAATGCTTCTAGCAGCTTATAAAGCGTGGAAATACCTATCAATTAATATATTATCTTATTTGATAATCATTCCCCTTTTCAAAAATCAGTTTTTGTCATTAAATATATTCTCGGAGATGTACTACGCAAATATATTCAAAAATTAAAAAAAAAAAAAAATAAAAATAAAAAGCAAATAAAAATAAATTTTCTGCAAAAAAAAAAAACGATTTTTGCCCTAAAATGCATATATTCATTTTTACCTTTCCAGTTTGTTATTTGGCAAATAGTTTATGAGTACATCGAATACATTTACAGTTTAAAACACATTCCGTTGACATATTTTAGACATGTTCCGTGAAAAATGAAATTGAAAATAGTTCAAAATGTCAATTTTTCTCAATTTTGAAAATCGATGAATTTTAAAAAAGCATGGATACCCCCATAAATATTTTGCTTTTTGAGTACCAGTCCACCTATATCTTAAGCTTTCTAAAAACTATAGGTTTATTTACCAACCAAATTGGTATCGAGACAATTTAAAAATAGTAACTAAGAATTTTTAAAAGGGTCTATAAAGGAGAATGAGAATACTCACACTGTTAAATTGATAAGCAATATAAAATATTATAGATACAGACATGTTCAATTAAATTTTCAATCAGCAATAATCAATAGCGTTTTATTACGTGCCAGGCGTAACTAGAAGATTAAGGAAACCAACAAGTTGGTTAGCCAGCAACAAGCTTTGTTTAAAATTTAACAAATCTATTTAGAAGTGATTTAACCAGTAATTACATGTGAAACAATCAAAAGCATATATACAATCAAACAAAAAATGAATGTACAATACCTTTCAAGATGTTAATTCCCTTAAAGAATGTCTGAATGTCCCTCAGAATTTTTTAACACAAGTCTGTATCAGTTTCTGATCCCAAGAATTAAAGTTTGTTTCAAAATAGCACTATGTCCCAATCCAGAATCGAATATCACAAAGTAATCCAAAAATAAGTTTAAATTCCAGTAAGATAGATTTTGACTTCTTAATAGTAACAGTACCCAAAGATTGTCCTTATGAAAATTTGTAGCCCTTATTTGTAGCCACTGAGGAACATTCAGGATTCTTCCAGCAAATTCTATGATATCATATACTAAAAATAACAAGTTGTTTACCAAAATTTAATGTTCTGGAATATTCTAGAGAGGCCATTATCCTTCCAGAAAATTCCACAATATTCTTTTGACATAAAAAAGATTTTTCTAGAAGATTCTACATCTTTCCAGGTTTTTCCGGACTTTTCCGTCAAAGAACAATTTGAAATTTCTAGAAAATTCTGAAGTAAACAACCTGTTAATGTCCAATATCTGGGACACTAAAAGTAAATAATTGCTAAGGACAACAAGTAAACATCATATGTATAACATCATACTTTCCTGGGCATACTCCCTTGGGAAGTTTACCAGTACTGAATGCACATCTTTCAACAAGTAACTGTCATACATAACAGTTTGGCATCTAGTAATTTGCATTTAGCAAAGAGCATTTAGCAATTATATTACAGACAAAATCACGAATGTGGTCTTTGTGTTTTCTTGTTGTTGTTTTTTATTTTTGCTGTTGTTGTTGTTGTTGTTGTTTTTTTTTTTTTTTTTTTTTTTTTTTTTTTTTTTGTTTTTTTTTTTTTTTTTCATTTTAATCCCTTGTTAATTGTCATAATTAAGCATAAAAAGGTAAAAGTAGACAAAGATTAGGAAAAGGCGCAATCAGAAAAAGATTACCACTCCAAAAACCGAGGTGGGAAAAAAACAAACTAACAATCAGGTACTTATACCATGAAACATATCGTAAGCTATTTTCCCAATAGGTGGCCATGCAGTTACCTTCTTAACTAAAACTATGAAAACGCACATAAGGCGCCTACAGCACAAAAAAAAATTTAAACACTGAGACATAAAACAAAAAGAACCACCACAGAAGTATCGCCTGGGAACGATCAGTAACACAAAGTTACTGGCGGGCTTAAACCGGTTTTACAGGCGCCTAACCTCACCCTCAGCTTCTGCAATGGTTTATTTAGTTCTTCGGCCCTCGTGGTGAATTTCTAACTAGTCAATGAATCAAAGAACAAACAAATAATTCATGATAAACATCCTGATGAAATACCAGGACTCACAGATTGAGTAAGCTGCCCGACGATGGAGATCCCTGGGCGCCGAATAACCTACTAACTCCGGAGCAAACGAAAAACACCAGTTAGACCCCGGTGGGCAAAGCAACAGACAAGAAGCTCCGGCCCCAATCCACTAAAATGAATAGCTTTTAAGTCGGGGCCATCATAGAGTCTGACGCCCGACCCACCGGCGTGCAATTAAAAAAGGCAGCATAGTTATCAACCATGATTGGGTTAAAAACTAAGCATGCAGACTGTCGCATAACATTCAAGTTATAACCTATACGTCTGTAACGTGTTATGATTTTTCTGAACTGAAAAGAAACTATAAGTTTCTTAAATTTGTAAACCAAGTCACCATAAAATTCAGGTTCCGAAAGGCCCTCACTTAAAAGTGTCTTTAACCCAACATTATATTTGGAAATCAATTCATAGTGTCTACGATAAAATTTAGAGAAGGTTTTTCGAAGTTTATGATACCGATAGCTCTGTTGGAGAAGTTTTGCCGTTAAACATTTATTTCGAGCGTTGAAGTCTGTAACATGATTACAGACTCTAGCAAACCTAATAAGTTGCGAAATGTATACACCATAAGAAGCACAACGAGGAACGTCACCATCCAAAAAAAGAAAATTTACAATATCAAAATCAAAGTCATCGCGCTTATCATAAATTTTAGAAGAAACAAATCAATTTGCAACAGAAAGATGTAGATCAAAAAGGGGGCTTCGGTATCTGAAATATTGGCTTTGTTCAAGTGTAGTTCAGGTGGATAAATTTGATTGACCATACCTTCAAAATAAGGGTTGTCAATGTTCAAAAGGTCATCGAGGTACCTAGATGTGGAATTGAAAGCCTCGATAACATCAGCTTGATTATCATGGTTAAGAGAGTCCATTAAATCTCTTTCGTAGCAGTATAAAATAAATCAGCTACGAGAAGTGCGCAATTTGTACCCATCGGAATTCCAACAATTTGTCTGTATTACTTGGTCCCAAATCTAATATAAATATTATCAAGGAGATAGGACAAGGCGTCGCACCGCACACATTCTGACATGACCAAAGTGTATACCGACTTTGGTCAGAGGAAGTGAAAAAAGCCTTTCTGTCATTACACGCCAAATAAAGTGAACCATAGTTTTTTAATGCCCTTTTGAAGGTCCATTCTAGCAAATCCAGATGTTTTTCTTTTATTAGATTATGTGGTAATGTTGTATACAGAGTAGAAAAATCATATGTGGACAAGCTTGTCGCACGGAACCCTCTATACTTCAATTTACTGAGCACCTCACCAGAATTTTTTATTGACCAAAACCAAGTTTTATTTGAAGTTTCATACACTGTCTCACAGTATCTTATAACATGAGATTTGATAGCAGTAAGACAGGAAGTTAATAATTTATAAAGTTCAGTGGTGGTACAAGAGCTAGAATTTGCAATAAATCTAGCTTTGTACGGTCTTTTGTGAAGCTTAGGTTACCAATACATCGTAGGAAGTTTGTCTTGGCCTTCATTGACACAAACAGAAAACTTAACAGGTAAATCGTTTAAGTGGGCATTAACTACAGACACTTCATCAGTAGCTGTCTCCAGATAAGTCCTGGTACCATCAAGCTCCTGTTTTAAGGTGTTAACGTAGTGAAGCCTACAAACGACAACAACATTGTTTGCGGCTTTGTCTGCCGGAACCAAGACATACTTTCTATGAAATTCTTGGATACCCTGCTTCAAATGCCTAAATGACGATTTGGGTTTAGGAGGTAAAAGATTAGTATTTTGTGAATAAAACTTAATACGTTTATCCACGAAAGTGAAGATACGTCTTTTCCATTCTTTAAGAGCATTATCTTCAATACCCTCTCCTTTACACCATCGATTACCGAAATCATTTAATGCAGATGCAATCTCCTCTCTACATTTGTCGAAATTAATGTTGGATGGGAATCTATATTTCGGACCTTTAGAAACAATTTTGCGAAATCTAGAATCCGAAATTATTTTTAAATTTCCAGTAACTATATGTCCGGCTGGTTGATAAACATATTTTGAATCTTTACAATCTCAAGACTTAGGAGTAGTATTAGCATGGATATCAAGATCAGAAACATGATTGACCACAAAAGTTGCAATAAGGATGTGGCAATTAGCAATTCGCACTTAGCAAAAGAATATGAAAAATAAAATATAAAGGTTTGATCCTTTGGAAGCAAGAAAATATTCAAAGAGAGATTGTATGGACAATATTGCGCAATTTCGGTTGATGAACCCTCATCAGTAGCCCTTGTTAACCAGGCAACGAAAGCCAGACTATTGTACTGCAATTTCTAAAAAATTCACGAGGAGTCTAAATCGAAGACACATTCCTTAACGGGGTCAAATAATTTAAACATTGCTTAGAAAAAGGTACAAGTAGGCAACGATCAGGGAAAGGCGCTATCAGAAAAAGATTCCCACTGCAAAAACCGAGGTGGGAAAAACCTAAATTAACAATCAGGTACTTACACCATAAAAAATATCGTAAGCCAAATGAGCAGCTATTTTCCCAATAGGTGGCCACTCAGTTACCTAAGCTAAACTAAAAATATGATAACATACATAAGGCGCCAACAGCACAAAAAATTTAAACACCAAGACATAAAACAATAAGAACCACTACAGAAGTATCGCCTTGGAACCATGAAATTACTGGCGGGCTTAAACCGGTTTTACAGGTACTTAACCTCACCCTCAGCTTCTGCAGTGGTTCACAACATTTAGTTATTTGTTCGGTCATCGTGGTGAATCTCTAACTAGTCAATGAAACATCATGGACAAACAAATAAATCATGATAAACTCCATGATGAATCGAAAACGAGGACTCACAGATTGAGTAAGTTGCCTGACGACGGAGATCCCTTGTGGAGATCCCTGGGCGCCCAATAACTTACTAACTCCGGAGCAAAATAAAACATCAGTTGAACCCCGTTGGACCAAGCAACAGACAAGAAGGCTCGGCCCCAACCAACTAAAATGAATAGTTTTATGTCGGGGCCATCATTTTGTCTGACGACTGACCCAACGGCGTGCAATTAAAGAAGGCACATAGAAGAATAATTCTGATCGTTGCCTACTTGTACCTTTTTCTAAACGTGAGTGTTTTGAACACGCTGGATATCTTTATTGATCTTAAAGGACCTAAATAAAAATATAATTTGCACTACGGCTGATGTACGGGGATACTTTTTACGTCCGCTACACGGCACACCACCAGCTGCAGTAATAGCAAATAAAATATAAAGGTCTGTGGTGGTTCTTTTTGTTTTATGTCTTGGTGTATAAAAAAAAATGTGTGCTGTTGGCGCCTTATGTATGTTTTCATATTTTTAGTTAAGTTAAGGTAACTGAGTGGCCACCTATTGGGAAAATAGCTGCTCATTCGGCTTACGATATGTTTCATGGTATGAGTACCTGATTGTTAGTTTGGTTTTTTCCCACCTCGGTTTTTGGAGTGGGAATCTTTTTCTGATAGCGCCTTTTCCTGATCTTTGCCTACTTGTACCTTTTGATCCTTTGTAAGCAATAAAACATTCAAAGGGAGATAGTATGGACTATATTGCGCAATTTCGGGTAATGATCCCTCATCAGTAGCCCTTTTTAGACCGGCAACGAAAGCCAGACTATTGTACTGAACTTTCGAAAAAAATAGCATTTAGCAAATAGCATTTAGCAAATAGCAACAGCAAATAGCAATTTGCAATTAACATGTCGCCCCGGCCTTCCATAAGATAGTGATCTGTGTGCGCGGCTAAAGTCTTCTCATTAAACGGAACGATACTCAGATATTTATAATTTCTTCTTTGTGTGCATGCACAGGTCTTAAGCGCCTTGAAATCGAAAGACGCATCAAACTTCTGTTGCATACTGGAGATAAATCTCACAAATCAAGAGAAGTGTTACACATTGTTATTTATTAATTGTCTACAAGGTGTTATCCACTGAATAACAGTTACGCCATATGAAAACATCAATTAAGTACTTACCCGATAGGTTTTGTGCTGTTTGTTGCTTACAGTTGCGTATTCAGATATTAAATTCAGTACTTGCAAGTGAGTGACTCAAAGTAAATTACTAGTTTCGCGGCTTACTACTATATGTTCTCTTTGTGCAAGTGCACATTTTATGATTTTTGTTGTTCCTCACTTGGAATTTCAGGGAGGGACTTACGTTTTGCTTGCGCGAGATGTATCACACTTCTTTGAATGCAGCAACTCACAGAGCCACTGCTTAACATTGGTTTATTCATATGATCATGGGGTTGAATTAAGCGTTCTTTACTTTCTGAACTAGAAGAAAATATATAAGGTGGCCTCTTAAAACTTTCTTACAGTGTAATTAAATCTACAATATAATTTCTACATGTGCATTGCCATTTTCTGTGGATACTCTTTTTCTATTCATATAAACTGGCTCCCTTGTACCCTATCTATAATACATGTTTGTTGTCTTGGCATTTAAATGGTGTGACTTTAGGCATGTGTCTTTGATTAAGACATCCCTTAAGTAAAGTTTTGAAATTGCAGTATATTAACATGTATCTGGTTATGTTGCCAGTTTATAAAGGCAACTGATGAGGGTTCATTACCCAAAATTGCGCAATATGGTCCATACTACCTCCCTTTGAACATTTTTACTGCTTCCAAAGGATCATTTTTTTATATTTTATTTGTCATAATTTTATCAAATAACATCATATGATGATAACTGCCTTATTTATATTTTTGTTTCAGACATTTTCGATTTAACCTCTGCAGTTTGATTATTCATAAGAAAGAGGGTGGACGAGACTAAAATAACCAACTTTCGTAAGCGACCTTTCATAAGCGACATAGTTTTAGTTAAGTTCGGGTAACTGAGTGGCCACCTGTTGGAAAATCGCTGCTTACTCGGCTTAAGATATGTTTTAAGTATACGTATCTGATTGCCAATTCAGTTTTTTCCCACCTCGGTTTTTAGAGTAAGAATTTCTTTCCGATTTCGCCTTTCCACGATCATTGCCTACTTGTACCTATAGTAATATTAATTTAAGGGAATAATAACTCGCATCTGAAGTGACTGATAACAACTCTCATCTGAAGTGACTGATAACAACTCTCATCTGAAGTGACTGATAACAACTCTCATCTGAAGTGACTGATAACAACTCTCATCTGAAGTGACACTGATAACAACTCTCATCTGAAGTGACTGATAACAAAGAACCCGTTAATGGCATCGACAAATTGACATGCATACAGATTTGTAATTGAACGAAAACACTGAAAGAAGATTTTCTGAAAAAAAAAACTCACCTTGCTGATCAAGCTTTTGCCTACTTGTACCCTTTTTCTTATTGTAAGACATGTTTTGTTTAGTTTTGCTTTATTTTAAAACAATTTTCACACTCATACGTAAAAATCATAAAATGTCGGTTGCTACTCTTTGTCTTTCCGTTATAATTGGCTCCCTGCTTCTTATCTTTATGACATTTTTCCTGTCATTTATGTTTTTATTTTGTAATAATTTCAACAAATAGCATCATATGATACATCATGTCTAGTTTTTAATTCCATTCTTGAGACATCGTCAATAAAATCGCTGCAGATGATTTCTTTAAGAGCAGTTTGATTATTCATTAGAACGAGGGTGGGCCAGACAAGACAGTTTTGAACAACACACTTTCATAATTGACCCATAATAATTTGAGATGACGGCAAACGTTAAAGGAGACAACATGCACACAAAAATATTTTCAAAGAAAAAAGTAAACCTAGGCAATGATCAGGAAAAGACGCAATCAGAAGGAAATTCCCACTCCAAAAACCGAAATGGGAAGTACATACTTATACTAAGAAAACACATCGTTAGCCGAATGAATAAAAATAAAACAGAAATCCTTTAAGAGAAGTGTACACATGAATGAGAGGGATGGGCCACGGCGCGGTTTCGGCTACATAAGCCTCGTCAGAGAAGCTCTTTCCCAATAGGAGGTCACTTAGTTACCCGAACGTAACTAAAATATGAAAACGTACATAAGGATCAAACAGCACTAAAATTCGACTCCAAAATATAAAACAAATAGAGCCACAAAAGAAGAACCGCCTTTGAATTACTTGGGGGCTTAAACCGGTTTTACAGACGCCTAACCTCACCCTCATCCGCAGTGGTTCACAACATTAAGTTAGTTGTTCGATCCTTGTGGTGAAGCTCTAAAATTATTTTTGAACCCAGCTTTGTGAAAGCTGATAATCAAGCTGTTGTTATCTAGGCTTTTAATTCGACTTCCAGGTACCTCGATGACCTTCTGAACATTGACAACCCTTATTTTGACGGTGAAGTCAATCAAATTTATCCACCTGTCTAACAGTTGAAAATCGCCAATGTCTCAAATACAGAAGCCCCCTTTATAGATTTACGTCTTTCTGTTGCTAATGGATTTGTTTCTTCTAAAATTTATGATAAGCGCGATGACTTTGATTTTGATATAGTAAATTTTCCGTTTTTAGATGGTGACGTTCCTCGTCGTGCTTCATGGTATACGGAAAAAGGGTAATGACAAACGTAAACGGTACGCTGCATTGAAATTGAACATTTCCCTTGATGATTCAGCTGTTAAACTAAGGATTCATGGTCGACATCCTATGCTGTCTTATCTTAGTTCTCTACCTATTGCTGCATTATGTTCCTTGGACACAGAGGCTAATAGATTTTACGATAGAAATCATCAGATGTATGACGCTGCACTGTTAACAAGATGTTATACTCAGCATGCTCTTCGTCCATTTATCGATTCTGAATCTAATCACATTAGAAGTTTTATTAAAATTCCTTTCATCAATAAAGGAATTGACTTTATTGATTTACCAAGCATATTCCAGGATAAATCAGTGATACAGTCTATACCTACCTACTTCCAAAATTCAGAACCTGCTATTATTTGTTACAAATATAACAAACCAATCAGAAATACTATTTTTAATTTCAATAAACTTGTTTCTGATCTTGATATCCATGCTAATACTCCTAAGTCTTGAGATTGTAAAGATTAAAAATATGTTTATCAACCAGCTGGACATATAGTAACTGGAAATTTAAAAATAATTTCAGATTCTAGAATTCGCAAAATTGTTTCTAAAGGTCCGAAATATAGATTTCCTTCCTACATTAATTTCGACAAATGTAGAGAGGAGATTGCATCTGCATTAAATGATTTCGGTAATCAATGGTGTAAACGAGAGGGTGTTGAGGGTAATGCTTTTAAAGAATGGAAAAGAAGTATCGTCCCTATCGTGGATAAATGTATTAAGTTTTAATCACAAAACACTAATCTTTTACCTCCTAAACCCAAATTGTCATTTAGGCATTTGAAGCAGGGTATCCAAGAATTTCATAGAAAGGTACAAGTAGGCAAAGATCAGGAAAAGGCGCAATCAGAAAAAGATTCCCACTCCAAAAACCGAGGTGGGAAAAAACCAAACTAACAATCAGGTACTTATACCATGAAACAATCGTAAGCCGAATGGGCAGCTATTTTCCCAATAGGTGGCCACTCAGTTACCTTAACTTAACTATGTCTTGGTTCCGGCAGACAAAGCTGCAAACAATGTTGTTGTCGTTTGTAGGCTTCACTACGTTAACACCTTAAAACGGGAGCTTGATGGTACCAGGGCTTATCTGGACACAGATACTGATGAGGTGTATGTAGTTAATGCCCACTTAAACGATTTACCTGTTAAGTTTTCTGTTTGTGTCAATGAAGGCCAAGACAGGTTCCTACGATGTATTGGTTACCTAAGCTTCACAAAAGACCATACAAAACTACATTTATTGCAAATTCTAGCTCTTGTACTACCACTGAACTTTCTAAATTATTAACTTCCTGCCTTACTGCTATCAAATCTCATGTTATAAGATACTGTGAGACAGTGTATGAAACTTCAAATAAAAATTGGTTTTGGTCAATAAAAAATTCTGGTGAGGTGCTCAGTAAATTGAAGTGTAGAGGGTTCCGTGCGACGAGCTTGTCCACATATGATTTTTCTACTCTGTATACAACATTACCACATAATCTAATTAAAGAAAAACTTCTGGATTTGATAGAGCGGACCTTCAAAAGGGCATTAAAAACTATGGTTCACTTTATTTGGCATGTAATGACAGAAAGGCTTTTTTCACTTCCTCTGACCAAAGTCGGTATACACTTTGGTCATGTCAGAATGTGTGCGACGCCTTATCCTATCTCCTTGATAATGTTTATATTAGATTTGGGACCAAGTTATACAGACAAATTGTTGGAATTCCGATGGGTACAAATTGCGCACCTCTCGTAGCTGATTTATTTTTATACTGCTACGAAAGAGATTTCATGGATTCTCCTAACCATGATAATCAAGCTGATGTTATCGAGGCTTTTAATTCCACATCTAGGTACCTCGATGACCTCTTGAACATTGACAACCCTTATTTTGAAGGTATGGTCAATCATATTTATACACCTGAACTTCAGTTGAACAAAGCCAATAACTCAGATACCGAAGCCCCCTTTTTGATCTACATCTTTCTGATGCAAATGGATTTGTTTCTTCTAAAATTTATGATAAGCGCGATGACTTTGATTTTGATATAGTAAATTTTCCTTTTTTGGATGGTGACATTCATCGTCGTGCCTCTTATGGTGTATACATTTCGCAACTTATTAGGTTTGCTAGAGTCTGCAATCATGTTACAGACTTCAACGCTCGAAATAAATATTTAACGGCAAAACTTCTCCAACAGGGCTATCAGTATCATAAACTTCGAAAAACCTTTTCTAAATTTTATCTTAGACACTATGAATTGATTACCAACTATAATGTTGGGTTAAAGACGCTTTTAAGTGAGGCCCTTTCGGAACCTGAATTTTATGGTGACTTGGTTTACAAATTTAAGAAACTTAAAGGAATAAATGGTCTTTCTTTTCAGTTCAGAAAAATCATAACACGTTACAGACGTATAGGTTATAACTTGAATGTTATACGACAGTCTGTATACTTAGTTTTTAACCCAATCATGGTTGATAACTATGCTGCCTTCTTTAATTGCACGCCAGTGGGTCGGGCGTCAGACTCTATGATGGCCCCGACTTAAAGCTATTCATTTTAGTTGGTTGGGGCCGGAGCTTCTTGTCTGTTGCTTGGCCCACCGGGGTCCAACTGGTGTTTTTCTTTTGCTCCGGAGTTAGTAGGTTATTCGGCGCCCAGGCATCTCCATCGTCGGGCAGCTTACTCAATCTGTGAGTCCTGGTTTTTGATTCATCAGGATGTTTATCATGATTTATTTGTTTGTTCTTGATGATTCATTGACTAGTTAGAGATTCACCACGAGGTGTTTAAAATTTTTTGTGCTGTTGACGCTTTATGTATGTTTTCATATTTTTAGTTAAGTTAAGGTAACTATGGCCACGTATTGGGAAAATAGCTGCTCATTCGGCTTACGATATGTTTCACGGTATAAGTACCTGATTGTTAGTTTGTTTTTTTTTTCCCCACCTCGGTTTTTGGAGTGGGAATCTTTTTCTGACTGCGCCTTTTCCTGATCTTTGCCTTGTTCCTTTTCTTATGGTGTATACATTTCTCAACTTATTAGGTTTGCTAGAGTCTGCAATCATGTTACGGACTTGAACGCTAGGAATAAATGTTAAAATGGCCAAACACCTCCAACAGGGCTATCGGTATCATAATCTTTGAAAATCGTTTTCTAAATTTTATCTTAGACACTATGAATTGATTTCCAAATATAATGTTGGGTTTAAGTCGCTTTTATGTAAGGGCCTTTCGGAACCAGAATATTATGGTGACTTGGTTTGTAAATTTAAGAAACTTATGGTAAGGAGTGATTTTTCTTTTCAGTTCAGAAAAATCATTACACGTTACAGACGTATAGGATATAACTTGAATGTTATGCGATAGTCTGCATTCTTAGTTTTTAACCCAATCATGGTTGATAACTATGCTGCCTTCTTAAAATGCACGCAGAGGGGTCGTGCGTCAGACTCTATGATGGCCCCGCCTTAAAGCTATTCATTTTAGTTGGTTGGGACCGAAGCTTATTGTCTGTTGCTTGACTCACCGTTTTTGTTTTTGTTGTTTTTTGTTAATGCTGTTTTTTGCTCCGGGTTTCAGTAAGTTATCCGGCGCCCAGGGATCTCCATCGCCGGGCAGCTTACTGAATCTGATGAGTGCTCATTTTTGATTCATCAGGATGTTTATCATGATTTATTTATTTGTCATTGATGATTTATTGACAAGTTAGAGATTCACCACTAGGACCGAAACACTAACTTAACATTGTGGACCACTGCAAAAGCTGATGGCTAGGTTATGGCCATGTAGCCCGCCAGTAATCTGATATTACTGATCGTTCAAAGGCGATACTTCTGTGGTGGTTCTTATTGTTTTATGTCCTGGTGTTGAAGTTTTGTGTTGTTAGCACCTCATGTGTGTTTTCATTTTTTGGTTTAGTTTGGGTGGTTGAACGGGAACCTATTGGGAAAATGGATGCCCATTCGGCTTACAATATATTTTCTTAGTATAAGTACCTGATTGTTGATTTAGTTTTTTCCCACCTCGGTTTTTGGAGTGGGAATTTCTTTCTAATTGCGCCACTTCCTGTTCGTTGCCTACTTTTACTTTTGAGAAAAGAGCTTCCAGGCACAAGCTTTTATGCACATAGAGAACTCCATTTAAGCTGGAAGTCGCGAATATAGTTTTACGGGTTCCATGATAAAGCATTAAGCAACTTGTTATATATAGATCATATTATATTAACAGGATTTCGTGTTCAATCAGTTTCAATATGACGGTTAGGAAAATGAGTACAAATACCATGATGTGTGTGAAATTAATTTCCCTGCACTCTAAAAAGCACGAATGGTGCTTATCTAGGATAAAGATATGAATTAATATGTAATCATTGAAACTAACATACTGTCTGTCAGTATGTATTTCTCTTGCATCACAGGTTATTTTATACGAAGATACATTGATTATATGTCTGTAATATTTGCCTATTTCACTCTCTGAGATTTTTGTATACGTGTAAGCAAACAAAAGCATAGGTTTAATATATTTAATAACGAAGAGCGAATAAACACAAATTAAGAAAGAAAGATGGTGTTTCATCTTGGTGGTGATCATACACTTTCTAGATGGATTTGTAGTTGAAATTTTTAATGTTTTACTGTCGGTTATGTTGATAATAAGCTTACATTCATATTTGTGGGAATATATGAAAAATGGTATAATATCTATACAAAGAGTTTTAAATGTCTTTCTAATTGCGCCATTTCCTGATCATTGCCTACTTGTTCCTTCTTAATGCTTTTGCTTCGAATAACGATACTCCGTTGTGAAGCATAGTCAAACAAAGTGCATCAAAGTGAATGGATTATCAAGAAGGATATTTGTCATAGCTTCGATTTATGAACCCAACTTTATAACTGTCTCATAAGAACTATGTTAACAGAGAAATTAATAGCCTGCTGCTGTTTTCTAATACACTGAGCGCCTATTTTATTCTCATGTTAAATAATCAACGTCTCACATCCGAATGTAATAAGTCATAAATTGTCTAAATGTGTCCCGCGGATTAGTTCTAGAATTTAACCACACTTCCCGCAGACTTCTTGTCTGGAAGAAGCAACAATAATCACTTAAAAGGACTAAACATCGATACAGTTACCACTTTAAACTTTTGTTTTCCTTGTATGAAACCGTTAGCAGTCTTCCGTATAAAACGTTATCATTTACAGCTATGGCCATTTTCATGTACAGCGTTTTAGCATCACGGCTTAGTTTCATTGCATGCTTCTTGGTGGTGCGTTGATGAATTGACGATCTGTTACATGTATACATGTACAGGTTGACGATTAGCATGCCAATTCTCAAAGGCAATGTCTATGTCACTAAGGTTAGGTAGCAGTAAGCCATGAAACGAGGTGTATGTTTTTCTTATTTAAAGGTACAAGTAGGCAAAGATCAGGAAAAGGCGCAATCAGAAAAAGATACCCACTCCAAAAACCGAGGTGGGAAAAGCCAAACTAACAATCAGGTACTTATACCATGAAACATATCGTAAGCCGAATGAGCAGCTATTTTCCCAATAGGTGGTCACTCAGTTACCTTAACTTAACTAAAACTATGAAAACACACATAAGGCGCCAACAGCACAAAAACAATTTAACACCAAGACATAAAACAAAAAGAACCACCACACAATATGTTAATGCAATGTTCTATATTATCATATCTCATATACGTTTCCAATGTAACACTTCCATAGGCCGGAGGGTGAAAATTCTTACTATCACCTTGTGATAATTTCAACTATCATCACACGCGTATAAAATAAGCGCGTACAAATCGTATTTCTAAAACGCTTTATCTCAATGTCGGTACCTTCAAAACACATAGTTTTAATAGTATTTTTATAAAATTAAGTAAAGCACACAATATTTGAATAATTTGTTCACTGAAAATAGGCTAAATTGACGTTAAAAAGCGTGATTGTTGTGATGACGCCACGTAAAAGGGAAATGACGTTACGAAACGTCGCGCCAAAATTGGTATTACCTATTCTAGTTAATTTTGGTATGATAGAAGAAATACAACATTGCTGAGAGGGTGAAAACGTTTCACTCTTCGAAAATTATTATCGTATTATAATCAGTTCCTCAGAGTGAAATGTTTTACTATCACCCTCTCAGCAATGTTGTATTTATATACTGACCATTCCATAACGGACCTGCTGTGATTTATCTTGATTGATGTCTGTTTATACTCCTCACTTTAGTTTTCGTTGATGCTAGTCGCATTCCATCTTGCCAGAGAGAGAGATACCAAACCGGTCCAATAGTAATTATTTTACAAAACTGTTCAGAAATGAAAGTTCAGAATTCCGACTTAATGACCTCATTTCATGCAACCAAATTTAAAGTGGAATTACGCTGTTGCATAGTTAGATTGCATTTGAATATTTGATGACTCAAGTATTCTTTCGGAAAATTCACTGACTTTTAAGAGTATCCAGGCTATGTATCCAAAGGTACAAGTAGGCGGCGCAATCAGAAAGAAATTCCCACTCCATAAACCGAGAAGTGGGGAAAGACTAAAATGACACTTAGGTACTTACGTGTACCAAGAAAACATATCGTAAGCCGAGTGAGCAGCTATTCTCCAAAAAAGTACAAGTAGGCAAAGATCAGGAAAAGGCGCAATCAGAAAAAGACTCCCATTCCAAAAAACAAGGTGGGAAAAAACCAAACTAACAATCAGGTACTTATACCATGAAAACATTTAGTAAGCCGAATGAGCAGCTATTTTCCCAATAGGTGGCCACTCAGTTACCTTAACTTAACTAAAAACATGCAAACATACATAAGGCGCCAACAGCACAAAATATTTTAAACACCAAGACATAAAACAAAAAGAACCACCACAGAAGTATCGACTTGGAACGATCAGTAACACAAAGTTACTGGCGGGTTTAAATCGATTTTACACGGCCGTAACCTCATCCTCAGCTTCTGCAGTGGTTCATAACATTTAGTTAGTTCTTCGGTCCTCGTAGTGAATCTCTAACTAGTAAATGAATCATCAAGAACAAACAAATAAATCATGATAACATCCTGATGAATCAAAAACCAGGACTCACAGATTCAGTAAGCTGCCCGACGATGGAGATTCCTGGGCGCCAAATAACTTACTAACTCCGGAGCTAAAGAAAAACATCAGTTGGACCCCGGTGGGCCAAGCAACAGACAAGAAGCTCCGGTCCCAACCAACTAAAATGAATAGCTTTAAGTCGGGGCCATCATAGAGTCTGAAGCCCGACCCACCGGCGTGCAATTAAAGAAGGCAGCATAGTTATCAACCGTCATAGTTATCAAAGGCGGCCAATCAGTTACCTGAACTGAACTTAAATATATAAATGTGCATAAGGCTCAAACAGTACAACAACTCAATTCCAAAACACAAAATATTAAGAACCGCAACAGAAGTGTCGCCTTGGAACGATAAGTAATATAAAATTACTGAGGGGTTTAAACCGATTTTACGGGCGCCTTACCTCTCATCTTCTGCAGTGCTTCACAACATTTTTTGGGCCTCGTGGTGAATCTCTGTAAAACCGGTTTAATCCCGCCAGTAGTTTTATATTACTGATCGTTCCAAGGCGATACTTCTGTGGTGGTTCTTATTATTTTACTCGTGACTGTATGGTCCTGAAAATTAAAACATGGGCCCTACCTAACTGAGCCTTGTAAATACCAGTTTGAATATATCTCGTAGCAGGGCTTGACTTGGTCTTAATTGAAAACACTTATAGCATAGTGAAACGCCATGAACTACAACTGCTTTGTTTCTTTCACCGTTTAGTCTAACACTCGCAAAGTCAAGTTAGAAACAGTAATTTTACCAGTATTTTGGCGTATATATCGGAACTAATAAGTTACACAAGATACACGTAGGCAAATGTCAGGAAAAGGCGCAATCAGAAAAAGATTCCCACTCCAAAAACCGAGGTGGGAAAAAACCAAACAAACAATCAGGTACTTATACCATGAAACATATCGTAAGCCGAATGAGCAGCTATTTTCCCAATAGGTGGCCACTCAGTTACCTTAACTTAACTTAAAATATGAAAACATACATAAGGCGTCAAGAGCACAAAAATTTTTAAACACCAAGACATAAAACAAAAATAACCACCACAGAAGTATCGACTTGGAACAATCAGTAACACAAAGTTACTGGTGAAATTAAACCGGTTTTACAGGAACCTAACCTCACCCTCAGCTTCTGCAGTGGTTCATAACATTTAGTAAGTTCTTCGGTCCTCGTGGTGAATCTCTAACTAGTCAATGAATCATCAAGAACAAACAAATAAATCATGATAAACATCCTGATGAATCAAAAACCATGACTCACAGATTGAGTAAGCTGCCCGACGATGGAGATCCCTAGGCGCCGAATAACCTACTAACTCCGGAGCAAAAGAAAAACACCAGTTGGACCCCGGTGGGCCAAGCAACAGACAAGAAGCTCCGGCCCCAACCAACTAAAATGAATAGCTTTAAGTCGGGGCATCATAGAGTCTGACGCCCGACTCACCGGCGTGCAATTAAAGAAGGCAGCATAGTTATCAACCAAGATTGTGTTAAAAACTAAGCATGCAGACTGTCACATAACATTCAAGTTATAACCTATACGTCTGTAACGTGTTATGATTTTTCTGAACTGAAAAGAAAAATCATTTATTCCTTTAAGTTTCTTAAATTTGTAAACCAAGTCACCATAAAATTCAGGTTCCGAAAGGGCCTCACTTAAAAGCGTCTTTAACCCAACATTATATTTGGAAATCAATGCACAGTGTCTACGATAAAATTTAGAAAAGGTTTTTCGAAGTTTATGATACCGATAGCCCTGTTGGAGAAGTTTTGCCGTTAAACATTTATTTCGAGCGTTGAAGTCTGTAACATGATTGCAGACTCTAGCAAACATAATAAGCAAAATGTATACACCATAAGAAGCACGACGAGGAACGTCACCATCCAAAAAAGGAAAATTTACTATATCAAAATCAAAGTCATCGCGCTTATCATAAATTTTAGAAGAAACAAATCCATTTGCAACAGAAAGATGTAGATCTTAAAAGGGGGCTTCGGTATCTGAGATATTAGCTTTGTTCAAATGAAGTTCAGGTGGATAAATTTGATTGTGCATACCTTCAAAATAAGGGTTGTCAATGTTCAAAAGGTCATCGAGGTACTTAGATGTGGAATTAAAAGCCGCGATAACATCAGCTTGATTATCATGGTTAAGAGAATCCATGGAATCTCTTTCGTAGCAGTATAAAAATAAATCAGCTACGAGAGATGCGCAATTTGTACCCATCGGAATTCCAACAATATGTCTGTATAACTTGGTCCCAAATCTAATATAAATATTATCAAAGAGATATGATAAGGCGTCGCACACATTCTGACATGACCAAAGTGTATACCGACTTTGGTCGGAGGAAGTGAAAAAAGCCTTTCTGACATTACATGCCAAATAAAGTGAACCATAGTTTTTTAATGCCCTTTTGAAGGTCCGCTCTATCAAATCCAGAAGTTTTTCTTTAATTAGATTATGTGGTAATGTTGTATACAGAGTAGAAAAATCATATGTGGACAAGCTTGTTGCACGGAACCCTCTACACTTCAATTTACTTAGCACCTCACCAGATTTTTTATTGACCAAAACCAATTTTTATTTGAAGTTTCATACACTGTCTCACAGTATCTTATAACATGAGATTTGATAGCAGTAAGACAGGAAGTTAATAATTTAGAAAGTTCAGTGGTAGTACAAGAGCTAGAATTTGCAATAAATCTAGCTTTGTATTTGTGAATCTTAGGTAACCAATACATCGTAGGAAGTTTGTCTTGGCCTTCATTGACACAAACAGAAAACTTAACAGGTAAATCGTAAATCGAAAAAGTGGGCATTTACTACACCTCATCAGTATCTGTCTCCAGATAAGCCCTGGTACCATCAAGCTCTTGTTTTAAGGTGTAAACGTAGTGAAGCCTACAAACGACAACAACATTGTTTGCGGCTTTATCTGCCGGAACCAAGACATACTTTCTATGAAATTCTTGGATACCCTGCTTCAAATGCCTAAATGACGATTTGGGTTTAGGAGGTAAAAGATTAGTATTTTGTGAATAAAACTTAATACGTTTATCCACGATAGTGAAGATACTTCTTTTCCATTCTTTAAGAGCATTATCCTCAACACCCTCTCGTTTACGCCATCGATTACCGAAATCATTCAATGCAGATGCAATCTCCTCTCTACATTTGTCGAAATTACACAAGTTTGTTCTATCCAAACATTGTGCGTGCTATACTGTTCTAACTGTTTAAAAACGATTTTGAGAAAATCGAGTGTCAATATTTTATTTCATATTCAACCAAGAGACCTTAGGAGTAACCAGCTGATTATAAATGCATATTTGTGTCTTTAAAACAGTATTTTGTTGGCTTTTTCACCCTTTCATGATTGTCAGACCCATTTTGTCATTTTACAGTTAGAACACTTTGACCTCTTTAACGTTCTTTCCTATCATTGCTATACTGTTCTAACTGCTTCTTTTTTCTTTTATGTTTTAATACTCTGGATAATTCCTAGATATACTTACAATTAAACAGATGCTTTTTACTCCAAAGAGCTATTTACATCCAAAGGTTTGTGCAAATCTTTGTGATACTGCAGTATTAGAGCTAAAATCAAAATCCAGGGGAAACAATTCAATTTTTTCAAGGCCGGTAAGTGAATGTAAGTCAATTAGATAGAACACTGTGACATTCTCTAAAAGTTGGTCACGTGATACGAAAATGGTATGGTATCCCATTGAATGTGCATGCAAATTCAGTTAGAACAGTATAGCACTAAACAATTTGAAAAACTGCTAACAAGCCCTAGCCACAAATGTTTATAGGAAAAAGAAACTGGATCAATAAGACCATCAGCAGATAGAGCATTTCATTCTGAATTTAACGGTATATAACACTCCATATTTTCAAAAATGTGAGTTAGAACAGTATAACACTGAAGCGACGATTTGGTTTCACTTAGTTTTTTTAGTCTTTTTTTTTTTTTTTTTTCTAATTTCCGTTAACCTCCAACATTATAGTCGTTGGACACCATGACTGATGTGTCAAGCTAATTCCACTTTTAAATTGTTGTCACATTTTAACAGACACACCCACCTATTTCCCGCCATATTTTGCACTTTCTATTCGACCCCACACATCTTTTTTGGCATTAAAATATTTGTTGTATCCTTTCATACATTTTATCCTTCTTTGATGGATTCCCTTCAGCTACATAACATTATAATATTTGCTACAAAACATTTTTATTGTTATGTATCGTGTCTTGTTACATCTCAGATGAAAATTGAAATTCCTTAAAAAGTTCTTTTGATTGATTGCCTTTGGGGCTTTGCACTAGAATTTTATTCCACATTCATTTAAAAATATAGTATTACATTAAATGCATGGAGAGCAGTTCTTTTCAAATCATTTTAAAATTCTCGTGAGGCACGTGTTGACAATGTATGATTGATGTTTTGTGTCTAGGAAAGAATTAAAGATTAGAATATATATCAGGAAAACATGTCGGTGTAATGTATACCGCTTGAACCCCACTTCTGTATAGCAAAACTGGGGTATGCAGGGGTATATCTATTTTTCTTATATTTGGTCCAAAACATAAATTGTGGGTACTCGTTAGAACCGCCTCGGCGAGGCGGTTCTAACGTGTACCCACAATCTATATTTTGAGCAAAAATAAGAAAAATATCAACATTTTTAGCTAAACATTTTCAATTTTTAAAGCTCAATAACATCTTTTTATTGCATGGGCAAGTTTTCGTAATGTAAAGATTAGAATATATACCAATTATCAATATGTGTGCGGACAGAAACCATCACGATAATGTCTGCATTTTTCAACTCTTTTCAAGAAACAGCTATAAACGCATTTCTAAGATAATAGAAATTAAAACCGAGATCCTTTAAGAGCAGTGAACACATTAATGAGTAAGAAGATGGGCCATACCGCGGTTTCGACTATTAAAGTCTTGTCAGTGACCCTTTAGATTTGGCAACATGGAGGCAAAGAGAACATTTTCGTGAATGTGTCCTTTGCTCGACTCAAAATAAAGTTGAAAATGCACAATCCATCTGGTGAAAACTTCATTTATAGTACACTTTGTTGCGCCATATGAATCTAGATAAACTCAATTCTATTTTATACATTATGACTCTTCGTTTTCCCTTTGAAACGTGAAATGTTCATCAATTATAAAGTCCAATACATCTGAACATCAAAGAAGGCAGACCTTCGAATCTTAAAGGAATGAAAACCGATTAAGCTCACTAATAGCGGACGCTATTGTACTGATCTGTAAATTTTTGTATTACAAATTCATTGAATATATTTGCCTGACGGTTTGGAAAGCTGTAACTTAATCAGTACTTTTAACAAAGTTGTGTCCTTATTCTATGTATTATACGCTTTCGAATGCGAACGGGTGCAGTTCGGTTATCTTTTAAAAATATAAACATGTGGGCAGCATTTTCTGTCATTATTTTATATATATGATCATGTCTCTTTCTGAGGATCATCATATTACCCAATCAGTATCATTAGAATGATATATTATGTCTGTACGCGATCAGCATGATTCTAAGCATTTTTTCAATGGCTGATTGCTTATATTAAAATATGAAATCACGAAATCTAATAATGAATCAGACACTTATAAACTCGCGATAACTTTGCCTTTTTCACGTTGTACTACGCGTATTGATATTTGCTAATTGCTAGACGCTTATTGCAAAATGTTAAGGGTTTCGATAATAATAAATAAGACAACTGTAGTGAGCTCAAAAAGCAAGAGTAATCGTTATTTGGTTCTTGTAAAAATTGTATGATTTAATATAGACTAGATATATGGTAGAAGAAATTTGCATATCCAATCAAAGAATAGAAAAATGAAAATGCATCGAAATTGTTTGCTTTGTTCTTTTTGATTAAGAAATTATTAATAAATGAACATATGTTTTAAGTTCTATAACTAGAAGGCCTCATCTGACTCAGATCCAGCCGGTATCGAAAAGGAAGTAATATTTAAATTAAGCTTTTAAAAAATTTTCCATAGCATACTAATTGTCGGGACAATATGATCGCGATGTACGACAAGTGGTGGGTTGGGCCTTGTATCACATCTAATATTTATCAGACTTTAATACTTTTTGGTATTATCAAATAGGCAATTTTGAATCTAAACTTCCATACATCACAAGCGTTAAAATTGCTTAATTATTCGCCGTGATATGCGTTTTTGTAAGGGGTGGGTGTTGGAAAATGCTTCTAGCAGCTTATAAAGCGTGGAAATACCTATCAATTTATCTATTATCTCATTTGATAATCATTCTCCTTTTCAAAAATCAGTTTTTGTCATTAAATATATTTTCGGAGATGTACTACGCAAATATATTCAAATATTTGAAAAAAAAAAAAATAAATAAAAAAAAAAAAAAAAAAAAAAAAATTCTGCAAAAAAAAAAAGATTGTATTTTTGCCCTAAAAAGCATATATTCACTTTTACCTTTCCATTTTGTTATTTGGCAAATAGTTTATGAATACATTGAATACATTTACAGTTTAAAACACATTCCGTTGACATATTTTAGACATGTTCCGTGAAAAATGAAATTGAAAATATTTCAAAATGTCTATTTTTCTCAATTTTGAAAATCGATAAATTTTAAAAAAGCATGGATACCCCCATAAATATTTTGCTTTTTGAGTATCAGTCCACCTATATCTTAAGCTGTTTAAAAACTATAGGTTTATTTACCAACAAAATTGGTATCGAAACAAATTAAATTGTAACTAAGAATTTTTAAAAGGGTCTATAAAGGAGAATGAGATTACTCACACTGTTAAATTGATAAGCAATATAAAATATTATAGATACAGACATGTTCAATTAAATTTTCAATCAGCACTAATCAATAGCGTTTGGCATCTAGTAATTTGCATTTAGCAAAGAGCATTTAGCAATTATATTACAGACAAAATCACGAATGTGGTCTTTGTGTTTTTTTTTTTTTTTTTTTGTTTTTTTTTTTTTTTTTTTTTTTTTGTTTTTTTTTTTTTTTTTTTTTTTTCTTTTTGTTGCTGTTGTTGTTGCTTTTTTTTTTTTTTTTTTTTTTTTCATTTTAATCCCTTTTTAATTGTCATAATTATGCATAAAAAAGGTAAAAGTAGACAAAGATCAGGAAAAGGCGCAGTCAGAAAAAGATTCCCACGCCTAAAACCGAAGTGGGAAAAAACCAAACTAACAATCAGGTACTTATACCATGAAACATATCGTAAGCCGAATGAGCAGCTATTTTCCCAATAGGCGGCCACTCAGTTACCTTAACTTAACTAAAACTATGAAAACACACATAATGCGCCTACAGCACATAAAAACATTTAAACACCAAGACATAAAACAAAAAGAACCACCACAGAAGATCAGGAAAAGGCGCAGTCAGAAAAAGATTCCCACGCCTAAAACCGAAGTGGGAAAAAACCAAACTAACAATCAGGTACTTATAGCATGAAACATATCGTAAGCCGAATGAGCAGCTATTTTCCCAATAGGCGGCCACTCAGTTACCTTAACTAAACTAAAACTATGAAAACACACATAATGCGCCTACAGCACATAAAAACATTTAAACACCAAGACATAAAACAAAAAGAACCACCACAGAAGTATCGCCTGGGAACGATCAGTAACACAAAGTTACTGGCGAGCTTAAACCGGTTTTGTTACAGACTTTGTTACAGACTTCAACGCTCGAAATAAATTTTTAACGGCCAAACTTCTCCAACAGAGCTATCGGTCTCATAAACTTCGAAAAACCTTTTCTAAATTTTATCGTAGACACTATGAATTGATTTCCAAATATAATGTTGGGTTAAAGACGCTTTTAAGTGAGGGTCTTCTTATGGTGTATACATTTCGCAACTTATTAGGTTTGCTAGAGTCTGTAATCGTGTTACAGACTTCAACGCTCGAAATAAATGTTTAACGGCAAAACTTCTCCAACAGAGCTATCGGTCTCATAAACTTCGAAAAACCTTTTCTAAATTTTATCGTAGACACTATGAATTGATTTCCAAATATAATGTTGGGTTAAAGACGCTTTTAAGTGAGGGTCTTTCGGAACCAGAATCTTATGGTGACTTGGTTTACAAAAAGAAACTTTCAGGTTAGAAAAATCATAACACGTTACAGACGTATAGGTTATAACTTGAATGTTATGCGACAGTCTGCATGCTTAGTTTTTAACCCAATCACGGTTGATAACTATGCTGCCTTCTTTAATTGCACGCCGGTGGGTCGGGCGTCAGACTCTATGATGGCCCCGACTAAAAGCTATTCATTTTAGTTGGTTGGCGCCGGAGCTTCTTGTCTGTTGCTTGGCCCACCGGGGTCCAACTGATGTTTTTCTTTATCTCCGGAGTTAGTAAGTTATTTGGCGCCCAGGGATCTCCATCGTCGGGCAGCTTACTGAATCTGTGAGTCCTGGTTTTTGATTCATCAGGATGTTTATCATGATTATTTTGTTTGTTCTTGATGATTCATTTACTAGTTAGAGATTCACCACGAGGACCGAAGAACTAACTAAATGTTATGAACCACTGCAGAAGCTGAGGGTGAGGTTACGGCCGTGTAAAATCGATTTAAACCCGCCAGTAACTTTGTGTTACTAATCGTTCCAAGTCGATACTTCTGTTGTGGTTCTTTTTGTTTTATGTCTTGGTGTTTAAAATATTTTCGTGCTGTTGGCGCCTTATGTATGTTTGCATATTTTTAGTTAAGCTAAGGTAACTGAGTGGCCACCTATTGGGAAAATAGCTGCTCATTCGGCTTACGAAATGTTTTCATGGTATAAGTACCTGGGGCCAGTTGTTCAAAACTAACGACGTCGTTAGTTAACGTTTCGTTAACATTTCAAACATTAATATTACAAATACACTGTTATCTTTTTGTTGAAAAAATGTGAGAATCCTTTGCACTGCAAAGGATTCTCACATTTTTTCAACAAAAAATAACAGTGTATTTGTTAAGTATCAGTCACACCAGGCGAACGGACGTCAAACGGGTTAAGTCCGTTGGTGTCCGTTGGTGTCCGTTGGTGTCCGTTGGCATCCGTTCCTTATCCGGTGAACCCGTTCCGTGTCCGTTGATGTCCGTTTTACCCGTTGGTGTCCGTTGACAAGTTTTGTGCATGTTCAAAACTTGGAACGGATTCCAACGGGTTAGACCGGATAAATGAATCCATTGGGCGTCCGTTGGTTGTCCGTTAGCTGTGCGTTGGTATCCGGTATGCCCGGTACTTATCCGTTCTACATTCGGTAGTCATCCGGTAGATTCCCGTTCGCGTCAGGTCGAAAGTGGTGGCCAACGGACGACTAACGGACATGTAACGGTTAAAACGGTCTGGAACGGACGGGGACCGTTTGCTAAACGGACAACAACGGACAGGGAACGTTCAAGTAACGAATATAAGCTCTGTTTCATGTGATCGAACCAAATTACCTCAATCTTAAAAGAGATGCGACTTGCCCAATCCTACACTCATTTTATTTCTATCACTTTGTGTGTTAGGACATTCAGGAATATAGAATATTAGTTGAATAAAATATTAGTGCAATGGACTGTCGTGTAAGAGCCGGCCTTGAGTGCCAAGCAGCGCTGATCCAGGCTTGAGATAGACCTGCTTGGGGTCAGTATTGATGAGCATGAACTGGCCAGTCAGGGTAAGAAGAGACAAAGGCGGCGATGGTGGTGTAGAGCCAGGTTAAGCCCAGAAAGGAGAAGACACTTTGGTCTCTGTGACCAACTAATGACAGAACTTCGGCGGGAGGACCAGAAAGCCTTCGTCAACTTTCTAAGGATATCACCCGAAATGTCTGACGAAATCCTCGAGAGAGTGGGTCCGAGAATAACGAGACAGCGAACCCATTACAGGGATCCACTCCATCCCGGGCTTAAGCTGGCATCGTGACGTTCTGAGCACAATTTTTCTTGCCTGAGTATTTATACCCGTTTCATCCGTCACGTGACCGTTTAAACACTTTCGTTAACCGTTAGACGACCGTTTTGCCCGTTTCTCGTGCGATTCATGTTCGTTCTGTCCGGTATACATCCGTTCCTCATCCGGTAATATCCGTTAGTTAAACGTTCTTTGTCCGTTCTGTCCGTTGGTTAACCGTTCCTTGTCCGTTACAAATGCGGTTCTCGTCCGGTTTACACGTTCCTGAAATCTTCCGCGATGGTCTTCAACGCCCTCGAGACGACTTTTGGGAACGGATATCAACGGACAAGTATTTTTGCATATTTTCTTTCCGTTCGGCATCCGTTGGAACCCGTTCTCTGGTCTGACTGATCCTTTACTTTAGCTGATATTTGCTTAACAAGTTTATGTCTTAACGATATCGTTAAGCTAATTTGAACAACTGGCTCCTGATTGTTAGTTTGTTTTTTTCCCATCGTGGTTTTTGGAGTGGGAGTCTTTTTCTGATTGCGCCTTTTCCTGATCTTTGCCTACTTGTACTTTTTACAGGCGCCTAACCTCACCCTCAGCTTCTGCAGTGGTTCATAACATTTAGTTAGTTCTTCGGCCCTCATGGTGAATCTCTAACTAGTCAATGAATCATCAAGAACAAACAAATAATTCATGATAAACATCCTGATGAAATACCAGGACTCACAGATTGACTAAACTGCCCGACGATGGAGATCCCTGGGCGCCAAATAACCTACTAACTCCGGAGCAAAAGAAAAACACCAGTTGGACCCCGGTGGGCCAAGCAACAGACAAGAAGCTTCGGCCCCAACCAACTAAAAGTCGGGGCCATCTGAAGTCTGACGCCCGACCCACCGGCGTGCAATACCAAAAGGCAGCATAGTTATCAACCATGATTGGGTTAAAAACTAAGCATGCAGACTGTCGCATAACATTCAAGTTATAACCTATACGTCTGTAACGTGTTATGATTTTTCTGAACTGAAAAGAAAAATCATTTATTCCTATAAGTTTCTTAAATTTTTAAACCAAGTCATCATAAAATTCAGGTTCCGAAAGGCCCTCACTTAAAAGCGTCTTTAACCCAACATTATATTTGGAAACCAATTCATAGTGTCTACGATAAAATTTAGAAAAGGTTTTTCGAAGTTTATGAGACCGATAGCTCTGTTGGAGAAGTTTTGCCGTTAAACATTTATTTCGAGCGTTGAAGTCTGTAACACGATTACAGACTCTAGCAAACCTAATAAGTTGCGAAATGTATACACCATAAGAAGCACGACGAGGAACGTCACCTGGTCCTTCCAAAAAAGGAAAATTTACTATATCAAAATCAAAGTCATCGCGCTTATCATAAATTTTAGAAGAAACAAATCCATTTGCAACAGAAAGATGTAGATCTAAAAAGGGGGCTTCGGTATCTGAAATTTTGGCTTTGTTCAACTGTAGTTCAGATGGATAAATTTGATTGACCATACCTTCAAAATAAGGGTTGTCAATGTTCAAAAGGTCATCGAGGTACCTAGATGTGGAATTGAATGCCTCGATAACATCAGCTTGATTATCATGGTTAAGAGAGTCCGTGAAATCTCTTTCGTAGCAGTATAAAAATAAATCAGCTACGAGAGGTAGCCCCAAATCTAATATAAATATTATCAAGGAGATAGGACAAGGCGTCTCACACATTCTGACATGACCAAAGTGTATACCGACTTTGGTCAGAGGAAGTGAAATAAACCTTTCTGTCATTACATGCCAAATAAAGTGAACCATAGTTTTTAATGCCCTTTTGAAGGTCCATTCTATCAAATCCAGAAGTTTTTCTTTTATTAGATTATGTGGTAATGTTGTATACAGAGTAGAAAAATCATATGATGACAGGCTTGTCGCACGGAACGCTCTACACTTCAATTTACTGAGCACCTCACCAGAATTTTTTATTGACCAAAACCAATTTTTATTTGAAGTTTCATACACTGTCTCACAGTATCTTATAACATGAGATTTGATAGCAGTAAGACAGGAAGTTAATAGTTTAGAAAGTTCAGTGGTGGTACAAGAGCTAGAATTTGCAATAAATCTATCTTTGTACGGTCTTTTGTGAAGCTTAGGTAACCAATACATCGTAGGAAGTTTGTCTTGGCCTTCATTGACACAAACAGAAAACTACAGGTAAATCGTTTAAGTGGGCATTAACTACAGACACTTCATCAGTATCTGTCTCTAGATAAGCCCTGGTACCATCAAGCTCCTGTTTTAAGGTGTTAACGTAGTGAAGCCTACAAACGACAACAACATTGTTTGTGGCTTTGTCTGCCGGAACCAAGACATACTTTCTATGAAATTCTTGGATATCCTGCTTCAAATGCCTAAATGACGATTTGGGTTTAGGAGGTAAAAGATTAGTATTTTGTGAATAAAACCTAATACGTTTATCCACGATATAGAAGATACTTCTTTTCTATTCTTTAAGAGCATTATCTTCAACACCCTCTCAATTACACCATCGATTACCGAAATCATTTAATGCAGATGCAATCTCCTCTCTACATTTGTCGATATTAATGTAGGATGGGAATCTATATTTCGGACCTTTAGAAACAATTTTGCGAATTCTAGAATCTGAAATTATTTTTAAATTTCCAGTAACTATATGTCCGGCTGGTTGATAAACATATTTTGAATCTTTACAATCTCAAGACCTAGGAGTATTAGCATGGATATCAAGATCAGAAACATGATTGACCACAAAAGTTGCAATTAGGATGTGGCAATTAGCAATTCGCACTTAGCAAAAGAATATGAAAAATAAAATATAAAGGTTTGATCCTTTGGAAGCAAAAAACATTCAAAGGGAGATTATATGGACAATATTGCGCAATTTCGGGTGGTGAACCCTCATCAGTAGCCCTTGTTAAACAGGCAACGAAAGCCAGACTATTTTACTGCAATTTCTGAAAAATCACGAGGAGTCTAAATCCAATACACATTCCTTAACGGGGTCAAATAGTTTAAACATTGCTTAGAAAAAGGTACAAGTAGGCAACGATCAGGGAAAGGCGCTATCAGAAAAAGATTCCCACTCCAAAAACCGAGGTGGGAAAAACCTAAATTAACAACCAGGTACTTACACCATACAAATTATCGTAAGCCAAATGAGCAGCTATTTTCCCAATAGGTGGCCACTCAGTTACCTAAGCTTAACTAAAAATATGATAACATACATAAGGCGCCAACAGCACAAAAATTTTTAAACACCAAGACATAAAACAATAAGAACCACTTCAAAAGTATCGCCTTGGAACCATGAAATTACTGGCGGGCTTAAACCCGTTTTACAGGTACTTAGCCTCACCCTCAGCTTCTGCAGTGGTTCACAACATTTAGTTATTTCTTCGGTCCTCGTGGTGAATCTCTAACTAGTCAATGAAACATCATGGACAAACAAATAAATCATGATAAACTCCATGATAAATCAAAAACGATGACTCACAGATTGAGTAAGCTGCCTGACGATGGAGATCCCTGGGCGCCCAATAACTACATGTAACTAACTCCGGAGCTAAATAAAACATCAGTTGAACCCCGTTGGATCAAGCAACAGACAAGAAGGCTCGGCCCCAACAAACTAAAATGAATAGTTTTATGTCGGGGCCACCATATAGTCTGACGCCTGACCGACCGGCGTGCAATTAAAGAAGGCAGCATAGAAGTATGTTTCTGATCGTTGCCTACATGTATCTTTTTCTAAACGTGAGTGTTTTGAACACGCTGGATATCTTAACTGATCTTAAAGGACCTAAATTAAAATATAATTTGCAATATGGCTGATGCACGGGGAATAATTTTTACGTCCGCCACACGGCACACCACCAGCTACAGTAATAACAAATAAAATATAAAGGTTTGATCCTTTGGAAGCAATAAAACATTCAAAGGGAGATAGTATGGACTATATTGCGCAATTTCGGGTAATGATCCCTCATCAGTAGCCCTTTTTAAACCGGCAACGAAAGCCAGACTATTGTACTGAACTTTCAATAAATTGAGCATTTAGCAAATAGCAAATAGCAACAGCAAATAGCAATTAGCAATTAACATGTCGCCCCGGCCTTCCATAAGATAGTGATCTGTGTGCGCGGCTAAAGTCTTCTCAATAAACTGAACGATACTCAGATATTTATAATTTTGTCTTTGTGTGCATGCACAGGTCTTAAGCGCCTTGAAATCGAAAGACGCATCAAACGTCTGTTTCACTACACAGATGAAAATTCTTGAAATTGAAGCATAATGTCTGGCTTTCGCTGCCAGTTTTATAAAGGGTCACTGATGAAGGTTCATTACCCGAAATTGTACAATATGGCCCATCTTCTAGCTTTGTATTTTTTACTTCTTCCAAAGGATCTAACAATTATTTTTATTTCATACTGGAGATAAATCTCACAAATCAAGAGAAGTGTTACACATTGTTTTTTATTAATTGTCTACAAGGTATTATCCACTGAATAACAGTTACGCCATATGAAAACATCAATTAAGTATTTACCCGATAGGTTTTGTGCTGTTAGTTGTTTACAGTTGCGTATTCAGAAATTAAATTCAGTACTTGCAAGTGAGTGACTCACTTAAAGTAAATTACTAGCTTCGCGGCTTACTACCATATGTTCTCTTTGTGCAAGTGCACATTTTAAGATTTTTGTTGTTCCTCACTTGGAATTTCAGGGAGGGACTTACGTTTTGCTTGCGCGAGATGTATCGCACTTCTTGGAATGCAGCAACTCTCAGAGCCACTGCTAAACATTGGTTTATTCATATGATCATGGAGTTGAATTAATCGTTCTTTACTTTCTGAACTAGAAGAAAATATATAAGGTGACCTCTTAAAACTTTCCTACTGTAACAGTGTTATTAAATCTACAATATATTTTCTACATGTGCATTGCCATTTTCTGTGGATACTCTTCCTTCTATTCATATAAACTGGCTCCCTTGTACCCTATCTATACATGTTTGTTTCTTGGCATTTAAATGGTGTGACTTTA